>OZ038385.1:46682063-46727063 GCA_964036045.1 Eutreptiella sp. 'Long Island Sound 2002'
TCCCCCCCCCCCCCCTCCACTGAACACCCGCCCCATTCCCGGGGGCCCGCCCCACACACCACACCTCCGGCGCGGGGGTCTGGGGGCTGTCACTGGCACTGGGCGGCCTCGTGACCCGCGTTGGGGTGCCCCCTCCCCCGTTGAGTCGCACAGGGGGGGGGGGGGGCTGGCCGTGGCGACAGTGGGGCTGAGGACCGCTGGACCGCTGGCTGCCACCCCCGCCCTCCCTCCGCCCCCCCTCTTCTTCCCGTCGCTGTGTCACTGTCAGGGCCGTTCTGAGTCGACGGGATCGTTTTTTGTATCACAAGACGTCCGGCTCCATCGCCGTCGGTTGAGGTCCACAACCGCCGTCGGTTGGCGCTCAACCGCCGTCGGCTCGACCGGCCTTCCGTTGGCCGCCGTCATTCGCCTCCGATGGATGGCCCCGGGAGGCAACTGCCTGAGCACGGGGCTGCCTCGGACGACCCCCCCCCCCCCCCCCCAGCCCCCGGCATCGGTGGCAGTGGCCCCCACGCCCCCCCCCCCTGCCCCACGCCCCCCCCCCTCTGCCCCACGCCCCCCCCCCCTGCCCCACGCCCCCCCCCCTGCCCCACGCCCCCCCCCCCTGCCCCACGCCCCCCCTCCTGCCCCACGCCCCCCCCTGCCCCACGCCCCCCCCCCCTGCCCCACGCCCCCCCCCCTGCCCCACGCCCCCCCCCTGCCCCACGCCCCCCCCCCTGCCCCACGCCCCCCCCCTGCCCCACGCCCCCCCCCCCTGCCCCACGCCCCCCCCCCCCTGCCCCACGCCCCCCCCCTGCCCCACGCCCCCCCCCTGCCCCACGCCCCCCCCCTGCCCCACGCCCCCCCCCTGCCCCACGCCCCCCCCCTGCCCCACGCCCCCCCCCCCCTGCCCCACGCCCCCCCCCCCTGCCCACGCCCCCCCCGCCCCACGCCCCCCCCCCCCTGCCCCACGCCCCCCCCCCTGCCCCACGCCCCCCCCCCTGCCCCACGCCCCCCCCCCCTGCCCCACGCCCCCCCCCCCCCCTGCCCCACAGACCTCGGCGAGTCCATGCAGATCATGCAGCGGCAGCACCGCAGCCGCTCGGGCTGCACCGGCACTTTGGAGTACTGCGCCCCGGAGCTGATGGCGGAGGATGACTCGGTGTGTGCCCTGCGATGCGCCGTGGGCCGGTGTAGGGGCGCGGCCGTGGCCGTGGCGCTGCACCGGGGGCGCAAGGCCCCCCGTGTGGCCCCCGCGTTGCCACCGGGAACTCGGCCTCGCCGCGCAGGGCCCGCGGTCCGTTGCGACTCCCGCGGAGGCGGGCCCGTGGGGCCGGCGTTGTTTTTGGATTTTTTATGAATTCTTTTGATGTTTTTTTTTTGAATTCCAAAATATTCCAAAAAGTTCCAAAAATTCCAAAAAAAGATCCAAGAAAAACAGAGGAGCGGCGCGGGGAGGGGGGGGGGGGGCGGGGGCTGGGCCTGGGTCAAAAGGCCGGACCTCATTTGTCCCACTCAAATTGGTTTAGGGCGGATTTTTTTCGGGGGGAAATGGGGGTGAATGTGGGGGATGTGCCCGGGTTTTGTGTCGAATCCCCCCGTTTTTCGCGGCGATTCCGGACGTCCCGCGATGCCCGGCCCTCGAAGCCCCACGAGGGCGGGCGGGCGGGGGGGGGGGGACCCCAGGCCCCGCAGCGGCGGGAGTAGCAGCACCGGATGTGGGCCGTCTGGGTCACGCCCGTTGGCCCGGCCCCCGGACGGCGCACCTCCGGACACCCCAAGTCCGTCGCTGCGTGCGCCGTCCGACGGGGGCTGGGCCTGTGTGTGCGTGTGCGTGTGTGTGGGGGGGGGGGGATGGTGGAGGTCTGCCCCCCCCCCCCAGTGATGTACTAGACCGGCCGTACACCGCAGGAGGAGGGGGGGGTACCTCCCCCCCCGACCCCTCCTCTAAGACCCCCCCCCCTCCTCCCCTTCCAACGTTTGAGGCTGACAGCCAAAGTTTTGATTCGGCGCCTTCGGTGCCAAGAGGATTTACGCTTCAAAATGTTCGGCCCGCCTTCGGCGGGGACCACAGGGGGACCCTGGGAGGAGGGGGGGAGTCCCAGCCACACCCCCCCCCCCCTCCCCACCCCCTTCTAATAGGGTGCTGCCAGGGCAGGGTCTGGGGCAGCAGGATGCTGCAGGGCAGGGTCTGGGGCAGCAGGATGCTGCAGGGCAGGGCCTGGGCCAGCAGAATGCTGCAGGGCAGGGTGTGGGGCAGCAGGATGCTGCAGGGCAGGGTCTGGGGCAGCAGGGTGCTGCAGGGCAATCTGTGGTGCAGGCTCAGGGCAGCCAGAGGCTGCTGCTCTGGGTCAGGGGTGTCAGGGACAGGGCCAGGGTCGGGGACAGGGTGGTCCCGCCCCCCTCCGGCACGGCGCAGCCCCCCCCCCTCCCTTCGTGGGGGGGCGGCACAGGCGCAGGAGCGCGGCAGTGCGACTCGGGGGGGCAGGGCAGCGCGTGGGGCAGACCGTCAGGGGCGCCCCTCGCAGCGCAGGGGTGCGGCAGCCCGTTTGCCGCCCCGCGGGGGGGGGGCTCTTGAGCCTTGGCTTCACTCGGCAAGTGCAGTCATCGGGGAGGGGGGGGCCGCCCAACCCCCCACAGCCGCACCTGCACCTGCGGGCGCGGATGGGGGAGCGCACAGCCCGAGGTCTGGGCAGGGTCGCTCCTCAGAGGATCCCACATAGGACGGAGGCCCGGGTCCTTCCGTCGCGCCGCGATACGCTGGGGGGCGGGGGGGGTAAGGGCCTTATATATCTGTATACAGCTGTATATAGATGAGCTCTCACCCGCTAACCCCCTGATCCCCTCAATCGCACTAGCGTCCAGGACTTGAAAAGGCGAATGCCCCCCCCCTTCTAATACACCCCTGCCCCCCCCTACACCTCCGCTGTCCTTTCCGAACGAGAGTTTTCTGTTTCTTTTCTTGACCAGGTGCGATGGCCGGGGGTTGTTGGTGGCAGGATGCGGTTGGCAGACGGCGGTGGCCCCTCAACCGACGGCAGTGGCCCCTCAACCGACAGCGGTGGCCCCTCAACCGACAGCGGTTGGTGCTCAACCGACGGGGTTTGGTGCTCAACCGACGGGGGTTGGTGCTCAACCGACGGCGGTTGGTGCTCAACCGACACAACCGACGGGGGTTGGTGCTCAACCGACGGGGGTTGGTGCTCAACCGACGGGGGTTGGTGCTCAACCGACGGGGGTTGGTGCTCAACCGACGGGGGTTGGTGCTCAACATACGGGGGTTAGTGCTCAACCGACGGGGGTTGGTGCTCAACCGACGGGGGTTGGTGCTCAACCGACGGGGGTTGGTGCTCAACCGACGGGGGTTGGTGCTCAACCGACGGCGGTTGGTGCTCAACCGACGGCGGTCGGCCGACGACCGACCGCAGCCACTCGCCGGCCGGCGCTCTGCGGAGGGCCGCGTGTACCGGAGGCCGGCGGTCGTGCAGTGTCTCGCCCCACACCCCCGGCCACGGGGGCGCAGCACTCCTCTTGCCCAACCGCGTGGCGGTCCGACAGACGTGGAGGCCTGCGAAGTCCGAGGCAGGGCTCGTGGGTGTGGCAATGCAACGCACCGCAAAGTGCGAAGGACAACTCCGGGGGGGCGGAGGGGGGGGGGGGGGGGGGCAGAGCAAAGGGGGGGGGGGTCGGGGTTGTTGGCGGTGGGCAACTGTCGATTGACCACCGACTGCGGTCGCTTCAGTGCCACTCAGGCGGAGTGAAACAACAAGTTGGAAAAGACGGCAGGCGCGCGCGCGTTCGAAACAAACTTTATATATTTTTATTTCATGTTTATTTTTATTTTATTTGTATTTGTATTTTTGTTTATTTTTGTTTTGATTACTTCCATTTCTCCTCCTCTTTATTTTTGTTTTGATTACTTCCATTTCTCCTCCTCTTTATTTTTGTTTTGATTACTTCCATTTCTCCTCCTCTTTATTTTTGTTTTGATTACTTCCATTTCTCCTCCTCTTTATTTTTGTTTTGATTACTTCCATTTCTCCTCCTCTTTATTTTTGTTTTGATTACTTCCATTTCTCCTCCTCTTTATTTTTGCTTAAACGCATGACACTTTTGCAATTTTTCGATCTCGAGCCGAAGTCTTTTTGGGGCCCGAAATTCTTGGCCCGGCCGTGGCCGGCCGGGCGTCTCCAATAGCCATGCCTCCGTCTCAGCGCGTTGAACTGCTGCACTTTGCCCGGCAGCGGCCGTCGGTACCGCCGACGGCAGCGCTCGTCCTGACACACTTCGCGGCGCTGCCCAATGCCCGAACGTGTGGCGGGGGGGGGGGGCTTTGTGCGAAGAACGCGGATGCCCCCCCCCCCCGCGGGCAGTGCCCCCGGGGCCTGTCCACTGGAGGCGCACGGTGCGCCCCGGTCCGCGTGCCAGAGCGCACTGCGCGCCACGCCGGACCCCCTGCCCTACGGCGCCGCGGGTGCTCTTGGGGTCGAGTGCGCATCGGCGGGCTCTGTTCTTGGCCCGTCACGGACTGCCTGGGCGCTGGCGTGGCGGCGAGGGGGACGGAAACATGGCCCTCATGCCCCGAAGTACCACTTCCTCCGCTGAGGCACCGTTTTTGGGAAAATTTTTGCAACTTTTTTTTTTTAAATTTTTGGTGGATTTTTTTTTCTGAAATTTAGTTTGGAAATTTTTCTGGAGGATTTTCGGAAAAATTTCCGAAAAATTTCCGAAAAAGTTTCCGAGAAGTTTCCAAAACGCTTCCAAACCAGCGGACGGTTTCGGTCCCGTTCCAGACCGCCCTCCCCCTGTGCCTGAAGATACGGGGCTTGTGCGGCGCCCCGCTCCAGAGGGTGCCACGGGGGTCAGCGTGTGCATCCCGTGAGACCTGCCCCTTTGCCCCTGGGCGCTGCCGCGACGCCCTCTGCCGAACGGCCGTGCCCCCTTGTTCCAGGGCTCCTTCATCAACCGCCACGACTTCACCTCCGACATGTGGGGAATGGGTATGTGCCTGTGCCTGCGGGATGTCTGGTGGGGGCGTTGGTGGTGCGCTGCCCCCCGAGGCCCCTTCTGGGCCCACCGATCCCTTGGCATTGGTGACGGGTCTGGGCGGAGGATCCCTCTGTGTTCGCGGCTTGGGAGGCATGTCAAGTAGATGGCCTATGCCCAGGGATGCAGTAGAAGGGAAGGGGCCTCAGAGGCGGCCCCAGAGGCGGTTAGTCTCCGGGGGAGGGCGTGCGGGTGGATTGGCTCCCATGGCCCAGTGTATGGCCTGGTGGTTTGAGATTGATGCCAGGGGAAGGTACCCCCCAACCCCCTGCAGGGCGCCCAGCCTATGCCCACCCAGTCTCCCTGGCGGCATGTGCCAGCCTCAATGGCATTTGTAACCGACAGTAACCGCCCCCAACCGCTTTGGCAACCCCCTCCAACAGCCTGCCTGACCGCTCTTCGGGCCGCCTCTCCTTCTAATGCAGCCCTGGGGACGCAGCCATGAATATTGGAGTTTAACCATTGGATTTCTCGGGGAATCTTCACCGCCTGCTGCCCCCAGGCACACCCCGTGTCCCTTGCAGACCCAGGGATCCGACCCCCTGGCCTGGGGGGGCATAGGCGGGGATGCATTGGAAGGGGGAGAGAGGGACTCCCCCCGTCCAGGGCAGGGGGGTCCTCAAGAGGAAAAAAAAAGTGTTCCTGAACGGCAGTTTTGCAAAAAGACCGCGTGCAGCTCATATGTTCAACCATGGTTGGTGGCGGTTGGCGGTTGGCGGCTGGTGGCGATTGCCGGGTGGCGGTTGGCGGTTGGCGGTTGGCGGTTGGTCGCCGCTGGCGGTTGGCGGCGGTTGGCCGTTGGCGGTTGGTGGCGGTTCGCGGTCGGTGGCGGTTGGTGGTTGGCGGTTGGTGGTCCCTTGGGACGGTCCTTCAGGGCGGTCTTCAACAGAAAAAAAAAATTCGAGCCCCAAAAGGACCCCTCTGCTCCAGAGCGCCCAGCCTATGCCCAGCCACTGTCCCCCTGACACCAAGTGCCAGCCTCAACGGCATCTGTAACCGACAGTAACCGCCCCCAACCGCTTTGGCAGGTACCGGCTCGGCGGACATACTGGCCCGACGGATAGGCGGCCAGCCGGCCGGGTGGTTGGCCCGCCCACTATCCGTTCCAGTCCGGCAACCTCCCATACCAACCCCCTCACCCGTTTACCCGTGCCCCCCGGTCTGTACTCTGTAGACGCGGTCTGCCACACGTATACGCGGTCTGCGCATTGCAAGTGCCGTCGGCATGTGGTAGACCCGAAGTGCCAATATTTGGGAAGGGGGCCGGAGGCCGGAGGGCCCCTCCCCCCAGAACCCTATCATTGAGCCAGGACATTTTTTCGGGGGCAAAAACTTTTTTTTCAAGTGAAAAAACCTAATGGGTAACCGACGGCTGTTGGCGGGTAACCGATGGTGGTTGGCGGGTAACCGATGGTGGTTGGCGGGTAACCGACCGCGGTTGGTGGGTAATCATCTGGACCTATGGGTTGCATCAGACTAAAGATGAAAAATTCCTGCTACCGGACACTCCAGCTTTTTGTTTTATTTTTTGAATTCAAAACCGTCCTGCCTTGAGCTGCCTGAGCTAAACCTTAACCAGCCCATGAAACATGCGATAGCCATGGACGAGTGGCAAACTCAAGGCAACATTCGGGGCTGGTTGAAGGTGCACTGAGTGAGGCTGGCATCACGTCAGGATCCTGCTCATTATTTCAACCCCCGACGGCATGGCCCAAAACGGTCCGCTCACAGCGTGCGCACGTGCGCGCGGTCAGAGCAAGCGAAGCCAGCGAGGCAGGCGCACCCGCCGGCCGGCTCTCCGGCCCCGGCAAGCCACTGTCCCCCTGACGCCAAGTGCCAGCCCCAATGGCATTTGTAACCGAAAGTAACCGCCCCCCAACCGCTTTGGCAACCTCCTCCAACCGCCTGCCTAACCGCCTCTGGGGCCGCCTCTGAGTGGTGGGGAGGTGGCAGGGAAGTAATAGAATGGCCGTATACCGTAGGAGGAGGGGGGGGTAACCTCCCCTGCCCGGCCGGCCGACTTTCGTGTCGGAGGTCCGGCCGGCCGCTTCTCCGCCGGGCCGGTCTCTCTGCCGACGACCTGATCCGGTTCATTCCGGTGGAGCCGCCCGGCAAAGGCCGAGGTATCCTGCACCGAGGCCGAGACCGGGGGTCCAGTGGCATGTGTGGACCTTTGTTGACTCGTGTGGACACTTCGCAAGGGCACGTGCTGTGCCCCCCCCCCCCCCCCAAAACAAGCGCTGCCCCATGTCCACAGGCCTTATGACTTACTTCATGTGCTACGAGCGCCTGCCCTACAACGACCAGGTCGGCGTGCTGGACCAGATCAAGGCCGCGGGGCACACGCAGCTGGAGCTCCCGAAGGTGTGCCCCCTCAGGGCGGGGCCGCTGTGGGGGGTTCGTGAAGGGCTCACCTCAGCCCGAGCGACGGACCAGCAAGTGCTGTCGACCTCAGAGGCGGCCCCAGAGGCGGTTAGACAGTCGGTTGGAGGGGGTTGCCGAAGCGGTTGCAGGCGGTTACTGTCGGTTATAGATGCCGTTGAAGCGGGCGTTTGGCGTCAGGGGGACAGTGGCGGGGCATAGGCTGGGCGCCCTGGAGGGGCACCTTCCCCCCTTCCACTGCATCCCTGGGAGGGGAGGGGTGGCTGCATCGACATGCCCCGTGCCACGTTCTGTGCCTTTGGGGGGGAGGGCTGGCAGGGATGCATCAGAATGGGAGGGACCTCAGAGGCGGCCCCCGAGGCGGTTAGGCATGCGGTTGGGGGAGGTTGCCGAAGCGGTTGGAGGCGGCTACTGTCGGTTACAAATGCCGTTGAAGCGCGAGCGTTTGGCGTTAGGGGGACAGTGGCTGGGCATAGGCTGGGCGCCCTCAAGAGGGGGGAAGGAGGTCCTCAGGGGGGAACCAACGGGTGCTGTCGACCTGGGACCGCCTTCATGGGGCCCCGCCGCCCCCCCGGCGGTGAAGAGCCTCCCTCTGGGGGCGCTGAGTGTTTGAGGGGCCTTCGCGGCAGGCAACAAGCGGCACCGGGTGCATCACCGCCGGCCGTCGGCGTTACCGACCGCCGTTGCCGGGGAAATCGCAGCGGTCAGCCGTGACCCGACCGCGCTCGGTGGTCCACCGACAGTTGCCAACTGCCGACAACCCCCGACCCCCCCCCCCCCCACCCCCAACACGTGGTACACGTCCCCCATCGGATGTGGTGAGCGAGCACCCTCCGAACTTCGCTGTCGCGGGAAACGCGGACTGTGGAGCCATTGCCGGGGCCGGCGTGGGAGGGACGCCGAGGGGCAGGAGCAGCACTTGTGGGCACAGGGACTACCGTCCCACTCTCCACAATCCAAATGATAATGATATGAAATATAATAAAAACATAAAATAAATGAAATATAGATATTTAGAAAATGAAATAATAAAAAGTGATGTACAAACAATAGTAAAACAACGATCTACCCCCGGCTGTTTGGTCGCCCAACAGGCAAGGGCTTGTCAAGGGCTTGTCAAGGGCTTGTCAAGGGTTTGTCAAGGGCTTGTCAAGGGTTTGTCAAGGGCTTGTCAAGTGCCTGTCAAGGGCGTGTCAAGGGTTTGTCAAGGGCGTGTCAAGGGCTTGTCAAGTGCTTGTCAAGGGCTTGTCAAGGGCTTATCAAAGCGTTTGTCAAGGGCTTATCAAAGCGTTTGTCAAGGGGTTGTCAAGGGCGTGTCAAGGGGTTGTCAAGGCTGCCCACCTCTCGCAGTGTTTTTGAATCCCGCCCTCCCCACGCCCCAACCCAACGGGTCGTCAACCAACCCCCCCATTCCACAAGTGGAGGGTTCCCCCCTCAAAAAAGGCGAACACGTAACGTACACCCGGAAGTACCCACCGGCGTACCCCTTCCGCCTCGATGCCCCCCCCCCCCCCCACGCGCGCACCTCAAAAAGGAAGTGAGTTTGCCCCCCTCCCCCACCCACTTTAGACGATGCGAGGCACGCCGTGGACAAGGGCTGCAGGCACGGGAGTGGGTACAGAGGTCAGGAGGGGGGTGAGGGGGTTAGGGGGCCGCATCCACCCCCCCCCCCCGGCGTGGAGCGTGGACAACACGACGGCTGAGCTCATGGCCCTGGCCCTGGCGCGCCATGTGAGCGTTGGCATCGTCCCCGCGGCTCAAACCCGTGCGTACCCCCGGAAGTACCGACTGGTACCCCAGACCCGTCGGTTGGCGCACCCCGCCCCCCCCCTTTCGGTTGGCTCACAACGGCCGACACCCTCCGAAGGACCCCCACCCCCCCGCCCCACCCCCGTCCTCAGACCCCGAAGTACTCCAAGGAGCTGACCAACCTGACGCTGATGCTGCTGTCCCCCAACCCCGAGAACCGCCCGCTGCCGTCCCGCATCCTGCGCAGCACCTTCGTGCGCAAGATGTGGCATGACCTCAACGATGGTATGCCCCCCCCCTGACCGAGGGCCCCGCCCTGTGTGGGTGGAGTGGGGGGGGGCCTGGGGGGCGGTCTAACACCCCCTGTGTGACATTCCGTCTGGTTGTTGTCTAACACCCCCCCCCCTCCCGGACCGGATTTGATTGTGGGAAAAAGTGAAATCTGACGAAAGGAAATGTTGATTTGGGCTGTTTTTGGTACACAAACTTTCCGCTTTTTTTGGGTTCCAGGACCCCCCCCCCCCCAACGCCCCCTTCTGAAGGAGAACACTGGGCGCGGGGCAGGGGCAGGAATGTATTAGAGCGGCTGACAGCCATCGGAGGAGGTGCCCCCCCCACCTCCGGACCCTCCCCCTGGACCGAGATTTCATAGTGGGAGAACATGAAATTTGACAAAAGGAAATGTTGATTTGGGGCATTGTGATTTTGGTACACACACTTTTGGGTACCAGACCCCCCCCCCCCACCTCTTTTCTGGCGCGTCCGTGGCTTTGGGGGCAGCCACGGCCGGGGGGACCCGGGGGGCCCCACCGCCCCTCCTCCCGCTGACCCGGTCCTTCCCCTCGTACGTATCCCACGCGCAGGGCGGTCCTTTGGGACCGAGATTTTTTTTTTTGTTAAGGACCGCCCTTAGGGACCGCCCCAAGGGACCACCAACCGCCAACCGCCAACCGCCGTCAACCGCCAACCGCCAATCACTGCCAACCGGCATCAACCACCAATCCCCAACCACTAACCGCCGGTCGCCAACTGCCAACTGCCAACCGCCAACACATGGTGTGCCTGCGGGCTTTTTGGGAAAACTGTGCAACGGAATATTTTTTTTCCCCGTTAAGGACCGCCCTGCCCACGCAACGTCCGTCGTGTGTCCAGCGCCGGGGGGTTCGGGCGGGGGATGCGTTCGTGGGCAAAAGCTCCGTCTTCGAGGAAGGTGGCGGACTGTGGGGGTGTGGGCCGGGCAGTGCCGATGCCGATGGCACTGCGCTCGGTGGGTGGGTGGCTGTTGGGCAAGTGGTTGGCACAGCGGCTGCTTTCAGATGGCGTGGACTGATGCCGCTTTCAGTGGCAATGGGATTGGGCGGGGCAGGGGCAGGGCACGTTCGGGTGTGCAGGCGGCAGTTGGAGCTTTGGTGGGCGACGGAATCCCCCCCCCCCCGCACCTCCTGCGAAGTGGCGGGGTCGCCGGGGGAGACTTTGCCCCTCAGTGCACAACATCGGGCAGGCAAAACGGAAACGCCGGCGAAGTGCACCAGCCGCCCGGGGGGGGGGGGGTTCTGGTACGGGAATGGCCCGACAGCTTTCCGTTCCAAAGTATGATTTTCTTGCCGTGAGGATTTTTGGGTGATCCTCCTCCTTTCCATCCGCCGTTAGTTACCCACCAACCGCCGTCGGTTACTCTCCAACCGCCGTCGGTTACCCTCCAACCGCCGTCGGTTACCCTCCAACCGCCGTCGGTTAACCCTCCAACCGCTGCCGGTTGCTCTTCCAGTGCCGTCCCGTGTGTGGCACACGCACTGAGTAAGAGCTGGTGACTGGACGGCCCGGGTTTTGGCTTCCATTTTTGATGAACGACATGCCCCGTTCCATAAGGACATTGAGAAGAGGGCGGTCTCCACGGGGCACTCGTCTGCGCGCCCGCCGGGGGGGGGGGGGGGGCAAACCTGTACACGCGTCGGGGGCCGTCACTCGGCAGCCGGTTGGATGGCTGGTGCATGCCATGGGCCGGGGATGGGCTGCGTTGCGTGGGGCCCGGGCACGGTCGCGAGGTCTGTAGCCGGCGAGAGACCGCGCGCAGGCGACACCGGGGCGGAGGGGGTCCGTAAGGGGGTGTGCTCGTGGGGCCAATCTCGTTTTTCATTTTGGTGTCGAATTTTGCGCCACGAATTTTTTTTTGTTGCGCAATTTGGGGCACTTCCTGTTCTATGTTGAGCATCCCCTTGTGGTGGCGGTCACCGGGGATTGCAGCGCTGTTGCCGGCAGGCCGTCCGTTCATCACGTCCGCCCATCTTGCTCGCTTGGGAGCGGGACGTGGGTTGTTGTCGAGAGTCTTTGTGAGCTTGAGTTGAGTGCAAAGAAGGCCGCGTTTTTTTGGTGAAGTTCCCCGTTTCTGATGGCCCAGCACCAAAATTGGAGGCGTGCCGAAACGTTCCCCCTCACGAGACGGAGTGCACGCACACGCGGTGCACATTTGATTGCATTGCAGTTGTACATTTGTGACATGCCGACATGAAGCCTCAATCAAGAGACACAGTAAACGACCCGGAAAGCGCGTTGCTTTGCCTTTCCCTCACACCGACTTGACCCCAATGTTGGTGTCAACAGCAAAACTCAGGGGGCCCACCGTGCGCTGTGCGAAAAGTCGGTTTTTTTCATCCGGTTGCCCCTGATATTGCTGCGGTTTCTCAAGCCTTGCTGTTGTTTGGGTGGATTCCAGGGTGGTCACGGGAATGTTGGGCGCTGTGCGGAAACACCCCCTAAATGCCACTCCAGGACCTCATCCCATGCGCATTGTCGAGGCTATGCATTCAAAGCTCTACATCTAAGCGACACGCCCGTACATGCCACAACATCCAAGACTTTGCCCAGGGCAACTGAACAGCAGCCGCTGCTGTTTCGGACGTGTGGTCCTGGCGGTAAGTGCATTGTGCCGGGGTGGAATGCAGGCATCATGTGCAGTCACAACGGGACAGCCTGAGGTACACAGAGGTCCGCGCTTCCTGGGGACCCCCTGTGATGGTGGCCACTGCCTGAACGCGGGAGGGACTGCGCAAAAGCATTGTGCGTGCGCGGCGTTATCTGGCGGGGCAATGGGCATGCATCCGGCTGCATCCGCCAGAGCATGATGTAAACGTTTTCCTCCCTTTGTGCCACGGGGGGCCACTTGTTCAGATACCCGCCCCCACCAGCCCCCAGCCCCCGCCGGGCCTCCGGCTACCACAGATCCTAACAATAGCTCAGTTGGTTGAATGCCTGCCTCCGAGATGGAAGGTTGATGGATCAATACCCAGTGTGCACAACTTTTTCTCTGTTTGTGGTCTCTGTTCTTTTCCCTTCTTCCACACAGCTCATCGTGAAATCATCCTGCAAATGTGGCATGACCATCCCAGGTGCCCGACTCAACCAAAGCATTGCATGTGTTGCCAAAAAAAAAAGCATCCGGCAGCTTCTGGCGGTACCCGGCGGGGCGGGGGTGGGGCTTGCAGCCGGCAGCATCCGGCAATGACGTGCGCTTGCGTGTGGTGACATGTGGCATGCTGGATACTAGTGCCAGGTCTGGACTGCCCTGCATGGGTGCACGTGCTGTACTGTGCCGTACAGCGTGGCGTGCCGCACTCCCCATCACCGCCCGCACACGTGCGCAGAGCTGGCCGCCCGGTCCTACGACCAGAGCAGCACGATGGAGCCATCGGATGCACCATCCCCAAGTGGGGCCCCTGAGCTGCCAGCCACTCCAGAGGTGTGTCACATTGACCCATGGAGGCAGAAGCAGCTGCATGGCCCAATGGTCGAGTGCTGGTGGTTTGCATAATATTTTGCAGTGGAGGAGGGCGGAAGCAAGAAAGAGGCGAAGGAGGACAAGGAGGATGGGGCGTATGGCGTGGTGTGGTGTGGTGTGGTGTGGTGTGGTGTGGTGTGGTGTGGTGTGGTGTGGTGCGGTGTGGTGTGGTGTGGTGTGCCGAAGGCGCTGTTACTAGAAGACAAAAGGCCGGGATGTCTACCCACGGGTACAGGTAAACGGGTGGGGCTGTGTGTGTTGTGTGCGCGCTGTGTGTAAGTGTGTGGATGTGGGGCGGAAGGAGAGGGAGCCGGGGGAACCTGGTCGTCGCCCCCCTGGCGACTGTCTTTACTCCAGGAGCTCCCGCTGTACCCCTTCTCTCTCCGCTTGCTGGTGCAGGCGTAGCTCCTGCAATACCCACGCCATCGTGCTGCCTGGGCCCAGGCGGGCCTTTAGCAACGCGGCACGCGCCTTGGCGTGGGCGTACCAGACCCGTATGGACTCCTCGATGACGTGGCGTATGAACTCCGTGCCCAGCGCCTGGGGCCCCGTGCACTCCATGTGGGCCCGCTGCATAGAGGGGGTTCGCAAGGCTGCCGCCCACTGCTCCAGTACAGTCGGCTCCCACAGCTGGTGGCGCACCGGGGCCGCCCGCGTTCCCACCTTCTGGTCGAGCCACGCCGTGAGTCGCTGGCAGGCCGGCCCCCACTCATGGGACTGGGCCGAGCAGCCCCATAGGTGGGGCGCCGTCTCCGGTTGCGCCCCACAGAGGAGACGTGTCGTGTCCAGCACCGTGTCTAGGTGGGAGGACCGGTGGGCCAGGACGGTCATCGTAGGGATGTTGTCCATGCGGTGCGCCGTGATGTGGCGCTGCTGGTCGCTATCGTGGTGTGGTGTGGTGTGGTGTGGTGTGGTGCGGTGTGGTGTGGTGTGGTGCGGTGCGGTGCGGTGCGGTGCGGTGCGGTGTGGTGTGGTGTGGTGTGGTGTGGTGTGGTGCGGTGCGGTGCGGTGCGGTGTGCCGAAGGCGCTGTTACGAGAAGGCAATGGCCGGGATGTCTACCCACGGGTACAGGTAAACGGGAGGGCTGTGTGTCTAAGTGCGCGCTGTGTGCTAGTGTGTTGTTGCATAGCTGGACCAGTGCACAGTCGCACTTGGCCAGTCGCACTTGGCCAGTATTGCTCTGCCGACGCCTGTTCCCAGTCACACAGGGTCTAGTAGGCCCACTGCACTGTGTGTGCCGCGCTGCACCATCAGTGCTTTCTCTGTGGTGCCGCACTGCTTGGTGCTGCGCTCTGCACTGCACTGTGTGTGCCCTGCTACACTGCAATTGTGGGCAGAGGGCAGTGGGCAGTGGAACTCCTGCAACGCACTGCCTCACTGCCTGGGGGCAGTGGGCAGTGGAACTCTTGCAGTGCACTGCCTCACTGCCTTGGGGCAGTGGGCAGTGCAACTCTTGCAATGCACGGCCCCACTGCCTGGGGGCAGTGGGCGCTGCAACTCCTGCAATACACTGCCTCACTGCCTGGGGGCAGTGGGCAGTGCAACTCCTGCAATGCAATGCCACATTGCCTGGTGTGAGGGCGTCACCACGATGTGGGTGCGGTGCGGTGCGGTGCGTGGCGCGGCGCGGCGGGACGCGGCGGGGCGGTGCGGGGCGGGGTGGTGCGGGATGGTGCAGTGCGGGGCCGTGCGGTGCGGGGCGGTGCGGGGCGGTGCGGGGCGGTGCGGTGCGGGGCAGGGCGGTGCAGGGTGGTGCAGTGCGGCGCGGTGCGGTGCCGGGCGGAGCGGGGCGGTGCGCCTTGCGTCCCCCCATATGTGTGTCGATGTCTGTACCCGAGCCCGTCCATGGGCCTTTGTGTGTGCGGAGACCTGTCTTCTTTGGTTGCACCTTCTTTGGCCCGTCCCCTGCCTCTGTCCGGGTGTGTGCCGATGCACATTGCTTCCAACCCCCCCCCCCCCTTTGTGCAGTGTCTACAGACTGTGACCCCCCGTCATACTCTCGGTTTGGGACCACAGTTTTTGTGGTCAGGAAGGTGGCATTGACGCGGTCATGTGCGGATTGCAGAGGAAAGTGGGCCCGCAGGCCACGCGTTCTGCCTGTCTTGGGCCCTTCTTTGGCGTACCACAGGCCGCATGCAGGACCTTGGCCAAGGGCGGCGCCCCCACCCTCCCACCGCCCTTGTATGCTCCGCGGAAAGTGGGTTCCATCGCTCACCTGAGCGCGTAATCCACTCCTGACAGAATATTACAGAGTTCAAGTTGTTTCGTTTGTGTTTTTGGAGGTTGTCTTTTGTTTAATATTTTATCGGAAGTTTTCTATGAAACAGATATTTTTTTATTCAAATAGATGTTTTAAAGTTGTTTGAACAATTCTTATTTTATTTCATTATACAGCGTGAGTGGAAGCTTTATTATGTTCTCGGTCTTTTTTGGGAAGCTTTTTCTTTTAAAAAAAAACATCATTCTTTTTGTTAATTATCAAGGAATATCTTAAGGAACCAACATCTTAAGGAATATCGTTGTTTAGTGCGAAGAACTTTTTCTTCTGACAATCTTGATGTCTTGCTCGTGAAACCGCCGTCGGCTGCCCTGCAACCGCCGCGGGGTCCCTTCTAAGGCATCACACCGTTTTCAAGAATTCAAACTTCTTCCCTTTTTGCGAAGGAGGTAAGAGGGTTCTGAAAGGCTTCCTCGAACCGTTTTGCGAAAAAAGTGGGCCTCTTGAAACCTCTTCCCTCCAAACCCTCTTCAATGCCCAAGTCCCTTCCAGCCGCCGCCGGTCGCTTCGTCGCATTGTTTGCCTGCCTTCGCCCGCACGTGCGCGAGCAGGGGGGGGGAGGGGAAGGGCTGTTGCCTGCGGATGCGCCGGTGCTGTCGCGCATGCCTCCGCATCCGTCCGCGTCTCCTGCGCAGTGGAGGCCCCCGCGGAAGGCGGGCCCCGGCCAGTTCTTCCCCCCCGCTCTCAGCGCCGGCCATACGGCCCCCGTGACGCCCCCGCACGTGCCGTTGATCAGAGGCCCGGAGGAGGACCGGCTGCAGTACAGCCACTCCGTCTAGCGCCCGCATGCCGCGCCCGGCCGGCCCCCCCGGCGCCGCGCCGTCCCGGCACGGCGCCGGCGCCGGGGCCCGCTCTGGGCCGTTGCAGTCCCCATCGCTGTCGAGTTGCCGCGCCTCCAACTCCGGCCGTTTGGGCCGGGGCGCACGCGGTGCGCGGGCGGGGCCCAGACCCGTGGCCCGAAGTGCATCCCCAAAGACCTCGAGTACCGGAGCCACCGGGGCCCTAAGCCCCCAAAAGTGTACATTATCTTTGCACTCCCCAAAGGCCGCGGCCCGTGCTCGTGGTGGTGCGCGTGCGCTCCGCGGCGGCCCGGCACGCGGGCGGCCGCGCTCGAATGCCGAAACCGGCCGCGCGACGCAGTCCCGTGCCACCCCCCGCGAACCAGAACGCGCATGCGGCGCACCGCGCGCCGACGATTAGGTGGTGCTGCTCAGAGGCACTTGTGCCGATGTGGCGGTTACCCGGCGCGACCCCCTCCCCCCCTCCAAAAGCCTGGAGGATGGGTAAGTTTATGTGGGGTCTGTGGTGATGGGGGGGGGCGGGCATGGATTGGCACTGCCGGGGCTGCTGCCCTCCGATCACCGGAACCACCGGGGTTTCAAGGACATCCATCACCCCCGGGGCCTGCGCCAATCCATGGAGGCTACTTCCCCCGCCGATGTGCCCCCCCCCCCCCCCCGTCCAGGGATGCATTAGGTCACACCCCCCGCCCAGGGATGCATTAGAAAGGAAAGGACCTCAGCAGCTCCCCCAGAGGCGGTTAGACAGGCGGTTGGAGGGGCTTGCCAAAGCGGTTGGGAGCGGTTACTTTCGGTTACAGATGCCGTTGGGGCTGGCGCTTGCCGTTAGGGGGACAGTGGCCGGGCATAGGCTGGGCGCCCTGGAGGGGGGGGGGGTACATCCCCCCTTCCAATGCATCCCTGACCCCCCCTGTTCGAGTCGTGTTTCAGACCGAGTCCCCCCCCCCCACTCCCCCACGTCGCCGCTGGTCGATGGTGTTGAGTTGTACATATGTTGGGCTTCGCGGTGCGCCCTCCCGTTCCGGACGCGGCCTCGACGGGGCAGCAGGACCCCAATGCCACGGCGGCAAAGCGTCTCCCGACCCGCGGGCCCCCCGCCCATCACTGGGCCCGCGGGGGGGGGGGGGGGGGGGCTGTCCTTTAGCGACGCGATGTCCCTTGTTTTTTTGGTTTTCACTCAGGACGGCCCGGGTCTGTGCGCGGCGGTTGATTTGACGGCCGTTGGCGCTCAACCGACGGCCGTTGGCCTATGGCCAACCGCCGGCCGGCGCCCTGTGTCCGGGGGGGGGGGGGGGGTGGCAACGAACCCCCCGCGGGTTCGGCAGCCAACCCTCGGGGGGGGGGCGGGGGGGGGGGGGGGCTTGTCCACCGGCGCCGCAGCGGTCGTGGCGGCCGGCGGTTCTCTTGTACAGTAGACGTTTTCTGTCCGACGTTTTGTGCTCGTGCCCCGCGCTGTGCTCAAGCACTGCGCCCCGCGGCCCGCGGCCCTTGTCCCGCTCCCGGGGGCCTGCGGTACCGCCCCCCCCCCCCCCCCCCAGCGCCTGCCGCGGTCCACAGCGCGCGTTGGTGCCAGACCCGCCCCCGGCGTCCGGCCGGTCGGCCCCCGCCCACCGGGCGTTGGGGCGTACGGAGTCGGACGCGGGACGCCGCCGGTGCTCCACCGGGGCTCCGGAGGCGCCCGGGGGCGGGTATTACTGAGTGGCGCGCGCGGCGCCGGGGCCGTGAGTCCCGACGGGACTCGCTGCCCCGCTGCCGGACACCCGGGGGTCTGTCCGGGGGGTGCCTCATCTCCCCCCGCCGGTGTACCCTCCCGTGTGCGGGCCGCAGGGCCCGTACCCTCTTTCCCCCGTTCCTCCCCCGCCCACAACGCTCAGCACCGTCCCCAACTTGCGTTGGATGCGGGGCCGGGGGTTGCCCCGCCCCCACCTCCCGCTCCGGCGGCACATGTCCGAGCCCCTGCGCACCAACGTACCTCGTCCCTCCGTCCCGCTCCTTTTTGACGTTTGCGTGCCTTTGGGCGGGTGCCCTCCCGTAGCTCTTGGGAGGGGGCGTGCCGTAGCTCTTGGGAGGGGGCGGTGTTACACGGGGGGGGGGGTCCACCGGAAGGGGTGCCCCTGCACCTTCGCTTACCTCACCTCCATTCGGTTGTACAACAACACCTCCCCCCCCCCCCCCTACCACCACCACCACCACCACCACCACCACCAATGAAAAGGGACCGCTGGCTCTGCAAGGCACAGTTCTGAATGCCGACCACCGCCCGAACCCCAGGCCTTCTCCACAATCAGGGCTTTGCCTGGTGGGTGGCCTGCCCTAATGAAGGGGGGGGGATGAGGGCAACAAAACGTTTGTGTACCTGCAATGGGCCTGTCTTTGTTTGCTCTCCATTCAAAACTTGATTGTTCTGCAGAGGAGAAGTTCGTGGGTGTTCGGTGGATGGAGGGTTTGGCCTGTGTGGGTGGGTCCGCCACATCAGCCCCCCCCCTCAAGGTAAGGGCGCGAACGGGGGAGCTCACAGCCCGAGATCTGGGCAGGGTCGCTCCTCGGAAGATCCCACGTAGGATGGGGGCCCAGGTCTTTCCGTCGTGCGGCAATATGCTGGGGGGGCAGGGGGGGTAAGGGCCTTATATATCTGTATGTAAATGTATATAGATGAGCTCTCACCCACTAACCCCCTAACCAACTCCAGGTACCCCCAGTCGGCCCCGCCCATATGGCCCCTTGCTAGTGAGGACCTAGCCGTTTTCACGCTGGATAGGCTGATTAGTGGCACGTGAAAGTTTTTTGAAATTCGATTTTTCATGAAACCCCTCTGTTGCCCATAGGATGGGTTTGGGTGATCATTTGGTGACAACACGGGTACTTGAGCACCCATGGGGACCCATCCAGTGGCCATTGGGCCCATCTAGCCCGAGCCATGGCCCCCCCAAAAGCTTCAAAATTGCTGTTTGTAGGTGGTTCAATGGCCTTTGGTGTGTGCACAAACTGCTGTTTTCCACCCTCTATAGGTCAAAAATGGAAAATTTTGCAAAACATTTTTTTGATATTGTGACCACTTACAATGATGAAATATGCTATGTAAAGCATGTTTTAGCCCCCTTTTATGTGTTTTTCACCCTATTTGGGTGTTGGGGGGGGTCTCCCAAGGGGTCTAGGGCACACAACCTGCTTATGCAATTTTCCCACCTCAGCAGCTCAAAAACTGGAAATTTCTAAAACTGATTTTTTTCATACTCTGACCATCCAAAATGATCAAATATGCTATGTAAAGCATGTTTTAGCCCCTCTTTATGTGTTTTTCACCCTATTTGGGTGTTTGGGGGGGAGGGGGGCGGTACTAAGGGGTCTAGGGCACACAACCTGCTTGTGCAGTTTTCCCGCCTCAGAAGCTCAAAAACGGGAAATTTCCGAGACTGATTTTTTCCATACTTTGACCATCCAAAATGATCAAATATCCTTGTAAAGCATGTTTTAGTCCCCCTTTATGTGTTTTTTACACTATTTGGGTGTTGGGGGGGAGGGTGGCTCCCAAGGGGTCTAGGGCACAACCTGCTTATGCAATTTTCCCGCCTCAGCAGCTCAAGAATGGTTGTCCCTCTCCCCTCTTCGAGGTGCCTTGCCGAAGGCAATAGAATTTTTCACCCCTGACCCCCCCCCCCCCAGCCCCCCCGCCCCCCCGCGCAAATATGGCTGCCGGGACGGGAAGCTCAGTGGGTGAATTTTTGTTCATAAACCCCACATATGTGTGTTCAACTCGATCACCGCGACGAAGGGATCATTTTGAGGTATGCATGTTGGGGTACCCGGGACCCCCCCCCCCCCTGTGGGGCCGTTCGCATGTCAGAGTCACAAGCCTAGTTGGCTGCATGGCCTGTGACTCCGGGATGGCCCTCCCCAAAAAGAGCGAAACTCCAATCCAATCCAATCCAATCCAGGACCCCCCCCCCCCCCCCGGGAGCACCCCCCCCACCCCCATGTGGCCCAAAAGGTTTAGGAGGGGTCGGGGTCAGGATTTGAGTCTGAATCCCCCCCCCCCCCGCCACATCCGAAGGTCCACATGCGCGGCGCACCCCCTGTGCCACAACGCCCTCATGTCCTGACCGCCGGACCCTTCACTGACCCTTGACCTGCGTCGTGTGCACTCGATGAGCCCTTGATGGACCTGCGGTCACGAGTTCAAAAAAAAAAAAGGTCCTGACCACCGGACACTCCGGTCCATGAGATCCATAGCTCTGACATGAGCCTTGCTTCGGGCCCCCGGTGCCCCAGGACCCGTGACTGCCCACAGCCTCTGCACTGCAGCGCCTCTGTAGTCGTTCGGAAAGATTGGCTCATATTTCTGCACTCCAATTGTCATGGCCGGCCGGGAACAGCGCCATTGAGACCGCAGGGGGGGGCCTTGCCTCGGCGTTTAAGCCCCGCCTTAGGCTCCGGCAAGGCCTCCCCCTAGCGCTTGCGACGGTGCCAGTGGTTGGGGGCTCACCAGGTGTGAATATGACACCCAAGTAGCTGACCACCCTAACTTCCCCCGGACCTGCCCAATACAGATGGCGTTGAGGGCGGCAGTGCTGGTGTAAGGCCCGGGATTGGTCTCCCCGAGTCCGTTGCTGTACCATACCCCTGATCAGTATATATGGCCGAACAAGACACAAGGAGAAGGGAGCCCTGTCGGGCTCGTGCTGCGTGAAGGGTCTCGGAACGGCCCCTGTGATCGGTAGGAGGGCTGCGCTTCATGGCGAATCAGCGCCTCAACCCCCCCCCCCCCCCCGGCCCACACCCCCTTTGAATAGTAACCGCCCTTGATTGGTGTCTGGGAGGGGGAGGGTTTGGCACAAGGCCTCGGTATTGGGCTGTTTGCCGTTGGCGGCGCCCATTGGCCTCTCGCCACTGCACATTCTGACCCTCCGTGGGCCCGAACGTGTTTTGGTTGTGTCAACGGAGCCCCCGGATGACTTGTCCTGTTTGACTACTCTGGGGTCGGGGGGGGGGGGGTTGAGCCGCCAGTTTCAGTTTTCCACATTTCCTTAGAAGGTGGGGCTTCTCTGGTGTGTTTGCTGGTTGGACAAGGCGGTATGATTGGCGCATTGCTGTGTGTTGCAGAGCCCTTGCCTCCACGGCACTCCGCTGTGCCCTGTCTCATGCAGAACGCTTAGCTTTTCGCAGGTTCAGCCACGGACGTCAATCACATTGGCATGGACTGCCCGGGTGCAGTTGTCAATGTCCAATGTTCCAAAGGCAGTGTTGTTGTTGGGGGGCTGGGAACCGGCCGTGGCCCGTCGGACCCGGCTTGCGAGGTCGCCGGATGGACGCCGATGGGTGGTGTGTTTTGGGGGTCGAGACCCAGGAGCGGAGCGGCAGACGGTGCTCCGCACCAGAAAAGTTGTGCACCCCCGCCCCCCCCCCTCTCAAAGGTTGCGGTTGGTCCAGCGGTAGGACAGGCGGAGAGCACACGGGAGATCGCCGGATCGGTTCCCGGGGCGTACCAAATCCCGGGGCAAACCCCCACATGGGCGGCCCCCATCTGCAGTGGCCAGGCGTCAGGTAGCCTCTGGGGCTTCCGTAGCGCCCCATGCCTGAGGCCTTTGAGACGGTGGGGCCACGGGCCGGGGGCCCGCCAAAGCCCAAACCAAAACGAAAAGCCCCCCGCCTCCGCCCAGGGGCAGGGGGGGGGGGCGGGTCACTTGCCGGTGCCAAGAAAGGACATGCATCAGTTCCACACGGTGCACCCTCTTCTGCCGTGGCGCTGTCTTCAGACTTCCCAGGACCTGACCTGCAAGACTCTGTTCTCTGAGCCCATGTGCGCATCCCGGTTTCGGACCCACTCCCCCTCCTCAAGGCTAGGGATGCAGATTCGCCTTTAAGTTGAATTCGAGCGAATTCGTACCGAATTCGGAGTCTTGCGAATTTGGCCGAATTCGATTTCAATAGAGTCATAATGAGAGTTTGTAAATGATACCTCCCAACTCGAGCGAATTTGTACCGAATTTGAGTTCGCGGGAATTCGTGCGAATTCCAACCTGCAACCCTACTCAAGGCCCTGCAGCATAGCACGTCCGGTCAGACCACCTAAAAGCCCCGAAGAAATCTGCAGTGACCACCCCAAAGTGTCCCAGAAACAACACAGCACCAAATGCCTGACGTCATGGCCCCCCCCGGGGGGGGGGGGGGGCAGTTGGCGATTTCCCCCTCCCCTGGTCGTCCCTAGGGCCTCCGGCGGGCTCGACCAAGCAGGGGTTGGGGTCTCGCACCACCGGATATCCCAGTTTGTGAGGGTCCCAGTGGTGAGGTAATCTTCTTGATTCACCCTCGGCGTGGCAGCTCTTTTGCTGCAATCCTATGCCTCGAAACTGTCCAAAGCCCCCTCTGCAGCACTTGACCTTCTTCCATCTACGGACAGTGTTGAGTGCTGATGCGGGGTCCAGGAACAGGGGGGAGGTGATTCGCGTGCATTTTTTTCGTACCCCGCCCCCCTCCTTCGGGGGGCCCCCCGAAAACAAAACTAGCACCCCTTGTAGGATTTTTTTTTCGCAAGGAGGATCAGTTTGCTTCATTGTGCGCCATAAGGCGAATTTGTTTCATCTGGTAGAGGGTGAAAAATTGGGTTTTCATCCCATGTGTCTATACTCAAAATACTCAGATTTTTCAGGAGAACTGAATAATGGATGAAAACCATATTGGACCAAATGTCAATGACATCCCTGTGCAGACATCTGTCAGAGATGGCCTCTACCCTAGTGGTTAAACAGTGCCTCTTTGATGGGAGGGTCTCTGATTGAATTCCCAGGGGCTGGCAATCTCCATGATAATAGGTAGGATATGGAACACAATGGAAAATTTTTTGTTTTTTGTTTCTGTTGCTTTTTTTGCAATGCACTTCACTGTGCTCTTTTCACACACACACACACACACACACACACACACACACACACACACACACACACACACACACACACACACAGACACACACGCCCCCGCGTCCGCCTCCCGCACAGTAGACTTGCCCATTCGGGCCTCCGCGCAGGGAAGCACGGAAGCACGGACACCACCCTCTCTTGTTGCTTGTTGTGCGTGCTATTCTCAACCCAGGCACTTGGGGCCCTATGCCTCTGGAGTTTCTGGCTCACTTGCAAGCAGTGGTAGTTGCTGCAGGTCCCACAACATGCCACCGTGTTGGAGACACTTGGGCAGTGGTGCACAGTCTAAGACATGATGCATGAGGTTGAGGCCGAGCCACCGGACCACGGGACCAAGTCGGCAGGTCTAGAGACTGGTGAAGCTTGCCAGAGGACATCAAAGTCACTGCAGCTCCTGGTGTGTAGCACTTGTTATGGCAGTGGTACTGCTGCCCCATCCGGATCGCACCTTCCCCGGGAGGGGCATTTGCCAAAGCGGTTCCCGTGGTGGAAGCCCCCTATTCAGGCCCATCCTCCAGGTGCCAAGGAGGGTCGCTGAACAGGGTACGACAGTGAGTGCCCCCTAATGCCAACAAAGAATTACATCGGGCCAGCCTGGATGGGGGCCCTGGTTCAAAGTCAAGAGGGACAGGGTTTTGCACCCTCACAATGCTACGCAGGGGTGAGTAGGCGTGATGACGTCGAGGTGTGAGGAGCAAGCCGTAGACGGGGGAAAGGGGTGCCAGGGCCGACGGAAAGATGGCAGAGTGAGAGACCCTAGTGCATTTGTAGGAGGCTGCAACCGTGATTGAGGGTTGGCAGAAAGATGAGAGGGTCGGAGACCCTGGTGCACCGCCAAGAGGCCGGCATTGCGATGCGAGGGTTAAAGTGCAGATGACGGATGGGCGAGGAGTGGCTAGCCTAGCGATAGGACAGATGGCTAGCAGATGGAAGGTTACCAGTTAGATTCCCAGTTCACGATAAAGTGGGCAGAGTAAGTCGGTATGCCCCAAGATAGCAGGTAGGCTAGCGAGCGAACTTGCCGAACAGTCGGTTCAAACACGAGTTCACATGGGAGCAGGCAATGAGCGGTGAGAGAGCTGAGCCCAGAGCCCGCGGCCAGAGGAGAGAACGTGGGCTGCTTCAAACCCTTGTTCACACAAGAGCAGGCATTGAGCAGCGAGAGAGCTCAGCCCAGAGTCCCCTGGCCAGGGGAGAGAGGGTGGGCAGGTTCGCTATGCACGGGCGACATCAGTCCGAGGGCATCCCCACATCACTCCTTTTCAACGCTAGGGAGGACTAGGGGGGAGCGCGGGTCAGCGGGAGAGGGCATGAGGGTGTAGAAGCCCCTGAACACATGCTATTAGTGCCTCATGCCTCATCCCCCGTGCGCAGTGCGGCGGTGGGACCACGGGCCGGGTGCTTGCCAAAGGAGACCAAGCCAAACCTCGCCCCCTCTAGCAATTCCGCCCATTTGTGGGCCCCCAAGAAGGTAGCGGTGAGGTTGCCAATTCCAATTTTGTCCTCTTTGCCCGAGACCCCCGAGAACACAGGGGTTACGTAACAATTCCGCTCATTTGTGGGCCCCCGAGAAGACAACGGTGAGGTAGCCATTTCTGATGTTGTTCCCTTTGCTTGAGACCCCGAGAATAGAGGGGTTACATAGCAATTCCACCCATTTTTGGGCCCATGACAAGGCAAGGGTGACGTAGCCTATTCTGATTTTGTCCCCTTTGCTAGGGACCCCTGAGAATGCAGAGTTCTGTATCAATTCTGCCCATTTGTGGGCTGCTCGAAAGGCAAGGGTGAGGGAGCCAATTGTGATTTTGTCCCCTGTGTTGGGGACCCTTCAGAACAGAGGGGTTACGTAGCAATTCCGCCCATTTGTGCCCCCCCCCAAAAGGCAGGGGTGAGGTATCCGATTCTGATTTTGTCCCTCTTGCTAGGGACCCCCGACGAGGCAGGGGTTGCGCAGCAATGCCGCCCATTTGTGGGCCCCCAAGCATGCAAGGGCGAGGTAGCCAATTCTGATTTGGTCCCCTTTGCCGTGGACCCCCGAGAATGCAGGGGCTACGTAGCACTTGCTCTCGCTTGTGGGCCCCCGAGAAGGCAAGTGTGAGGTAGCCAATTCTAATTTTGTCCCGTTCGCTAGGAACCCCCGAGAACGTGGAGCTTACATTGTAATTCCACCCATTTTTGGCCCCTGACGAGGCAGCGGTGAGGTAGCCAATTATGATTTTGTCCCATTTGCTAGGGACCCCCACAAATGCAGGGTTATGTATCACTTCCGCCCATTTGTGGGATGCTGTATAGGCAAGGGTGAGGTAGCCAATTGTGATTTTGTCCCCTTTGTTGGGGACCCTTGAGAACGCACGAGTTCCGTAAGGATTCTACCTGTTTGTGGCCCCTTGAGAAGGTAGGATTGAGGTAGCCAATTCTGATTTTGTCCCCTTTGCTGGGGACCCCCGAGAAGGCAGGGGTTACATAGGGGGAGCCTTAAGCGCAGTGCGCGCGCAGTGCAACTATTTGGGCGTGTGGCCGTGCTAGAGACCCATACTTTGAGATACTAGGGGCCCCTAGGGGCATCATGGTGACCCCTAGCGGAGGTTTTGACTTGTGATTTTGTCCCCCTTTGTTTGGGGACCCCCGAGAATGCAAGGGTGACGTAGCATTTCCGCCCTCTTTTGGGCCCCAACCTTCCGGTGCTATTGAGGAAACCGGGACAATCTTTGAATCCACGCTTTGACTCTAGGAGCATCATGGTGACCCCTAGCGTACACTTTGACTTCTGATTTTGTTCCCTTTGTTGGGGACCCCCGAGAATGCAGGGGTGACGTAGCATTTCCGCCCTTTTTTGGGCCCCAACCTTCCGGTGCTATTGAGGATACTGGGACAATCTTTGAATCCACGCTTTGATGCTAGGAGCATCATGGTGACCCCTAGCGTACGTTTTGACTTCTGATATTGTCCCCCGTTGTTTGGGGACCCCCGAGAATGTAGGGGTGACGTAGCATTTCCGCCCTTTTTTGGGCCCCGACCTTCCGGTGCTATTGAGATTGTCGGATAACACCTGAGCCGCATACCTAAGCGTTTACAGGTGCCTGACACTATGTGAGAACCATAATGTATTTCATTAGGCGTGCATATATGCTAATATCTTAGGCCACCCGGTCGATTTTGGGCTTGCCAAGGGGGCGAGGGGGGCTGGGAAAAACCCCGCCCCCTTGGACCCGCCCAAAGAGCAATTGTTGTGTAGCTAATCTTCTCACTTGTGGGCCACTTCTGATTTTGTCCACGGCTCCGAAGCGTCCAATACCCTCAGACGGTAGGAGTTATGAAGCCAATCCGCCCACCTTTGGGCCACTTTTGATGTTCTTGCTGGTGGTGAAGCAATGGGGACCTCGTAGTTGATAATGGTTATGTAGCCAATGCGCCACTTGTGTGCCACTACCGACTTTGTCCCCTGCTGTGAAGCGGGGGGCAGCCGCCAGACGGCACGGGTTATGTAGCCAGTTTGCTCAGTTGTGGGCCAATACTGACTTTTCCCTTCGCTTTGAAATGTTGGCATACCGAGACGCTAGGGGTTGGGTAGCCAATCTGTGCACTTGTGGGCCACTCCTAATTTTGTCCCCTTTCTCAAGGGATGGCAAGGCTTTTGTAGCCACTCCGCCCACTTGTGGGCCACGGCTAACTTTTTTGCCCCGCCGTGAAGTGTTGGGGGCCCCTTGGCTTGCAAGGGTTATGTAGCCAACCTGCCCACTTGTGGGCCTCTTCTGATTTTCTCGTCCGTTATGGAGCGTTGGGGACGGTAGGGGTTATGTAGCCAACCCGCCCACTTGTGGGCCACTTCTGATTTTCTCCCTTGCTATGAAGCATTTGGAGGCCAAGGGTTATGTCGCCAATCGGCCCACTTGTGGGCCGCTGTGTACTTTGTCCCATGCTCTTAAGCGTTTGGGACCCCCATACGGCAGGGTTTATGTAGCCAATCCGCCCACTTGCGTGCCACTTCTGATTCTGTCCCCCATTGTGAAGCGTCGGGGACCACCCAGACGGCAAGGGTTTTTGGCCAGTCTACGCACTTGTGGGCCACTTCTGATTTTGTCCCCCATATGAAGTGTTCGGGACCACTCAGATGGTAGGAGTGATGTAGCCCATCCACCCACATGTGGGTCTATTCCGATTTTGTCCCCCGCTCGTGAGCCTTTGGGACGCCCCAAACCGCATAGATTTTCCAGGTAGTGTGCCCACATGTGGGCCACCGCTAACTTTTATCCCCGTTATGAAGTGTTGTGGAGCGCCCTGATTGCAAGCGTTATGTAGCTTCCGCCCCATTGTGGGCCACTTCTAAATTTGGTCCCCGCTTCGAGACTTCGACAACTCCCTAGTTAGAAGGGATTGTGTGCCCGTTTAACTCCGCCCCCTAATGTGAGGCTTTGGGGAGGGGTTATGTAGCCAATCAGCCCACTTGTGGGCCACTTTTGATTTTGTCCCCCGCTTGGAAGCGTTGTGCAACCCCCCAAACGCCGTGGATAATGGAGCCCATCCGCCCACCTATGGGCCATGGATGACTTTGTGCCCCGCTTTGAAGCATTGGGGGCCCATCCTAGGAGGTAGAGATAATGTAGCCAGTCTACGCACTTGTGGGCCACTTTTGATCAGTGGCCCATAAGTGGGCAGACTAGCTCCATATTAGCTGCCATCTAGGGGGTCCCCATTACCTCACAGCCACGCATAAAATCAGCAATGGCCCACATGTGGGCAGATTGGCTACATAACCTTCGCCGTCTAGGGGATCCCCAACGCTTCGGAGAGGGGGACAAATTCCCCAATTGCGCACAATTGGGCGGATTGGCTGCATAACCCCTTCTAACTAGGGGATTGCCGAAGCTTCAAAGCGGGGGACAAAATGAGTAGTGGCCCACAAGTAGGCGGATTGGCTACATAAACCCTGCTACTTGGGGGCGGGGGGGGGGGTCCCCAAAGCTTCAGAGCGGGGGACAAAGTGATCATTGGCCCATAGGTGGGCAAATGGCCTACATTATCCCTGCCGTCTTGGGGGGGTGCCCCAATGCGTCACAGCCGGGGCCAAAATCAGAGGTGGCCCACAAGTAGGCGGATGGGATATATAACCCCTACCGCTTGGGCGACAAAATCAGAAGTGCCTCACATGTGGGCGGATGGGCTACATAGCCCCTGCCATCTGGGGGATATCCGGGGCTTTAGAGAGAGGGACAAATTCAGAAGTGGGCCACGATTGGGCGGATAACCCTTGCCGTTAGGGGGTGCCCAACGCTTTAGGGCGCAGGCTGACACCCCCCCCCCCCCCCGCTCTCAAGCATTGGGGACCGCCTAGAAGGCAGGGGTTATGTAGTCAATCCGCCCACTTGTGGGCCACCTCTGATTTTGTCCCCCGTTTTGAAGCATCCGGGACCCTCCAAACGGCAGGGGTTATGTAGCCAATCCGCATACTTGTGGGCCACAATTGGCACAGCTGACTTCCATCTTTTGCGAAGTTCTCCCTTCTACATACCCCTTTCCTCCCCTTGTGCTATCCGCCACCTTGTGCAACCCCATGGTTCTACTGCATCACCAAGTTCTTTGGTTGGTCTTTCTCTTGCAGATCTCCTCGTACAGCACTGTCGTCAAAAACTGTTTGTGCCATCCTGTGACGGTGCTCCTGTGATGGAGGAAGCTTGCATTGCCGTCCATTCCACTTTTTAGTGTTAGAGCAAGGTCTGTTGTCATTTTGCTACCATAGTTTAGGCCGTGCTTTACCAATTCAATTGGAGCCACTGCTCTACCAATTCGGAGCATTGGATCCATTGCTCTACCAATTTAGAGCATTGGAGCCACAGTCATTTACCACTGGGTGTCGTGTTGCCTTTGAGCGCTGACCACATCTCCAATTTCAGCAATTTTGCTCTAGGTAAATCTTCCGCAAATTCTCAAAAAGCTGCCTCACAACCACTTCAGCTCAGCCATGAGACCGGCTGAGGTAGCCGACGCTCTTGGCATGCCTCACTCCCATCCCCACTCCGGGTGGGTTGTTACCCCACCAGTTTGTCTTTGGCTGGAGCCCCCTCGGACGAGGGTTTCCCCTGTCCAATGATGGCATGGCAATGGATGCTAAGGTCCACGGCGCTCGAGATCCAAGTGGAGCTTGAAAAGGAAGACTCACAAAGGATCAACACCGCCCCCAAGTACAGGGTGCAAGTATTCAAGCTGGGGGATCGAGTTTGGGTTGAGAGGCCTCACCCGTTGGGGACCCAACGGACGAAAACCTGGTACGGCACGTCCCCGCAAAGGTGGTGGACCAGATGGGTGAGGATACCAACAAGGTGAAGGTGGGAGGCCAAAACTGCTGATGGCGGGGGTGTTCTGTCATCTGGAACTGACCCCCCCCCCCCATAGGGTACTGGTCTATCCATAGGGCCTAGCTTGGATTCAAGGGATGACAAAGTCTGATTGGAGCATACCCGCTGTCTGGATGGGGGCATGGGGTAAATCGGAAATGCTCAAGCTATTGGCCAGAGTTCCGTATGTAGAGCGTAGAGCACAGGTCGTCTTCGGACGTTTGGAAATTCTTTTGGGGGGACCCGTCTCCCACCTTTTTAGAAGGATTTTGTTTTTGCTGCGCTATGGCGCAAGCTGAAAGTCAATGAGCGACTCATGAGTTGGACTCACAAGCCACAATGCCCCATATGTCACGCACTTGAAACTGTAGATCATGCATTATCAGGTTTCGGTTTCACACTCTTGTGCTCGACATGCTTGATCAATTTTGGGCACCCGTGGCCCAGGGCAACTCCCTGCACACAGCTCGTCGCCTACCTGTGGCACTCTCCTTGGCAATACCGATTGGCATCATGCTATTAACAGCCGGAGCATCCCGTTGGTCATTGAGGTGCACGGTCCGCCAAAACTTGGCGGTGCCCTCATTCGACGCCTTTCTCACAAGGTAGATCCCTTTGGTAGACCGAGTTTCTTGTTGGCACAAACTTGTGTTGTCTCCCGGCCAGAACCACCTACACCGGAACTAGAGAGAAAGCCACAAAAAACCGAGCACAAGCAAAACCCAAAAGTTCCCAAGAACTTTATGTTTTGACCCTTGTTCAGAGTTTATTGTTTTTCAGCCCCCCCTTCCCGGCGCGGGCACATGGGTGATGCAATGCATGACGACAATGGAGGCCCAACGGACCTCCCCGCTGACCCCCAGTCGACTGACCTCCTCAAATTCAGAAATTGGGTACTGGGGCCATTTGAAACACTGCAGCGACAACACAATTACGCGGAGATGGCCACAAAATGGCAGCTGGAGCAAGAAGAACTGCACGTGGACCAGGGGATCGGCGACGACCAGTTGAAGCTCCTGGCGGAAAATACAGGTATCAACCACCTCGAGAGGGCAACATTACTGCAGGCGCTACGGGCATACTAGATCAGGAAGGGCCTGCGGGTCAGCAGAGCGGAGCAGTGCTTTGTACCGGTCACGGAGGTGACAGCCCCACTGAAGGCGGCAGCCCCAGGCGTTGGAGAAGCCCAGAACCGAACCGGCTCCTTTACCCCCGAAAAGATCTCTAAACTGGTTCAAATGCTGGCAGCAACTAAATTGGAAAATGAACGACTCCGATCAGCAGCACTTCCGGACCGTACGAATGCCGAGCTCGAAAAATTGCTTGCCGAAAATCTCCCGTACGCATGGATGCAGAGCCTCACTGTGGCTCTACGCGAGTATTCCCGCATGGACTCCAACCAGCGGGTGGCCCAGAGCATATGGACAGTGGTACATGAAGAACTCCGCCACAAACGCCAAGGCCGAAATTCCACCATGCCGATCCCACAGCCGCAATCTCAAGGCCCAATAGTAGCACCGGGGATGATGATGTGCCAACAGGGTATGCAGATGACGACGCCTCGGGGCCCACGCATTATCGGAGGACCGCAAAACAACATGCAGTGCTTCATCTGCGGTGGACCAGGCCACTGGGCCAGAAACTGCCCGCAGGTGGCCGTCACGGGAACTTTGCACCAACCGCATGTCAGGGCCAAGATATCACAGTTGGGCGATCAGACCATCCTCTGCAGCAATTTGGTTCTCATGACAAGGAAATCCCAGTCGCCATGGACTCTGAATATGTCTTCGCAAGATTACAGGGTACGGCCGCCAGATGGCGACAAAACAGGCGGGTGGCCACTAGGGGGAACGTTAGCGCGCCGGGCGCGCGCCGGGCATCTTTTTTGACCCGTGCCCTACCGGTGGACTGTTGCCGTTGATATGTTGGGCAACATTATATGGATTTGCCCCTTGGCCCCCGGGACATCAGCAGATTTGGGATGGGTATGGACCTTCTCGTACCCGAGGTGATTTCTTTGATTTCGAAGTTGGGGGCCATGATGGTGCTTATAAGGGCCGGATTCATGTCATTGTGCCATTAATTGGAAGAAAGAATGGCACTTTGACAGCCCGCCAACAATGTTACAATGACGTGCACGGGTGGTATAGGGCACGCATTGAGCAGCTGTTTGCTCGGTTGTGGCACGCAAGATGAGGCAGAGGATGAGGCAGAAGTGTGTGTGTTGTGTTGCCATAACGCTCCACCGTTGTAGTTTGGGATGAGTGTAAGGAGCACTATTGTACTGAATGTATTGACACCCACACTTGTGGGACCAATTTTATGATGCAGCTCTACTGTTCGCGATACCTCAATGACGCCTATCGCTTCTACTGGAGATCGATGCGGTTGTGCTATCCTAACCCCCATTCTCCCAACTTGCTAAGGTGTTGACCAAGACCGCCCTTAAAGGAGCGAGAGTGGTACTGTGTACCCCAGTTTGCAACTTTCTTGAGCTGGGGCAGTTTGGGTCACCTAATTCTAAGGGCGTTTCCAAGGGGTGTGCTTGGGGGCTCTTCGGGGGGAACATAGTCTAAAAGTAGCGCGCCGGGCGCGCGCCGGGCAAACATTCCCCCCTACAGGGCCAGTTTCTGACGTCGATCTGTGGATCCAATTGCTGGAACTTGTGGAATCCTCGAAATTACATTGGTTCAAAATTGAATGATGTGGCTTGATGAACTAGCCAACAGGGGATGCCTTCTCTCACCCCTGTATGGGGGGGAGACCGCCTAACACCCGAATTTGGCTGGCCATTCGCACACCCACTCCGCCAAGGTGGTTTCATGATGTTACTAACATTTCGGCACCACATTCACCGATGCCACGGTCTGCAGTCTTTGTGATAATGTCAACACGTTCAGACACCCCGTGCCAGAACCTGTTTTCTGTCCGAAAGGCTAGACCTTTAGGCAACAAAGCAGATGACGATTGGTCGCCAGGGAGGGGACTAACGAAGCTAACTTTTTCTGACCAGGATTCCTTGGAAATTGAGAGCAGAATATCAGTGCTCAGTGCTAGTAGCAGTGCCAGCATCACAGTGGGGACGCCTTGGAGTCTAGCAGGCATACTAACTCATGTGAATATATTGAAAGGTGAAAAAGACTAGGATTGTCATCCATGGTACAGCCAGCCAACCGCAGGCAGTGCTGCTACCACTCCCCAAGCACAGAGGCCAGTTCCGGCACGCCGGACTCTGAACACCACAGCGATTCCTCGCTTCTCTCTGAGAATTTTGATCTCTAAACCTTCCACTTCAGCAGCCGGGAACCAAGTATGGCTTGATCGAAGACGGTCCCCCACCCCCCCCTGGGGAACGACAAGGGGTGGGGAACGACAAGGGGGGGGGGGGGGGGTTAAGTTATCATTATAAAGTTGTTGGCTGTGTTTTGGACTCCCTTGGAATACACACTGCCATTCAGCATCGAGACTATCGGCTACGGTGGACACTGGATGTCCTGCAATGGCCTAACAGACCGTGGTGAGCATGACAGATACATGAATTCTTTGTCTCTGCTTTGTTTTGTGAAGAGGCATGGCACGGGAGAATTGAACGAACTTTCCCAGTCCATGGGCAAGATGACGGGAAGATTCCGGGGTGGCTGCATTGCCGGCTTGCGTGTTGGGGGGGAGGGGGCAAAGGTCACAAAGCGCTCCACACATGCACGTTCTGGTATGCATATGCAAATTTTGCAAAAGAAATTTTGCAAAAGAAATTTTGCAAAAGAAATTTCTGTAAAAAATTTGTGGCAAAATTTTGTAAAAAAATTTGTAAAAGGTCCAACTCAATCGGCCAAGGCCATACGATTGCTATGGTACAATCTTTACTTGCTGGGATTCACTTTGCCTCGTTTGACCTGTTTTGTCAACCGTGGCACGGTTTGCATGGAACAGTACAGAAAGGCGCACTTCAACCTCTAACGTACGGGGTATCGCCTTGCTTAGAGCTGCCTGGGGTGGGGAACGACAAGGTGGGGGGGGGTACTCAAATCTTGCGCTAGGCCAGATACTGAAAGAAATGCGGCTGACAAAGGGATAGAATCGAGATACTTCACATGAATGGGAGGCAACACTGTAAGATTTGCTGGTAAATGTGCAGTGAGAGCATCTACCACGTCCGGTGATGGTGGCCCTGCCCATTCTTTGGACTTGTTCTGGATCTTCAAAAGTACAGCAAAATCCTGATGCAAACCGCTGAGTAAGCTCCTCCACTGGGGTATTCACAGTGTTTTGAAGCTGTGACTGTAGTTCAGCATTTTCATCCTGCAAATGCTTCAGTGTAGACTCCAAAGTCTTGAGTTGTTTTTCTTGCTTGCCAAATTTTTCTTTAAGTGCCTGATATTCCAAGCAGTAATGATTCAGATGTGCTTTTACTGTTTTCAGCATCAAACCAGAAGATCTGTTCCAGAAATGGTCTGGGATATGTGATCCTTCATCTGCTTCTACTTCCAAATCTCCACCCAATGAGGAAAGCAGATCACATTTGGATCTCGATGATTTGATCTTGCCATCACTGTCCAGGTCTATTGGCTAAAACTCCCCCGCCGATGTCTTCGGTAGCGCCATAGTCGGAGCTGTAATCCATGATGGCTTTTGTCCTGGCCGAATACTCTCAAATTGCTCCTCTGAGTTGATCGAAATGATCGAGTTTTTCAAAGCCTGTTGTGTCTTTGCCTTGTTTACGTTGGAAATGAGACCTTTGTGTCTGGATGCAAATTGCAAATGAGGAGGGGCTGTTTTGTCCGTTGCCTGAGGCAACTAAAACTGAACCAGTCGATGGTACTCCAATCTGGATACGGTCGCTGTGCCACTGAAGGGCAAATGCTCTGGTAGATGAAACAATTGTTCTTGGATTCGTCTGGGCCCGATTTTTGCAGCTCTTGCCATGCTTGTTCAAGGTGACAGGCCGTGCTTTTTCCACCCGGCGTGCTTGGCGTGCGGTGTATTGGGTGCAACACATGTCACATGTGTGAAGCAACTGGAATCCACAGCTTTGGTCATATGATGTGTGATATTCACTTTGGAGGGCCGGCTTTGGGGCTGATTGTGGTCCGCGTTGGGGGGCTTCTCTAGGGAAGGGGAAAGCTGGGGCTAAAGTCGGAACACTTGATACAACAGTAGCGTGCTGGGCGTACGCCTGGCAAGCACCCCCCCCCTGAGCATAACTTCAGCAACGAAGCCAAAGAGCACCACACTTCCGAGGGAGGGGCTCTTCAACGCGGCGTTCAGGCGTCGAAGTGACGTGCCGCTGCCCCTGTTCAGCGCTCCTCCCATCCCTTTTCCAGGTCGGTCTTTCTCTGGTCAGCGCCTGCTTGTTTTTGAGCGCCCATGTGCTTCATGTAAGCCCACGCTGTGCCACATTCCCGGTTCTGCCTCCGCGGTATGCCCTGTTGTGGTCGCCTGCTTGTCCCGGGGGTCCACAAAGGGGGGTTCAATCCCCTCCTCCAGCCCCCCACCAGCAAATTGCAGCCTTTGGCAGGGAATTGGGTGGCCTCCAGCGGCGTCTGGTGGGGTGACCGTCACCCTCCCAGAAGCATAAATAGACGTTTTCGGGGGGGCCTCCCCCCTCCCTTGTCTCCTTGACGCAAGCTAGCAACCCTCGTCGGTGGCATGACATGAAGAGAATTAGCCAAGCTTGCACGTCGTGCACATTACCATCATGGCCCCCGCTGTTATCCTTGTACCCCTTACTCAAGTGGCAAGTGAGCAAAACCATGAGCCGTACATGCGATGTAACGTTTCCCAAATACCTTGTGAGCGGGTGCGCACTGACATCCCATGTGATGTGACAGATCGTGTGGGCCTAATCCATGTGAACCGGTGTTTTTTGAGTGGCACAAGCGGTGCTGCAAGTTGCTCTGTACCCTCCCACCCTGGGCAGCCACTTACTAAAGTGAGGTGCTAGGGGGTGTCCCAATCAGTGTACTCAGGCACGGTACATTTCGTCTCTCTACAATTCTACAATAGTGTGCTCCTTTGTGAGAAGTTGCCACAATCTTTTTGCCATTTTGTTCGGACAAGAAAGAAGCCAAAGCTGGATACTTCATCCCCCACGGCCCGGACATTTCAGACCAAGTGGTTGTTGCAGAACGCCTTCCTGTGCCGTGACCGTACACTTCCAATGCGGCGTGACACTCGTAGCCACTTCAAATGCTGGGCTGGTGTACAGGTCCCGGGCCACAAGGCCCGGTGGTCTCGGCATCACGTGGCTTGGATTACCTGTGGAGTGATGCCATCGAACCAACAACATGTCCCCCAATTGGTAAGGCCAAATGAGAAATTTCGGCCAGGTATGTAGGTCAGCCAAAAAACAAGGGTTGTATAACAATAAATGTGAAAAAACGGCAGACGTTTTGCCCAGCTTTGTCTAAAATGCAAATAAAACATGCCTATTTCAAGGAAAACCAAACAGAAATTTCGCCCAGCTTCAAAAAAAAACGTAAAATACACCGGGCTACATGACATGGACGGTTACAAGAATGTGACCTATTTGCAGTATTCTCACATAAGTGCCAGCTTTGCACCAATAAGGGGTTGTCTATTTCTTACAGGTGAGTCAAGTTCAGGTCGCGGTCATCAGGATCTCCTCAGGAGGGAACATGTGTCTATGCTTCCTGAGCGCCCGTTTTGGTGCATCTTTGCTGATGAACATAGATAGTGGAGCACCCCAACCAAGAAGGAGACACCGAAGCAATGGCTATGGCAAACCTTTTGGACGAAGGGCTGAAATTGTCTATGGTGCGGACATTCAGTCGATCAGAACCGGCCATTGCTCTCCCCCACCCATGTCCGGTGATCCCCAGCTGAGGGGTGGGTCACATCCGGCGGCATCCGGGAGTCACGTTCCGTACACGCGGGTTGCCGGACGTTGGCGTCAACTGTGCCCCCCCCGCTCCCCTCTCCCCGTGCAGGGTGGGCTGAGGTGAACACAAAACGTCACTGCAGCCCCCAACCCCCCACAACAGAATGTCAGACACATGTGTTGTCTAAAAATAAATTCTTGCCATGGCAAACTGCGGACGCATGCCCTCGGATTGCACCGCAAAGCAAAGCAAGCCTCCAATCATGTTTTCCGAAGTCGCAATCAGGATAAGCAGCGTAATAATTGGCGCTGTGCCCGCGCTGTGCCTGCGCTGTGCGAAAACGCACCCTCTGGCAGCACGGCTTGCCCCCCCCCCCAAAAAAAATGCACGCGCTGCGTAGCCTCGAGCCCCGTGCGGACCGGCCATGCCCTGTTTTGAAGGCCGGGGAATCCGTGTTTGCACTGAACAGGGCCCACACCGCACACGCCCGCGCGCCGTCGCCCCCCTGCACCACCGCTCAGGGTTGCGGCCCCGACCGCCTGCTGCGTGGCATTGCGTAACCGATGGGGTCCGGGTGCACAACGCACAAAGACAAGGGGCCGAGGCAAAAGAATGAGTTCTACGGCTTCAAGTGCCCCAAGTGTGGCAGCGCGGTGGATCCCAGCAGCCGCAACTGCAAAATGGAGGGCTCGCGGGCATACCACACCAAGTGCTACAAGCGGATGAAGAGCAGCAAGACCATTCCTTCTGCAAAGGGTATGTCTCTCTCTCTTGCGCGCGTGCGCGCGCGCTCTCTCTGTCTCTGTCTCTGTCTTTCTGTCTCTCTCTCTCTCTCTCTCTCCGTCTGTCTCTCTCTCTCTTTCTCTCTCTGTCTGCTATGTTTTGAGTTGAATTTGAGTTGTTTGCGATGTTTGAATGAAACTCCTTTGTCCCTCTGACGGTAAAGGGTACATTTTGGCGCTGAAGCCGCTGAATTTTTTTTTGAGTGGACAAAAAGTGGTCGAAAATCTCGAAACAAAATTTACTTTCAAAAAGTATCATGAGGCCTATCAAACTCATCAGCGGAATGTGCTGGACGCGAAGATGTGCGGTCCAAAAATCGCTTTTTGTGAAACGGTCAACAGTGGTGAAAGTTGGCCAAAATTGGTCGGCCGCATTTCGTCATCATCATTTGGCAACCTGAAAATTGCTCTGCCGGGGGGGGGGGGGGGGACATGGATGCCCGCCGAAGGAGGGGAGGGGGGGGGGGGTTGGAGAAATGGGGTTCCGTGTCGGGCCCTTTGTTTTGTGTAAGAACGGATGTTGGCGCCGAAGGCGCAGGAACACCAATTTTGGCCCGAAAAGTTTTTTTCCACCAATAATTACCCCCCCCCCCCCACATTTGAGTAGTCAAAATGATCAGCGCGACGTGGGTATCACTTTGAGCCATAGATGTTGGGTTAACCCTCCCCCCCCTGGGGCGGCAGGTCGGGCACCCCCGCCCTGAACCCCCCCCTCCCGTCACGGCGGCCAAGGAGGGGGGGGGGGATGGGCTTCCGTGCCCCCCCCCCCCCCGGCAGAGCAATTTTCCTCCCACCTTTCATCATCGGGGGACACCACCGTATCCATTCCTCCCGGTCTGCAAAGTCCATTCATAGAATTAGAGACTGGAAAGAAGCGGCATCGCACCTGGTGTGTGCATGGGTGGAATCCTTATGGAGGCGCTGGAAGGGGCCTGTGTTGTGTGCCCGACGTACACCCCCAGTGCAGAGATTGCCGCACACGTGAAGGGCGAACCGGGGAGGTCAAGCACCCAGCAAAGGAACATCATTCCACGCGGGGGCCTGGCGGAGCGTCGATGGTGGTGCGAGCTCCGTCGGTGGTTTGCGGGTGCCGGTGCTGCCGGTGGTGGCGAAATGTGCTGCGCGGCCACAGAGTCCCTGTACCAGCGCAAGAGTACAAATTGCAGTTGGACGCCTTTTTTCGCCCCTCATCCCCGCCTCCCATTGACGAGAGGCCGTGCAGCTCACTAGTGAATCCAGTCCCCCCCAGCGAGGCCTACGATGGCTGACGTGTTCACTCTCTTGTTTTGTGTTGAGCATCTCTTGTCTAGTAATCGCGGGGGAGGGAACCGTCACTTGGGGTGGTTTCCCTCGGGGGTGCGAGGGCACCGTCATCCCCAGCCGCTTACTGGACAAGGGGGGCGCTTTCGCACAGCGCACGCACGGCGCCAATTATTACGTTGTTTATCCCGGGAACATCCCTGAAGACCACCCCCCTACAGAAATACGCATGATCCATTCAAAACCGCATCGGGGGTGCAGCATTCAGGACCTTGGGATCTGTGGCTACCGGGGGTGGAAAACAGCCGACTTTTCGCACAGCAGGTGCACAGCGCGGGCACAGCGCGGGCACAGCGCACGGTGCGCCCCCAAGGGGGGGGGGGGGGGGGTACTAGCACAAACGGTCCCTCTGGTGGTGGTGCTGGTGTTGTTGCTCATGATGTCGATTGTGTTGGCGGTGTTGTTGCTGCTGCTGCTTGATCTCTGGTTTGTGCTCGTGCTCGTGCTCGTGCTCGTGCTTGCGCTGCCTCTGTGATACGCAGGCGGATGGACGGACGACTTCAAGTAGACCCCCGCGTCCGCCGGGGGGCGTTCCCCCACGGAGTATGCCTCTCCGTGTCTCTGTGCTGGTGCCGGGCAAGGGAGGGTCGCGTCGCCACCGGGGTCTGCTCCATTTGTTTTCTGTGGTGGACGGTCCCTACATCGTGAGCACGAGCATGTGCACGCAACATGCGCTTGTACGGAGCATGTGGCTCTGCGCCCCCCCCCCCCCAAAGGGCTGCATGGGCCTGATCGGTACTCTGCGTCAGGCCACGCCGTCTGCTGCGAGCAGCCCTGACCTCTTCGGGATGTAGGAACCCCCCCCCCCTCCCCCCCCGAGGGATGCATCAGAAGGGAAGGGGCCTCAGAGGCGGCCCCAGAGGCCGTTGGGCAGGCGGTTGGAGGAGGTTGCCAAAGCGGTTGGGGGCGGTTACTGTCGGTTACAGATGCCGTTGGGGCTGGCACTTGCCGTCAGGGAAACCTGTCGCTCCACAACAAGGTGTCATCCACGACCGCTTGCGCCTTGAGCAGGATGACAGATTCATCCGGTAGAATTCATTCTATTCCCACACAGCCCCAATCGATGCCTTCTTTCAGAATGAGCGAATTCCATATCTCTCGGGGACGGCACTGAACCTGCCAACTTTCTGGGTTTTCGGGGGTCGGTGCCATTGTTGCCTCATTTGTGCCAACTGAGTGTTCCGGAGGTAGGGGTATGTGGGTATATTTGGAAAGCCCTTGAATAGGGCTTTTCGGAGATGTATGGGTTGGGGGGGGGGGGTCCGGAACCATATTTTTTCGAAAATTGGCCGTTACCGTTGACGGGATGGGTTTTTTTTGCCTGTTCTGATCCGGTTTCAGACAAACTGCACTGCACTCCTACCCCCAGTACTCCAACATATGGATGGGCATATAAGGGTCAAGTCATTCGGGTGGATTTGTTGCATTTGATGTGTAGAAGACATGTGCAACATGGGTCCCCCTAAGACCCCAATATGTTGATCACTTTGACCAATAACTACCTTGGACACCCGGGTGATGCGTAGTGCAACTTGCAGCATCAAGCTCACCAGAGTGCAAGAAATCAAAGATGGCAGAAATTCTCAAACAGGGGGGGGGGGGCAGGGATGCATTGGAAGGGGGGGGGGGTTACCTTCCCCCCCTTCCAATGCATCCCTGCCCCCCCCCCCAGGTAGGCTCTCGCTCTGACCGTGCGTTTTCGCAGGTGCTGTTTCCTCACACCCGTCTGCACTGCCCCTCCCTCCCACTCCTCTTCAAAGTCATGTGCCTTTGAGTTGGTGCAATGCAGTAGCACTTGGGGGGGGGGGGTGGCGGTGTTGCACAGGGCATACCGGGTTTTCAAGTGAATGGGGGGGGGGTCAATAGAGCCCCCAAAATCTGGGGGCAGGGTCTGCTTGATCTTGTACAGTCGAAGGGATGGGTGGCCAGCGACAAAGCATGGTTGGCTCTTTTGTATTTGATCGGCAAAGGTAAATCCTTATCGCTAAAACACATTACGTGGAGGCCCATCTGTGCTCAGTCAGCTCCTGTCATCCCACGCTGGAGGTTACGCCTTGCAGCGCGAGCATTTACGTGCTTTCTAAAGTTTTTGAGCAGTCACATAACAGGTTCCTTTCTGCATCAGTCCATCCAAGATGTAGGACGCTGGATGCTCAATCTTGACACATGGCAGTGCACAGTCATAGGGGAAGCCGACTGTAAGGATCAATTCAATCGGATTTTGCCTAGTGATGTGCTGCGGCACTTTCATGAAGCCACTGAGTGGCTACGCAGCGAATGCCGCTGGCGAGCACCCCAGATGTTTTGGTCACTGCACAAATACGACAAAACACTGGATAGAGCAGGGAAGGCAGCTGCTTTCAATTTTGATGTTATCAGCCATCAGGAACTCACTGAACTGTTGCAAATTTGTCTGCAAAATGACAGCTTCTGCGTCGCTGCCGGGTCCTGCTGGTCCAGGGCATTTGCTCTACCAATGGGAGGCCCGTTCAGCGCACAAGCAGCAGATTTACACAGCTTGTGGTGCTTTCATTTGCGTAAGCAACAGTTCTACAGTTTAGGAAAGCTAAGTTTCAGCGATGCCGGCTACCCCCTGTGGGTCAATAGTCGTGGGCGCGTCATTTCACTTGCACAGTTCCGAGACAACATATTAGTGGCTTCTAAAGGCCCTGGGAGCAGTTGGGCAATGGTAGACGTGTGCAACATCCTGCAACGTGCCTGGTCCCTGCGTGTGTTATGCCCTTGCATTTCTGATAGCGTCGACACATGCCAGCTCACATGTATGTCTGGCCAGCTGCATGCTCTGGGCGTCGCCATGGACCGACGTGACGGGTACGGTGAGGTCTATGTTCACCCTTCTGCACTTACACCAGACTGGGGTTTGAAACAGGGAGCTCCCCTACAATCACCATGGGCTGTAAATGAGACGAGCTTAGCGAACCTGTTCACCGGAGTTTTGATGAACTGCCGAGTTTTTCTAAAATCTTGGGCAGAGTACTTGTTATCCGCAGCCGCCTGGCTACAGATCAGTTTATTGTGCCACCATCAACGTGCTATGACAGTGAGAGCCTGTCAAAAGTCCCTGCACCGGCTGTTGAGTTATACACCACACAATGCGGGGTTGAGCCAGCGCTGGATCACATACATTTCCCACGACATGCCTTGTAGCAAAACTACTGTGCGTTCCAAATTGGGGCAGTGGCTGCGTGTTCATGCCACATGGGATGATAATAGATATGCATCATGGCACATTCCCCACAGTGGACCCCATACTGACTGGTGTGGTGACTGGTCCACCTGCAGCGGTGCCACCATGAGCCCCCAATCAGGGGGCGGGGGGAGGGGGCCTGTTTGACGTTTGAGACCTGGTGTATGTCTGTAAGAGACACCACAGTCGATTCCTTTCAGTGCGTTAAGATAGTCTGCAACTCATGGCATGGCTGGCCCAGTCTGAGCGGGCAACATTTCACTGTGCATATGCAGATTGTCCCGACGCACGACTTTGGTTACAGACTTTGGTGAAAGGCGCCTAGGGCCGGTCGCTCCGGTCCGTGATCAGCCTTGATCTCTTTTCTTTGGCTGTGCATGTTGGTGCTTTCGCAATCTCCTTGATCGCAATCATCACTTGACACAACCACGTGTCACCGCACGGGGGGTTTGGGAAAAGGGCTCAACTGACAGGCAACTCTGGCGCTGAAAAAAATTTTTGAGCATTGTAAATGGTCAATTTTTTTCATCAAATATGTGGCAAATGATAAATGATGACTTTTCTGAGCCCCCTCGACGCGCTGATTCCAAAAATCGCATTTTCATTTTTTGCCGAGTTTTGGGTCTGGGTCACCTCCGAGGCCCGGGGGTCCATCTCAGTAGGATTTTTGGGGTCCCGTCAATTGAGCCCTTTTTTCTGGGAGGGGGGGGGGTCCAGCCAGGGGGCTCTATCGACCCCCGCCACCCTCAATTGAAAGCCCGACCGCCCCAGGGTACGTCGACCAACGCTCCCCCTGCACTCACGCTGAGTTCACCTTCGTGAGCTTGTACCCCGCCCCTCCCCACAAAGCGATGCGCCTGAGATGGCGGGAGACTGGAGGCATCGTCTTCACATTTCAAGCGCATCCCTGCCCCCCCCCCCCCCCCCCTCGCATCAGGGTTTGTGGATGCGAGACCAACGGGGCTACTTGAAGTGGCATTAATGGGCTGTTTTTGGTGCAGTGGGTCCCCTCCCACCGACGGCGGTTGGAGGGTTACCTGACGGCGACTGGAGGGTACCCGACGGCGGTTGGAGGGTGCCCGGCGGGGGTTAGGGGGTAACCGACGACGGGTGGGGGGTAACCGACGGCGGTTGGAGGTCGACGTTTTTTGACCAGGAAAAAAGAAGGGGAAACTGTCCATTGAAACAACCCCCTGTGCATGACGTCCTCACTTTCCCTCCTTGGCCCGCTCATGAGTCTGTGCATTACCACTGCATGTGCCTCCAACCGCCGTCGGTGGCCCTGCAACCGCCGTCGGCTGCTCAAGTGCCGTCCCGTGTGTGGCGCACACTGAATAATGAGCTGGCAAACAATAATTAGTTTGCCATGGAAGTCGCAGAAGTCCTGAGGTGGTCTTTTCTCATTTGCAGTGTCCCCGTGGCATTCACTGGGGTGCAGACAAGAGTGCGGGTTGATGCACCAGGAACGTCCTCCAGGAAATAACAGCTACCATCCACTGTTTCTCGTGAGCAATTTCTGGCAGCTGCGCGTAATGTGTTTGCTCATTTTTGAGAAATGGCACGGGTTTTGTCATCCCAGAGTTTAGATTCGGATTTTCCTCGACATGGGAATATCCTACTGGTATGATTTGCACCCCCCGCCCCCCCAAGCACTGTCCAAGCTGCCGGGTACGCGGGTGCCCTGCATAGTGCCGTGACGTCCCACTCACTGCAGGCCAAGGCAGTCCGCGGAGCACATGTTGGTGTGCACTCGCCGCTGAGCTCCCTCCTTCGAACCGACGGCTGCAGTCTGCTGTGGTTTACCGGGGGCCTCTTCCATCGCCCGGATGTGGACCATTGCGGACACCTGACGCCCTCACCCTTAACATCAGCGTCGCCCTCACCATCCCTCTTGCCATCACCATCGCCGTCGCCATCACCATCAGCAGCCGCATGATTATCGCCTTCAGCATCGTCATTAGCCCCCCAACCTCCCTGCGAGTGCCGCCGGAACCAGAACCGCCGCCCGCAAATGGCACGCGGGCACATCTCTGCGCTTGTGGCTCCGTCGATCGCAGCACTGCATTTGTCCAGCAACCCTGGATTGCACCCCATGCCCCTGAGCACACCCTCGTTGTTCTCACACAGCCCACTGGTGTTCGCCAGGGGTACGGAGCCTGAAACTAGCACTTCCACTGATCTCCCCAGACACGGCCCACCTGCGGTACTTCACTGGGGCTCTGGCAAACTCACAATGGCGCTGCTCTCCACTCTCACAAATGCTCAGTATTGCGGCGTGGCGCTAGGCAGCCTGCCGTCTGGATACCACCATGAGGACGTGCGGCGCGCACCATCGCGGGGTACTGGGCCTCAGCGGTTTTGCCGGGGCACACAGTGTGTGACGTGGTAAAATTTGCAGCCAATATTCTTTTCTACCCTCGTTGATTGCGGTCGACACCAAAACTGACCTCCAAAACCAAAGCGAGCAACGGGCACGGCCACGGTCAACTTTCCGGACCGATAGGATGAGTTTGAACCGGTTTCGCCTCTACAGGCCTCCTCAGCAAACACACATGGCGAACAACAGTAGACACTCAGAGCGCCGAAGATGCCTGCATGCTGGGCTCTGTGGCTGGCTGCACGGCCGCCATCATCCGAAGTGGTGTGACCGAACGAGGAGACACACACAGAGTATGCAGTGGGTTCGCATTTTTGCACAAGCAGCTTAACCCAACAGTAGGCGGCTGTGCGGCCCAGGGGGGGGCGACTGCGCGGTCCCTAGGACAGCAACTACCCTCGCCCCCCTCCTCCCCCCCTGCGGGGCCTCCAGCCAACAGTTAGTTGCCAAAGACGCCTCCCTTAGGAGTCCATGGGCACCAAAGCCGCCCAAAGGAAAATTTTGTCCACTTTGCACCCCAACCACGACCATGGCCTCGTGCCAAACCCCTCCCCCCCTCTGAGAGTTCTCTCCACCCGAACCTCTTCGGTCCGCCCCCAACGGCCGACCAACTGTTTGGTAACCGCCAGACCCCCCCCACACACAAACCGCTTTTCCAACGACCCCCAACCGCTTCTGGCAACCACCGGCAATCAACAACAGAAGCGCCCTGGGGCTCTGAGTGCAGGGCCCACTCCACTGCCCCAACCCCCGGACCCACAGAATGGCATGTGCCTCCGTCTCCACTGAGCGTGGCCCCAGTCCCCCGGCGTACCCCCCAGTCCGCCAAACGGCGACCCACCGCTGCCCCTGCCAACCGTTGTAAGGCGCCACCCCCCGGGCGAGTCGGGTGTCCCCCACACTGAGAAGGCCTGCCACCTCTGGAGCAGGGCGAGGCGGGGGGGGGGGCGTTGTGCGCTACCCCTGCCGCCGCTCTGCCGCCCCCAGTCCACAGGGGCGAGGCCTCATTATGTACATTCCATTCATTGGTCACGGACTAGTCTGCCACCAGCACAGGCGGACGGCCACTGTGGCGTCAGAGCGGCGACCCTCACACAAGCGGCCAAAAACCACTGCCGCTTGATGGGCCCGTCTTGCTTTTGCGCGGTGGAAGCAGACCATGGGCCGTGGCAACAAAAATGACGACAACGTCCACCACCACCACCACCACCACCACCA
>OZ038385.1:46729563-46994070 GCA_964036045.1 Eutreptiella sp. 'Long Island Sound 2002'
AATGGAGGTCAACCGGGTTCAGTGTCATAGCAGTGGCCTGCATCAGGATCCGAGAGGTGCAGGAGGCAGGAATGTCTTTGGCAACGGCGCTTACATGCCTGTGACCTGAAGTTATGCAAATAACTGAAGTTTTGAGGCAGTGTGACAGGATTAGGACACCTGTGTGGTGGAGGGGTGGGTCAGAACACCACCGAGGGGATGATCCCAGGCAACCCCGTTCTCTGTCTTAGTTGATGTTCTGTTTTCCTGCTGCCAGTCAGCAGCGCATTCAGCCCGCACGCATGCACTCTTGCCCCAGTTCTGTACTACTCGGCGCCGACAAAGTGGCACCAGCTGCCATGGCGCTGAGCCAGCAGCCTGGCTCCATCATGCTCACTCTGAGCATTTCTGAGTTGGTTCTTGCTGCTGTCGTGGGATGTGGGTGACAGCTTTTGTCTTATGTGATGGGACGAGATCACTGTTTTCTTTGGGGAGGGGGGGGGGACTACCGTAACCACAAAACTGTTTTTGCCGGAGGGTTCGTTCGGGTTGCCGCTTCCGACGTTGAAGAAGAATGGCTTGCGCCAAAACAGGGCTGAGGCGCCCTTCTGCAACGATGTGAAGGCACTCTTGTGCCGCATGGTGCCATGACGCATTGTGCCGCGTCCAAAGGCATCTGGGACGTCGCCATGAACATTGGGCCCGCATTGAGGGCCATCGGCAACCCCCCGAGGACATGCCCCACGCACTTCATGGGTGCCATCCCCTCTCTCCACGCCGCTGCTGGTGATGGTGGCTGCACAGCACCGGGGGGGGGGGGGGGGCGGGGGGGGCGACTCCTTGGTTTTGGACGCCAACCCCACTAACCGTTGGCGGGGGCCCGCAGGGGGGGGCGCCTATTGGCCCCTCACCACTGCTCATTCTGACCCTCTGTGGGTCCGAACGTGCTTTGGTTGTGTCAACGGAGCCCCTGGACGACTTGTCCTGTTTGAGAGGGGGGAAGGGGGGCTGTGGCTCTACTGCGCCACACATCCGCCTCGGTCCCACGCTGTGCAGCAAAAAGGCGCCTGTGGCACTTGCCCCCGCCCTGCGGTTTGGGGCTGAGGTCTGCGGCACCACCCGCACCCCACGTGGGGGGGGGGGTCCCGGGGGCCACCCCACGTTTGTGGCCCGAACATTGCCTCCCATTTCCCGCCCCGGCCATTCATTTATCTGATGTGGGTGGGGGGGGGAATGGGGGCCGCACGCCAGGAAAGGTGAGCCCTGATGCGCATGTGCGCCACGAGTCACCACGTTGCACCATGTTGAAGGAGTCCTGGGGCCTGTGCTCTGCAGCGTGGCGTAAGACCCGGGATGTTTCAATGATGCAGTGCGCGCGGTGCGCGGGCGGCACCCTAAGGGGTGGGGTTGGCCAGGCCCAAAACGACCCCCCCCCCCCCACCTTTGGGCACTAACCATTCATCTGGGGCGTGTGGTTGGGGGTGTCAGCCTGCCGGAGGCTTCGTCCACCCCGTTCTGTTTCTGTTTCTCTGTCTGCCCGTCTCTGGCTCCTGTCTTCTACAGCACACTCTGCGTTTCTGGTCTGCATCCAGCACTTCAACAAGCACACCCATTGCACATGCGTGTGTTGGGGGGGTGGAGGGAAGGCGAAGGGGTAGCTGAGTCTAACTACCCGAAGACTCTGGGGTCCCGAGGGGAGTGTATGCGTTGCATGCAGCACGCCGGCCCTGGTCTGGAGTAGCAACAATGCTGACGTCGTCATAACCGCAGGTCGGTTCTGCCATGGGGCAGCACTGCCCTGTTTCTTCCGTAGGCCAAGATCTCCGCTGCGCGCCTGTCCCCGCAGAAAGGCGCCTGTTGGCGTTGAACATGCTCTGTCTTGTTTGACTGTCCAACTGACGAGGAATTTGACATTCAGACCCGGCGTTGTGCTGCTCGTCTGTTTGTTTGCAAATTGTGTGTGGGGGGTGGGGGGGGGGCGACGCCTTGTGCCACGTGCGACGTGGAGCTTGTAGGTGTGGTAGTGGGACACCGGCTTTGGGTTCCCAGGCGTGCACGGGCCGTTCGCATGTCAGAGTCATGGGCCTAGTTGGCTGCGTGGCCTGTGACCCCGGGATGGCCCTCCCAAAAAGAGCGAAACTCCAATCCAATCCCCTCAGGACCCCCAGAGTCTCCCGGCAGTTAGACTCTCCCGGTAGTTAGACTCAGCTACCCCTTCACCTTCCCTCCGTCCCCCCGGCTGAGGTTGCAGTGAAGGCTGTGTGAAGGCAGGCGCAGTGGCGGGTCCACACCTGCCCTTCCGTGGCCGTGCCCACCGCTTACAATCCTGGGCCCGGGCAGACGTGGCGGGGCCACTGCGGTGGTGCGTTGTAGATCTCCCCAACTCCATCTCTGGTGGTCCTACCCCTACAGCACTGAGACGTGACATTGATGCCCCCGAGCCTGTGCGTGCTCAGTGACGGATCATAGTGGCAAACACACCCGCAAACCCAAAATATTTATCAATGGAGATCTCACCCAGTGAATGCTCCATCCATGGCAACCCGCTGATTCATCTCAACGTTCAATCTTCACACCGCTGTCTTTTGCAGCCTACAGTCGTTGTGCCTCATGCACACTGGGAAGCCTACGGGCGTGGCAGTCTCCCACTGCATCAACCGGTTTCAGACTCAGCCAATCCTCACTGCTGCACCATTGTGGGGTCATCATAGCCCTGGACAGCCCCCCCCCCCCCCCCACCCACCCACACACCGCCCACCCCCAGAGGTTCTGACCCAGCCGAGACCCTCAGTGGCGAACCTACCAGGCACCAGAAGGGCAGGCATCCAGACCGTCAGGACTGCAAGCTGACCTCTATGTAACGGCGCCACAGGCAGCCGCGGGGGTCGGTGACCCATGCGGGCCCCCCTCTTAATATTGTTCTTCACCGGACACGGAGGCCCCCCCCAGATGGAAGTTCACCAGATCAGGAGAAATCCCGTGGCCAGTGTGGGGTGGCCCGGACGGCACAGAGCCTAGGTACAAAGTCCGCAAGGGCAGCACCCTCGCCCTCTGGCCAACGTGGGTCAGGACAGAGATCACCTATGCCCAGAGCGAAGGTGCACGACATCCTGGGGGAAGGGATGTGACAGCCCAGGGTGCCGACAGGAAAAGGGGCCGTACCGCCTCCCCCGCCCCCAGGGGGGGGTGGTGTTCAGATCATAGGCGTCGGAGGTGGCCGCCATGCGCGGCGTAAAGTTGCACGGTCGGGAGATGGTCAGAAACATGATCGTCGGGATGGGTGAAGCGATGAGGTCCCTCCAAGGAGGGGACGAGAGCCTGTTGGTCCTTACGGAGGTGCTCCAGCGAGTCAAGGACGGTGGGGATTTAGAGGAGGAGGATGATGGCTATTATAGCAGCAGTGATGACGAGGCTCCTGTCACCGCCGAGATGGCGGCACGGGGCGTGGGTGAGGCAGGTTGTGTTGTGGTCGCAGACTCCATTTGGAACCGCCTGGTACCGCGTGACCTCTTGCGAGTTTACAGTGCGGCTCAGCGGGACCGGGGGGAGGAGTCTACCGCCCCGGCGAAGAGGGGGCCAGTGTACAGCATGCTCGAGTCCCTGCAAGTTGACACAGGGGGCCTACACCTGACTTCCGCCCTCCCCACTGCCCGCATGTTCCTCACGTATAAGAATAAGCTGAAGTGCCGGGCCATTTTGGATGCCAGAAGAGTCAATGCCAGTGACCCTCGTAAACCCCCCAAGTTCCGTCTGCCAGCGCTGGAAGGCATCCGGCGGTGGATGGGTGATGCAAGGCGCAACAGGCAGGGGGGAGGCAGGGTGTACCTGGCGAACCTTGACCTGCAGGATGCATACTGGAGTATACGTCTCCCCCCCCCCCGGTGGCGCAGGGTATTTGTTGTCCAGGGGGGTTCAGGCAGAAAGTTCCGCTACGCCCGCCTCCCCTTTGGCTGGAGCTACAGCCCAGTGATCTGCCAGAGGCTCATTATGGCGGTGGTGCGCCGAGTCCTCTCGGGGGTGATCAGGGGGTGGGTGTATCTGGACGACATCCTGCTGTCCGCCCGGCGCAAGGCGCGCCTCCGCAGGACTGTCCGAGATTGCAAGAGGGCGCTTCGGCGGGCGGGGTTCATAGTGGGGGCCAAGAGTGAGACGACCCCCTCAGAGAGCATCGACACCCGGGCAGGCACAATCGGCAACACGGTGGGTGCCCTGGTGGGTGCCTTTTGTGCCTAGGTTAGGGGGGTGGGACGTGCGCGTCTACCCAGTACAACTATGGAACGACTCCTCGGGAAGCTGTGCTGGCTGGGCAGGCCGAATGCAGGACTGGGGGCATTTCTTGCCGGAGCCTACGCATCCCTCCACAGGGGGTTGGGGCTGATCGGACGTGGTGTGGCAAAAGGTATCGCCGCTGTGCTGCTCTTTGCCTACATCCCCCAGCAGGCGGACCCTTTGGGACAGTGTGATTCCCCCCCCCCCTGGGAGGTTTTTGCTGACGCTGCCCCAGAGCGTTCTGGCTTCAGGATTGGGATTGTGGGGGAAAAGGGCTTCTACCGGTCGCAACGTTGCCTTGCCTGGTTTAGTCCCTCCAACAGGCCGAGCTGTTTGCCGTCTATCTGGTGGCAAAGTTGGCCGCTTATCGCGGGTGTGCTCATGTTAGGATAGGTTCAGACAGTGATGTGGCCCGTTCACAGGTGAACGCCCTGAGGGCCTCAGTCGGGTCCGTTGCGCAGCAGCGGATATTACGACGCCTGTTCTGGCTAAGGTGCGGTAGGTACAGCCATCTATTCCTTCAGGGTCGGATCCGCCCTCAACCCAGCGGACCCCTTGAGCAGGGAACCATGCTTCCAGTCAAGGCGACAGGCGGTCCGCGAGGCCGAGCGACGTCGCCAGATGTGGGTACAGGCAGCTAATGAGCGGTATAAAGGGCTGGCGGAAATGATCCGCCCCCCCCTGGCGTTTCCGTAGGTATGGGGGGGACAGTGAAGGGAAAGGCGGAGATGAAGCGCGCAGCAGCGCGTAGAAAATGTTCTGTCCGTGGAAAGTCACAGTCTCGCCTTTTCTGTGCTCAGGGGGCGGGGCTGGGGCAGTAGTTAACTGTAGTTAGTGTAGCGTAGCGGAGGTAAACGGGAGGTTTGCCACCGGGGCCCGAGCTCAACCCCTCCCCATCTCTGCTCCTGACGCCCCCCCCCCCTTCCTGTTCCCTCCATCCTAGCCTGCCTGGGGCGATGTATGGACACCTTTCGACTCATCGGTGTCACTGCTGCTGTCCGTGGAAAGTGACAGTCTCGCCTTTTGCGTGCTCATGGGGCAGGGCTGGGGCAGGCAGAACACTTTTTTTTCCTTTAAGGACCGTCCTCTTGAATAGGAAATGAAAATGGTGTGCAGATGCTGTGGTCCAAAAAGCCAGAGAAGCACTTCACTTTTCGAGTCCATAACACTGTGTGTACGGGGTTAGAAACCGCTATGTATACTGCGCGTCAGAGGGACAGGGCCTGGTGGTTATGTGACCGACCCCTCCGCCCTCCCATGCCGCTCCGGGCTGTCCTCTTCGTCCCGCGAATCCCGCCTCGCCCGGGGGGGGGGGGGGGGTTCTCCGCGTCGTCCCGCCCTCCCCGGGGGGGGGGGGTATGGCTGCCGGCGCACGAAGCCGAGCGCCACGAGGGAGCTACAGCCCGCCGTCGGCCGCGCTCGTCCCGCTCCCCTCGGTGCTCTTGCCCTTGTCGCACCCCTGGCCCTTGTGGGCTGCCTCCCCCTCCCCACACTCGCGACTGAGGGGTGGGCGGGTGTCGCTCCGGGCGTGCTCGGCACCGCCTCACGTGACGCCGGTCCCGCCTCCGCGCCCTGCCCATGACTGGGCAGGGGGGGGGGGGGGCGCTGACTGTGGCGTGGGCGGGGGGAGGGGGGTTCTCGGGGCTCCCCGGGTCCCTCCCCCCCGGCCTTCCGTTGCCGCTTCGGCGGCGGTGAGCTGTACTGCGCGTCCGCGTCCATCTCTCCAAAAAGCTAGAGAAGAGAGGGTGAAATGTGAGCTCATGTTGCTAAAGTTGCATGCCCAATGACAAAACGTAGCAACATTGCAACAACTGTCTGCTCGGCCGGTGAAATCATGGCCTACCAAATTTGTTAATTTTTTCGGGAAATTGTTTCGGGGAAGTTTACTGAATAAGCAGACAAACAACAAAGCAACACCGCATAGTTCATTCAGTCAGAGAAAGGTTGTGGCCCTTCGTCCGTGCATGGTACATTGATGATGCATGGCTTCGACAATCCGGACAAGCCCGTGCGGTCGCAGAGGGACATGGGCCATACGCCACCCCAACCAAATAATTGATGCAACACATCACACAAGGCAAAGGCCAAGTTCGGCATGTTCCAGACGTCCTCACAACCAGCAGGGGCATCAAGCGCTGTGGAAGAGAACGTAGGTACGGAGAGACGACACACCAAGCTTGCCTCTACATCGCCTATCTACACAGCTTGACCGGTTCCCGCAACCACATTGTTCATGCACGGCGGTGCCCCTTGTGCACAAATTCTATTCGCTTGCCCTATAACTGCTGCATGTAGCGCCGTCAAATGCCAGGATGTACATCAACCCATGGCATGTACAGCCGCAAGACAGCCGTGTCCGTTTGTCATCGCCCGTCCCGCAACCTAAACGGCACCTTCATCTCCATCACACCGGTGCGCAGGCACAGAAGGGGCCACCGCCGCATGAGTCCCCACAACGTCGAGGCCGACGCAAGCAACTTGCGTCGGCCACCATCGGCAACACCCAACTGCCCCTGCAGCGGACTCCCCCTCGGCGGGCATCCACACCACTAGCAGCTCGTGTACCCTCGCGCACGCCACCGTGTGCCGGCACTGCGGCAGTGACAGCGATGACGACTGGTCAATGCCGTCCCCAAGCATGCGCCAATCCCGTCCTGCCACCATGGTCCCCGGGTGCTACTCCTCCTCCCTCTTGCCGCAATAGGCATAAACAAGCGGAGGGGGGCTCCACGAGATGGGGAAGGGCAGTGTGCAGGCTGCGATCGCCTCTGAAGGGTATGTGTCAGATGTGGAAGTCAGATTGCACAATATGCACGTGCATGATCAGGTATTCATAACAAAGAACGATGAGCATGTTGGGGAAATTTCAATGAAGCAATGATACATGATATGTTGTGGAGACTGTGGAAAAGTAGGATTAAATGAATCCTTCGTCTTTCGTGCTTGGTGCGGCTTTTCCTTTGCTGGTGCTAGGCACCATCAAAAGAAAAGCCTTATTACGCTTTTAGCCATTTTCGGGTCACCTTTCTATGTCGGAAATGGAGCCGGGCGGTGACAAACAAAGGCAAAAACACTCCTTTGCTTTGTGTTTAAGCTAGCAGCGCAACGACAGGGAGGGTGCATTTGGCAAGATTAGCGACACAGGGTGCAAATAGCATAAAATTGACATATTCATAACTCGGGCCTATTGTATCGGATTTTGACGAAATTAAGGGCAATTTTGGTCAATTTGGGGGTACTCTTTTCATTTTTGAGCTTAGAAAGGCGGCCGCATGCGCTGAAAACCGTCCAATCGAAAAGCGGTGCTAAAACAAAATGACGGCGGCTTTTCTAGTGTACAGGAAAACGCAGCTTTTAGAATCATTTATACATCTGGTCTTAGATCGAAATTTCGTGCACTGTAGCCCGATTTCACTTTGGACAGTCAAAATGAAAGATTGCAAATGCCGGCGACTGCGAAATGCACGCGTGCACAGCAAATAAATAATATGGCAAATGGATTTCTTGAGATTTGGGGCCTGTGGCTTATATATAGTGTTGTTCGGCACCACAACTTTGCTAGTGCACCTTTAAATCGCATCCCTAGCTTATATGGAATTAGTGGATGCTGCTAAAGAAGTTAAAACCTTGTAAAGGTCCTAACTTTGCAAAACAGCCATGATTGATCAAAACAAATATGACTGCGCAAATCAGCTCTCCGAGGCCGTCATTTAGAGGGGCTGCATCGTACACTTTTGAGGTATGTTTCGTTTCAGCGCGCGAGTCGTATATAATGGCATAAGGACTGCTTTTAGAGGGGGGCGGGGCCCCATTCCCCGGCCCCCCAATTAAAAGCCCCCCATGGGGGGGGAGGTGAACTAGCAAAGGTGCGTGGTGACCCTTCCATAGCCGACCCAACTCGCCCACCAATCCCTTGAGGGAGATTGGCTTCAGATCTACGTGCCAAGACCTAGGCGATCCAAGTGCCCAAGGGTGGTGCTCGATCCGCACCATGCACGCGAAGTTTTTTGGGTCTGGCAACCCGACGTCTGCTCATACCAAATACAGGATGTATTCCCGTATTCGCCGTTGTTGCCGTACCGCAACAGCCGCTTGATGCGCTCCACCAATGGCACCACGGTGTGTAGCTCATGTGTCATGAAACTCCTCAGCTACAACGGCTCCCGCACATCCATCGACTCCAACACCTCAGTCCACAACTGCTCCTCAATGACGCGTTGCAGCACCAGCACGATGTTCTCCATCCTCTCCGCCGTATGGTGCACAACGGTAAGGTGTCATGGTTTGTGTACGAAGGCTTCTTGTGCCTCTACTACGTGTCCGGGGGGTACCCCATCCCTCCACCCGCAGTGTCCCTTGCGGCCATGTTGCCGACACGGGGTACCACGCCTGTGTGAACGCCGTTTGCGCCTCCTCGAGGGAGAAAATCCCACTATCCAGAACTTCCTCCTTCATCTCTTCATCCTTCATCACTGCACGCCGTGTCCTTAGCCGGGCAGCTGCAGGTCCTTCCATTGGAACCATTGTGGCCGGCAAAGGTGGCCTACGTTCTAGTCCTCCTCATCCTTCAACCGGCGCACCTTCTCGTACCCTTCGTCCGTCTGGCCCTCTTCGCCTTATGATGGTTGTCCTACAATTGCACCCTCCCTGTCCTCCTCTTCCTTTCTTCTTCCTTGGCTTTCCCCTCCCTCTTCTTTTCTTCATTCCAGACGTCCGTGCACAGCTCCATTGTCTCCCTGTTCCTCTTCTTCTTCTTATGCTAAGTCTGCTGTTGTATGTGCTCTAGTTCCTGCAGTTCCTATAGATATCCATTTTGCTGCTTACGCAGTTCTTTGAAGCACACCACTTGTCTTTCCCAAGTTCGGCGATGGCCACCCGTGTGCACATTGCATGCAGTGTGTAGAGGGCTATTGCCCACCCCAACGCTAGTGATGAGTGGGTGTGCGTGAGACAATGCAGACCCTGCCGGTGGCTGCTCGTTGTCACCACTTGGCGTCCATCAGCATTTTGTACCACCTCGTGCGAGGCCTTGATTGTCGGGCATCCTCCAGCACCCCTCCGGCATCTCCCGGCATGGACGTGGTCTGCTCCTCGGTCTGGGTCTTTGCATTGTAGAAGAACCGCTCCACCACCTGCCGAGAAAAAAGCTCCCAACCCTAACGGGATTGCTCCCCACTTGCTACAGTGGCTCCCTCCCACACTGCAGTGGGATCCATATCTCGCTACCTTACACGTGTGGCACACCCAGTAGATCCCCCATGACCAGTTGACCACACATATCAGCATTATATTCAAAAAAGGTGATACACACAAAGCCACCAGCTATCGGCCGATCTCAGTGTCCTGTGCGATGTATGTGGTTCTAGCAAGGCTACTTCTTCAAGCTGGTAGAGAACCCAACCAAGGAGGGTTTGCGTCACCTACGTCACAGCAGGTGATGGAGTTAATGGCGCAGCTGCAGGCACAAGGCACACCCCAGTACATGTGTCTGCAGGACATCGCCAAAGCATTTCCTTGTATGCCTCACGCTGCGATCAGCGAGGCCACGAGGGCTATGGGTACCCCCCACACACCTTCAGGCGCTTGTTGACTGCATATATGCCCTTAGTACACCCCACTGTGGTGATTTTCGAAGGGAATAAAGGAGGGTTGCCCCCTCTCCCTTCCATTTTCGTGCTTGTGTATGAGTCCTTCCACAAAACTATTCGCCCCGAGTTCCATGACGCACACTTCTGCGTCTATGTGGATGACAATGATGTCGTCACCCCTAGCCGTGAACACGTGATGGCAGTTGTGCAACGATTTGATGAGTTGTCGTGCGTTGTCTGGTTCCACCCAAACCGAGAAAAGCCCCAAATCTATAAGTGGTCCTCCTTGATCTACAAAGAAACTGTCATGTGGGGATAGGATGTACTACAAGTTCACCCCCCAATTTTTCAGTACCTTGGCCACCAGGTTGCACATCCGTAGTGGCAAGGAGAGGCCCGGGATGACGTACTTCCATTGCTCACATGTGACCCACAGAGCTTTCACACACTCCCCTTGGACGCGTTTGAACGCGCTGAACTCATAAACACCACATTAATGCCTAAATGGGTCGACAGCGGCATGTTTGTCTTCAACGACGGCCTTCTGGCCTCCATAGATCGCAAGGCCCATGATTTTGTCACATCAGCAAAGAACATTGAAAAGACACACAATATTACACACATGCACTCTCCGGTCTCTGTGGGAGGCATGTCGGTGCGGTTTTCCATGCCCAACCTTGATTGGTGTGCCCTTGGTGAGGGCGTACGTTTTGTGGGTAGGTTCGTGGCCCAATTATATGGTGTTGTCGAGGTGCAAGGTCATGATTGGTCTGGGTTGCAAGTGGTCGTCCATCCATTCTTTTTCCACCAACCACTTTTGGACGGTAAATTTGTCGAATTGGTACACACCCCGGACGTATCTTGATAGTTTCCGCAGGGTTTGTCGGTGCAAACAGTCCATACGGAAAGTTTGGAGAGCTGTTGGGTCTTGTCGGTCGGCCTCATATGCCACCAGGAGCTCCTACCGGCGCGAATCACCAGGGGCGCAAAGTATGCACCACATACGCGGGCTAAGGTCACTGTATGACAAAGCCTCGCGGGCCAAACAGGCATACCACTCTTTGGTGACAGGTCACCTACACGAACAGCTGCTTGTTGCAAGTATGAAACACCGTCTGAACTCACTCCATCAGACGACAGAAACCATGCACCACACAGCCAAACACGTCGTGACTACCTTATACTATGGCAGTACAACAGTCGTCTGCTTAGCTCGATGCTACAGACAACATATACACCGATCACAGGAACTATACCGCACACGACAGTGCTACACACAATCCACACTGAACCACACCATGGACTGGTTTACACAGGCCCACCAAACAAAACGCACTTTATATGACACAGCCACACGACCAATACACCAACAACTATACTTGCAGCGCAAGCGACCCAGAGAGGAATTGGCAATTGGTTGTGGTGCGCAAAAAGTTTCGAGTTTTATTGGGGGCTTTCATGGAGCATTGGTTTGGGTTGAAGCGGCTTTGGATAGAATAATGGGGTGGGATGGTCTTGAAGTTCTGTGTGAAACTGATGCCGAAGTGAGGTCTGGCCACTGGGGTAGCCAAGGGCGACTTTGGCTTTGACCCATATAGGCACAAGCCCGCTTTTCCCCATGGTTTGTACCAAGCCAATTCCACCCAAATGGATCCCAGTGAAAACGGATTTGTCGCTCCGCGGATGCTGTGTCGCAGGTGATTCTGTGCATTTTGCTGCTGCCGCACCTGGAGAGCCGTAGCCGCATGTTGAGCCGCGGCCTCTCCCATGTCCGCGACACATATGACAGACCGTCAAGGGATTCCGCACGCGGTGCAGGTCCTGCCAGGCGAACCACAGTCACAGGATGACCTTGATTTAGAGGAGCGCAGCTCTCCGACGAGGGTACAGTCCGTTACTGCTACTTCTCTGTGCGGCATGTCCCGCGGCATGTCCCACATCGCATTCTCCGAAATCAGCCCCCGCCCCGTCATGCGCCGCCTGCTCCTCAGCCCCACTCGCTTGCTGCTCCTGGCACTATGCAGCGTCGTAGCCTGCGTTCCGTTCGTCCTGGCTGCGGGGCAACAAATCCGCCGCGTGCAGCCTGAGGCAGGCCCGCAAGGCGTGCGGCAGTCAGATATTGTGATGATGATGATGGACAACACCGTCGAACGGCACCTCGACGGCTTTGACCGCTTCGCCGTCACCACGTACCAAGTCAGCGCGGCCATCGCCCTGGCGTTCGTTCTCCTGCAGCTCCTTTTCGTCCCCTTTGCTGTCGCACGGTCACGGTCGCAGGCCACTTCCTCATGGTCCAGCCTGCAGCTTACAGCGTTTCGCTACACCGCAGTCGATTTCTTCCACCGCCCGGTCCTCGGCTTCATGCAGTCGATGCAGCTGACCGGGCGGCGCTTTTGGCTGCGGTACATGATACTTGAGGCCATCAGCGTGGCCCCCCAGTGGCTCCGGCTCTGCGTCTACAGCGGCACGTCGATCTTCTCCTCCGAACCCACACGGATCGAGGCCCGCTCGGTGGTGGTCGCGCAGGCCACCCTCCTCGTCACCGACCTCATGTTGTTGTGCGTGACGTACATGGGCAATTTGCGGATGTTGGCCATCAGTGCGTCGGTGTGTCCCCGTTTTGTGGCCGCAGGCATTGCGACGGCTCCCCCAACGATGCCCAGGATGCTGTTCCTGGTTGGGTCTACGTGGGTTGTTGGAAGGCGTTTGCTTGACATTCTGGGGTCGTGGGGCGCTGAGGGCGCCCAGCACACCCCACATCCCCATCCAAAGCCAAATACGTACGTAGAAGGCAAGCCAGAGGTTGCATTGAGAGCATATGCATACCAGGACGTGCATGTGTGGAGCGCTCTTTGACCCGCGTGCGGCGAAACCCAAATATTTTTTGCTCACGGCACATATGAAATGTGAAATGAGATGCTCAAGGGAGACACATGGTGGTGGTTGGGGGGGGTGACACCCCCAGAGAGGGCCACGGATCCGGTTGTTGGCGCCGGTTACAACAGGACCGATTTGTGCAGGCCTGAATAGTTGCTCGGTTTCAAACACTCGTGTAGCGTTTGCTGCGCTGTTGATGTGACTTGCGAATTGTTGGCTGGGTCCAAACAGCACTAAATTTTTTGCATATCTCAATGGATGGAGTATGAGTTGTTATCTGTTTTGAAACACAAGCGTAGCTTTTGTTGGTGTGGTGCGCCCGGGGGACGACACCTCAGGTTTGGATGCACACCACCACTACCCACACAAACTGTTGGCCAAAGGCCCCCTTCGAGAGTACGTTAGCGTGCCGGGCACGCACCGGGCGCGCCGGGCAAAGTTTTCCCACGCTTTGGTGTGGCCCCTCGAGTTGGGGTTAAGGACTCCCACTCTTCAGTGTGGCCACTTGGGTGGTCTGTCACGCACAAGAGGGGGATTCTTTGATTTTGAGGTGGGTGGCCATGATGGGGCCTACAAGGGTACGGTGCATGTGATTGTCCCATTTCTTGGGCGACAAAATGGGAAGTTATCTGGTTTCCAACAGTCATACAATGTGCTTGTGCTTAGGGTTCCTGGGCTGGAGGAGGGAGTGATGTTTGGGAGTAAAGCATTGTGATAGATGGCCGGAACATTCCTTTGGATGCTGGGCGCGCCGGGCGCGCACCAGGCAAATGTACCCCCTTGGGCATTTGGGGGGGGGAGGTTCCAAGAGGAGCGATGGGGCCGGGTCCGGGAGCCGGTTGGCGTTGATGACATTTGTGTCCAATTTCCATCATCACGAAAATGCCTTGCTTGTAGTGCCCAAAAAAGCAGTTTTGAACAACTCATATCAGAGTCCTGCAGACCATCAGAACCACCTCACTTCATCGGAGAAATGGTCCTCGGGTTCCGAATGCACATCATCCGTGGCAACATCCCCCTCAAGATGCCACGGGTTCCCTATGCCTCCCCTTGTCTGCCCTTGCATGAGCCCGCCTCTTCTTCAATTCTACGTCAACCAACGGGTCAACATCCTACACAGTGAAAGGCAAACAGCCGCATGCCACAAGCAGCAACATTTCAAGCATGTCCATATCCAAGGCACCTTGTTTCGTAGGTGCAGTGTTGCATGCATGCCGTCCGCAAAAGCCAAATTTTCCAAAATGTGCCGTTGCATTGTCCCCAACACACGTTCGAAGTGAATGGTGTTGAGTTCTCGAGATTTCCCCGCTTTTTGTGATCATTTCACAATTAAACTCCTCTCATTGGCTATCCATGCTGTTTGTATCTTTGAGTACATTTTCTGTCCCATTGCTGCTCCCACCACACTGTGACGACCACTGAATTTGTTGCCCCGAAACGTTGGTTGTTACATGGGGGCCAAATCCTCGATGGCCCAAGTTGCCCACCCACAGAAATTGAGACAACAGTAAAAATGAGCCACTTTTGGTCATCCTATTTATTGCTGCCTTTTTAGGTTAGGTTAGGTTAGGTAGATGGGTGTTTCCTTTTGACCCTATCAACCACATTTTTTCATGGCACCGTACAATTTGACAAACAGTTGAATCATGTCATGTAGAATCATGTGTCTGCAAGCGATGTTTAGGAGGGTGGATTCTATCATAAATGGTGTATGGTTCTATACACCCATCAAAAAATTCAAGATGTCAAATGCAGTTTTGAAGCTCCTTGTATTCAGCTTTAGTATCTACCAGTTACACAACCAAACAAGAACGGCTATATGCATGAGATTGAGTGGAAACAAGGCATGTTTTTGGCCTTCTGCACGGTGTCCTACACACGGTGTCATACAGAGCGTATGTTTTTGGCCATCAAACAGATGACAAGGATGTCCCGAACCACGCAACAATTCATAATTCATACATCATAACTCGCACCACCACACCCCGGGGGGAGCGACTTTGTGGGTCCTAGAACGTGGACCCCACCCACCCCCCACATGGGCCTCTGGCTGACAGTTAGTTGCCAAAGGCACCAGAAGGAAATTCTGTCTACTTTGCACTATCCTTAACCCCAACCTTGACCCTAACGCTCACCCCAACCCAGCCATGCTCGCCAGGCCACTGACCGAATGGTAAATTTACACATAAATGTGTAAATTTTACGAAAATGCCCGTTTGGCGGGCCATGGCCGTGTGTACAAGTGTAAATTTGGGGGGAAATGGCGTATATTGCTAATTGCATACTGCTTCATGATGGATTTGGACCTCGTTGTCTTCCCACAACCAGCAATAAACAACATAGAACTAGAGTTAGAAAAAGAATAAATAGTGGTGTCCAGGTCACATGCATGAAGTAACAAATGGTCCGTTTTGAAACGGTTGGGGAACAGGTTGGACAACAAAAGCCGGAAGCAAGGTCACTGGCCAAAAAGCTTCGGGCCAATGTTTATGGGTTGACCCAACCCTGAGCCTCGCCCTAACTCTACCCCTACCCCTTCCCCTTCCCCTAAACCCAACAGTCCCATGCACGTCAATCCCTACGAAGTCATCGTTTTCTGTCCCTCAGGGCATTGCCCTGTGGGCCAGCAGGTCGGCACACTGGGGGGCCCGTAATGCGACTAAGTTTCACGGTGTTCCCCCTGAACGTGATGTTTCTGGATGCCTGGGCACGGACCATTCTCACGCTCACAGAATGGCAGCCACTCGCAGGTTGGGCACAGGTCTTCATGCAATTTCATCATATTATCATCACAGTCAGACAGTCAGGGTGTCTTCCAGCACACCGCATCATACTTCAGTATGTTGCACAAGACACAGCAAAGGAAGCCAAGCGACACCGCAAGTTATTACGCAAGGAACAGTTGGCAGAGCAGGTGATCAGGACTATTGATTCTTTGGAAAGTGAGGGATGGCTATTGGCTTACACCGACGGATCAGCTGAACACCATGCACGGGTGGGGTGGGTAGTAGGTTTTGGTTGCACCATACCAGGACAATGGGATTGCTCTGGCTTCCTGCCAGTGGACATGGCCCAGTCCAACAACCGGGCGGAGCTCACAGCCATAATCCGGCTCCTAGAGCATACTCAAGGAGCAGCTGGGAAACTGGCTATCGCAACGGACTCTCAGTATGCATATGATGGTGTCGCCGGTTCGGCCTATCGTTGGAGGGAGCAAGGGTGGGTCAACAGGTGCGGCCCAGTGGCCAATGTTGATCTCTGGATCCGGTTGTTGTCCTTGATTGATAGTGCCACCATGCGCTTACGCTGGATTAAGGTTCCCATTCATACCATAGCAGTCATAGAGGGCAATCGTCATGCTGATCATTTGGCCGATGTGGGTAGGTCCAGCTCTCCGTTATATCAAGTTTTATCAGTGCCAGAAAGGCCCGTCATTTCACTTGAGCTACCGTGCACCCCAACGCCACGAAGGGCACAGGCGGTCCCTCGATCTGTAGACATCCTGGAGCTCGCCACTCCTCTCAACGAAACCCCAGTCTTAGTCCTTGGCTCGCACCATCGGAACCCAGCGACCCCGCCATCCATCCAGCATACGCCGATACGTTGCCTTTTTGGATCCCCACAAGGATCCCATGTGTCATGTCACAGTGTGTCTTCGACACCACCGCGAGTAAGTGCCTCTGCGCAGCCCAGTGGGATATCTTCACCGTCTGGATCCACGGTCTCGTGGGCCCCTACGACCCCCACTCTAAGTCCATCCCCAGATGTGATGTGGAGTGACATAGGCCTGCAGCCGATGTCTACGCCTGAGCCCAGACAACGGCGCGTGCTTTTTCTCACACCAAGTACTGATGTCAGCTCACCCAGATATTTCTCTGATATAGACTCGCATATGGACTCGGGGGGGTCTCAGCCCCAGTCCCCGATGTCTGAGGACTCCCCATAGTAATAGTCTCAGTAGATATGTGTCTCATTTTGCAAGCACCACATTGATGGATGAATGAACAACGCCATAGCACTTTTGGCAAAATTTTCGCTTTGAAGCATAAATGACTTAACCGCAATTTTGGGTAAGAGGCATGGACGGTCTAGTGGTATGCGCCATGGCTGGCGCTCGTCGTGGTCGGGGGTTTGAACCCCGGTTCATCTGTCCGTCCAGGGGCCCGTTGGCGAGGCCCCCGCCACCGCCCCCTTCAGCATCCCGCTCCACCACCGGTACCGCCGGTGCGTCGGGTGGCGTGTCTCCTCATCGTTTTCTTTTGTCCAGTTGCATGGTATGCTTAGTTTGGTTGTATTGAGTTCGAAAGCAGGAAGTCAGCAAAAGCAATGCCCCACCCACCACACACCTGCAGCAGCGCGCTCCACCACCGGGGCCGCTTGCGCCTCCGGAAGCGCATCTCCTCCTCGTACTCCTCCTCAGCGAGGACTCGAACTCACGTCTTCAGGGCAGCGGCAGGCTGCTTTGCCGCTGCGGTACATTGCCCAAAAGACCACATTGTGCACCTTTTCTCTCAGGAATGCTATGACTGAGCGTATGGTATGCAACGGAGGCTGGGCCTGCGGCCCCCTCACAGCCACATTAACGTCACAGTCTGTGTGGTCAAATGAATGAGAATGAACCTCACACACACATACACACACCACTGACCACCTCCCTAAGAGTGCTGTGGGACGACATGACAGGTTGGCCGATTGAGAGCCAGCATACTGCAAGCCTGTCCAGCCGCCTGTAGACCTCAAATCCCAGTATGGTAACATGAAGGATAGAGGTTATGGCCGACAAAACACGGCCAAATAGAAGGGTAACATGGCACACGTCAGTACAACCTGTACATACGCTCAAGTGCTTGTGGAACCATCGTATCAATGGAATTGCCGAACATTGCTGCATATGCATACCAGGACGTGCATGTGTGGAGCGCTTTGTTGACCTGCTTGCGGCCCCTAAACCCAACGCTAGCCCTAGCCCCAAGTGTTGAGGTGCCAAAATGTAGGGCAATGATGTGGATCAATGATGTGGACCCCCCCCTCCCGATGGGGCCTCTGGCCAACGGTTAGTTGCCAAAGGCACCCGAAGGAAATTTTGAAAAGTGTTCGAAGCTTATTTTTCTGATACCGTGATCACCTAAAATGACCATCCAAGCTATATAAGGGGGTGTACCGTGCGCTGTGCGCGCGCTGTGCACACGCTGTGCGCGCGTTGTGCGAAAAGTTGGCCGTTCTCCACCACCGGGAGTTCGGTAAGTTAAGAAGATTGGAAGGATGTCATTGAATGGCTGCTGCACTGGACGGGGCTATAGGGGGCAGAATTTAGGTCCCTGGGACCCATGGCAAGCATCAGATGTTTGAATTTTTGAGATTTGAATTGGTTGTGCATGATTCCGCAGGTGGGTGGTTTTCGGGGCTGTTACCCGGATAATCACCGTAATAATTGGCGCTGCGCGCGATGTGCCCGCGTTGTGCGCGCGTTGTGCGAAAACGCCCCCTAAGGCATGTTTTAGGCCGTATTTATGTGTTTTTCACCCTTTTTGGGTATTAGGTCTGGGGGGGGCCAAGGGATGGGTACACAACCTGATTGTGCACTTTTTCACCCATGGCAGCTCAAAAATGGAAGTTTTCGAAACTTATTTTTTAGACATTGTGATCATTTAAAATGACCATCTAAGCTATGTGAAGCATGTTTTAGGCCGAATTTATGTCTTTTTTTCCCTATTTTATGTGTGCGTTGCTTGGGGTAGATTCTCTGCGAGGTGGACTTGCCGAAGGCAATAGAATTTTCGAAACTTATTGTTAATCACTTAAAATGACCATCCAAGATCTGTAAAGCTGGTTTTCGGCCGTATTTTTGTGTTTTTGACCATGTTTGGGTATTGCGTGCGGGGGGGGGGGGGGGGTGAAACGGGATTGGTGCACAACTTGCTTATGCAGTTTTTCACCCTGGGCAGCTCAAAAATCAAAGTTTTCAAAACTTTTTTTTTGATATTATGACCACACAATATGACCATCCAAATGTATGTAAAGCATGTTTTTGGCCGTGTTTATGTGTCTTTCACCGTATTTGGGAATTGGGTGTAGAGGGGGGGGTCTCCCCAGGGATTCGTACACAACCTGCTGACGCAGTTTTTCACCCTGGGTAGCTCAAAAATCGAAGTTTTCCAAACTTTTTTTTTGATATTGTGATCACCTAAAATGACCATCCAAGATTTGTAAAGCATGTTTTAGCCCGTATTTATGTAGTTTTTGCCCTATTTTGTGTGTGTGTGTGTTGCTTGGGGTAGATTCTCTGCGAGGTGGACTTACTGAAGACAATAGAATTTACGAAACTGATTTTTTGATATTTTGACTATCCCAAAATGATGAAATATTCTATGTAAAGCATGTTTTAGCCCCTCTTTAAGCGTCTTTCACGCTATTTGGGTGTTTTTTTTTTGGGGGGGGAGGGCTCCCAAGGGGGCTGAGGCACAACCTGCTTATGCCGTTTTCCAACCTTGGCAGCTCAAAAATGGTTGTCCCTCTCCCCTCTTTGATGTGCCTTGCCAAAGGCAATAGAATTTAGTGCTGCATCTGATGGGTGCTGTACAAGGTTGTGGAGCACCACAAGCGAGGTCCATGCAGATAGGCGCACTGATTTCGCAGCATACCTCAATGTTGTAAAGGGACAGATGATTGTCGCCGTCTAGTTGTAGGTTGGCGTGTTACACATTAGCAGGGTTTTACCGGTCTCACAGGTTTCCCTACACTCAGCAAATCATTTTTTCATGGTTGAGCTTGTTGTCATCCTCCCCTGCACCCCCCTTCCTTTTGACCTGCTTGAGATTGACTGCAGCTTGGCTTCACTAATCTGATCCTTGCCCACTTGCCTGTCAGCTTCCCAATTCATCTCTGGACAGTTCCGGTGTGCCACACCCCCTTGGCCGGTGAACTCCCACCTCAACCAGCAGCACTCCACGGGTGGGGGGGCAAGGTTGAATTGAACCACTCCTTGAAGTGGTTTGATGGCCATAGACCCACCCACTAGGTATGCATTGGAAGGGAGGGGGGGGGGGCACCCGCCTCCCCATGGGCCCCCCAACCCATGGCGCCGCTGCTCTCTTCGTAACCGCAGTTTCTGTAGCATTTCTAACCAAAAGTAACTGCCCTCAGCGGCAAGGGGCTTTGGCCATCTTCGCCAAGCACCTACCCACCCAGCGCTTATCATATTGCACAGGGAGTGTGGCAGTGGCACAGAGGTGGGTGTGTGCGCTATTGATGTTCTGCTATCACAACATCCTCACCAAAGGCATACCCTCAAGTGCGTCCCTGCCCCTTGGCGTCCTCCGGTGGTTGCCCTTGCTGGTAGTTTGGGCTTGGCTCGGGCTCTTGGCACAAACACTACTTCACTTGCACATCTGCTTTTGGCTACAGAATTAACTGTTGCCCAGCAAGGACGGCCATGGGGGGGTCTCACATGTCACGCCGACCCCCAATGAACCGACCCCCCTCCCCCAGACCTCCTTCCTTAGGACCCCCAAACCACACCAATGGTGGACGCTGAGGCACAGCAGACTTTGGCGCTGGAAAACGTCGTTAGCCTCTATGGATCGGAGCATTGGTTGTATGGCGTGTTGCAACTTATGGACCAATGGGTCATTTTCTTTTTCAGGGTTTGGGACGCATTTTTGAATACCCCGTTCGACTCCGAGCATCTGCCCCCCTCCCCCCTTGTCCATCCCCCCCCCCCCCTTGTCCATCCCCGCCCCCTTGTCCATCCCCGCCCCCTTGTCCATCCCCCCCTCCCCTGAACCGTCACTTGGCCCATGAACAATAAGGAGTCAACAGGAAATTACAGCGCCCAAGGCGCCGAACCAAAAATTTTAGATGGGTATACTAGAATTCAGGTGACTGTTGTGTGGTGTCCGCCCCCCCCCCCCCCTCCCGGGGGTGGGGGAGAATCGTCATTTGGTGACAGCCCCCCCCCCCCCCGGGGATGGGGGAGAACCGTCGTCCCTGAGGGGGGGATGGATATGGAGGTGGGGGGGGGGGGGTACTGAATATCCACAAGTCCGGGGGGGGGGGGGGTGGAATCTCCATTTCCCATTCACTGTAAATGGGGGAAGATGCCTCCGGGTGCGCCCCACCTCCTTTCCGCCTGCAGATCGCAACCAACGCCCTGTACGCGCTCGTCCCCCTCATCGGCATCTACGGCAATCCCCTCGACCCCGACTACTGGTGGGTGCTCCGCATTGACTCTGGTGTGGCGCTCGTCGGCTCGCTGCTGCCGGTGTACTGCCAGCTGCTCCCAATGCAGGAGGTCAACGTCAACATCCTGCGCCAGGGCATGGGCCTTACCAGAGCCCCGGCGCAGCGCAGGCGGTTTTCGGCGCGCGGCATTGGCTGCTTGGCCACCGCTGCCACTCTGTGCGCGTCGTTCATGGGGTTTGTCGTGTACCAGTTATTCCTCACCGACTGCAGCAGGCAGCTGTCGTCGACAGTGGAAAGCTGCACTTGGTGGCAGCACCCCCTTTTGGAATACCCCGCATGCTCCTGCCACTCCCTGAGGCTCGGGGCGCAGGGGGCTCACGGGGGAGGCGAGAATTGCACCGGCTGGCAGCCAGACAAGAAGGTTGATGCCACCCAAAGTGCCTGTCCGAGCCCACTGTAGCTGTTGGCGGGCGCGTTTGGGGGGGAGAGGGTGATTTTTGTATAATTGCGCCTAATTTTGGCATGGGTGTGCATAATTCTGCATAATTTTGCGTAATGTTGCATGATTTTCCTGATTTTGTGTATTTTTGGACAATTTCGCATAATTTTGCAAAAACTATGGTGGTTTGCTGAAATTTACTTTATTTTTCTGTAATCCTACATAATTTTGCATAATTTTGCACAGCCTGCCGTATTGTTTGGACAGTTTTGCATGATTTTGCGTGGTTTTGCATTACATTGCATAATTTTACATCATTTTTGTGTAGTTTTGCATAATCTTGTGTAATTTTGCGCAATTTTGCGTATTTTTGAATTGTTTTGCGTAATTTGTGCAATGTTCTGTAATTCCGCGAAGTTTTGCATAATTTGCGTGTTTTTGCCTAATTGTGAGTAATTTTGCATAATTTTGCATTTTCGCTGACCTCACTCTCGCATTCTCAACTTGTAATCGAACAGTCGATCTTCATGTTTGCTCTTTTCATTCCTATGCAGCTTTTCCATGCAACACTTTGTGCTCTGTGTGGACTGTGCGCCTTGTTTATCATTCATCACTGCTGCTGCTCAAGAGAGTCCGGTAGCGTGCCGGGCACGTGCCGGGCGCACCGGGCAAAGTTTTCCCACGCTTTGATGTGGCCCTCGAGTTGGGGTTAAGGACTCCCACTCTTCGGTGTGGCCACTTGGGTGGTCCGTCATGCACAAGAGGGGGGATTCTTTGATTTTGAGGTGGGTGGCCATGATGGGGCCTACAAGGGGAGGGTGCAGGTGATTGTTCCATTTGTCGGGCGAAAAAATGATTCGTATCTGATTGCCAACAGTCATACAATGTGCTCGTGCTAGGGTTCCTGGGCTCAAGGAGGGAGTGATTTTTGGGGGTAAAGCATTGTGATAGATGGCCGGAACATTCCTTTGGATGCTGGGCGCGCCGGGCATGTGCCGCGCAAACGTACCCTCCAACATACACACTACCCATGCTTTCATTGTTGAAGGTGCTTTAGTCCATTGGTTCCTCCTGCACTTTTTGGATTTCATGAGTTTTGCTGCTGTCTCATTTGACTACGATCAATGATTTGACAGTGTGATGCTCAAAAGCCATCAAAACAATGTCAACACGAAACAAAAACAAAAGCATGGCCCCTAACACCAAATATGTGTTTTGCAATAGTTTTGCATAGTTTTGCGTAGTTTTGCGGGGAGATGCCATTGCGTGCCGTGACTAAAGCTGCGGTCTTTTTGCCTTTACAGATTTTCGAAAAAGGCTTGGAACCCCCATGGTGTCGCTTCGTTTGGCAGCAAAAAATGATCGCATTTCGCATTTCTTCGCATATTTTTCGCATTTTCAAAAATATTTTGCCATATTTTGATTTTCCGTTACATCGCATAATCCCCCCCCCCCCTGTTGCCCTGTCATCAATGGACAGATTTTTGAAGGCACTGGTTGTCACCCGCACCCCCGTCAGATGTGCCTGATGATGAAGACCTTGCCGAGTTTGATGGTGGTGACAGTGATGAGGAACAGGATGCGGCAGATACAAAGAGGCCAATTGTGGAGGAGGGTGACAGCTGTGCTGATGGACCAGAGGGGGGTGTCGTGAATTCCTCTGCCTCTTGTTTGCTTTGTTTATTATATTCTTCACTTGCATCTTTTTGCAGCATTTTGCATTGCGCAAAGGGGGGCAACATTTCGCAGAATCCACCCCCCCCCCTTGTTGTTGGGGTCGTGGCCCTGACCACGCACCCTCCCAGAGACCACCAACTGTTATGAACTGCTGTCCATTGATGTCACCAGCCCTGTCAACCGCTCTTCAAACGTCGTCAACGGTTGCCAGGTGTTGTCGACCAGCTGCCTCTCATCCCCGGCTGGGCATAGTAGGCCCGTGCACTGGAGACTTGTTCGCTGCAATTGAAACGGACCCACAGGGGGGCGGCCGGGCCCGGTCCTTCTACCCCCCCCCCCAGGACCCCCTCCCCAGGTTTTGAGAGATAGTGGTGTGGGGGGCATTCTTTTTTGCATGCTTAGTTGAAAGGGGTACTTTGTGTTTGGTCCTTATTCTGCTCCCTTTGTACAGCCCAGTGACACACCATGGCAGCACTCAACCATGAGACGTCGCTGAAGCGAAGGAATTGCATGGTGTGCAAGAAGAAGGGCTTTCACAAAGTCCATCTAATTCTTCAGGATCTTTTGCATTTGGTTTCTAAGTGTAGTCTTTAGGAAATCTTCCATTCGCATCTAAATCAAAGGTTCAGGAATTTTTCTCTTAACTTCCAACTCTACTTCATCCAAAAGTTTCATCAAAAACCAAGGTTCAGGAAGTTTTCTTACAAACTAATCGGGGGGCAGAGGGGAACAAGCCGGGAGGGGGGAGGGGGTCAACACAGCGACCTTGAAGACTTTGTTGCCGGAAAAGACAAGAGACAGTGCTGTTATCACATACATACCTCCATACCCCCATACCCCCAGACGCACATCCCCCCTCGAGGTATGCATGTGGTAGTAGTGGGTCGCACGCAGCCCCCCCCCCCCCTTGGAAACCTCACCCCCCCCCCCCCTCCAATGCCCCCACAAGTGTTGACAGATGGCTGGTGGGTGGGTTGCATCAGAACCGGTTGTAGCCCCTTCCCACCCTGTGAATGGACCTCGAGCAGAGATTGTAATGAGCATCGCCCTCCCCCCTAAAAAAGGTCTACCGCATTGGCCGTGTTGCGCGGGGAGGCTAGCAAGATGAGGAAAAGGCGGCTGCCAGCAAGTGTCCAGTCATGACCGACCCTGCGGGCTGTGCCCGGCGCCAAGGCGGGGCCGATGGTTACCGTTGTGGAAACTTTTGGAATCGTTGGGAAACTTCTTGGAGACTTCTGGAAACGTTTGGAAACTTCTTGGAATCTTCTGAAAACGGTTGGAAATGTCTTGGAAACATCCGTTGCGCTGTCAATGGTGGTTTTGCCCCTGCTCCTGATTGAGTGTCCATATAATGTGCTGCAGATTATTCTTTGATTTTTGGGTGAGCCAGTGCCCCCCGCCCCCCAGCCCTTCTTGTGTTTATTTTCCCATTTCAATTCTCGTGGCAAGCGGCCATGGAATTGTGTTTTTCTATCAAGACATCACCAAGTAAGTCGGCTATCTCTAGAGTCCTGTCTGACTGCTGAACTATGACCGGCAAGGAAACCAAGAAGCGTTCGCTGGAGGAGACTCCTGAATTGGCACATGTCAGGGCATTTGCGGAGACGGCATTTCCCATGTGGGTCAAACGCATCCCGTCCGAGAAGATTGCCAAGTTGGTGGGGGAACTGGCTATGAGGTGGAGTGTGGCAGGACATAATGTACCCACTGTTGCGGGTACCCTGCATGCCGAACTGTGGGTCAAATGCTGGACCTCATTGTTGCTTGGGAAGATATAAATGACTGCCAGTATGATCCTACTCTAGGGAGGTTTGTGAAAGTCACGCCGAAGGAAGAGGTGCTGAAGAGTCCGTCAAAACACTCCAGTAAAAAGAAGTCGGTGGCAGACCTTGAGAAAAAGATTGCGGAGTTGGAGGAACATGTTAAGAAGGTAGAAAAACAGGCTGAGCGGTCTGAAAGGGGTCTGGAGTTTCTTGACAAGGAGTTTTGTGAGGCCACTGTTCGAAAATTTCGAGATCAAAAAGAAGGACTGGTAGAATGGATGCTCACGAGCTTGGATATGGTGTCCACGGCTCTAGAAAACACGATCTCCGAGGAGAAACTGTCTATACCTGCTAAAGAGGTTTGGAAATTGGTGGTTCGGGTTCACGCTAAATATGAGAGAAAGTATACAACTGGGACTCGGGGCAAGGAGAAATAACGTGTGGGGAAATCGCGCTCACGTCGTTCTCGTTCTCGGTCCAGGTCCAGGTCCCACGGCAAGGGACGTGGCAGCCATCATCGGAGGGGATCTTGGTCACGCTCTCGCAGTCCCCGGTCGGATGTGGAAGACTCTGATGGGGAGGTATTTTACAGGGGCAAGTGGAAGTTTCACATCCTGGATGCGGTGGAGTATGTGATTACGAAAAACAAGAAGTGGAGGACTGATCGAGCCCCCCCTAGTGATTGTGACCATTGCAGAGGAGGTCATTGGGAGTTGCTCTGTCCGTGAAAAGGCCGCCACTGGCGTCAAGAGGGGGGGTGCTGGAGTAATTCGGAGTTGGACTAGGACCCCTTGGAGGTGGGAGGAGAGTTCGGCTACTGTGTCAGGAGGGTGCAGGCGCTGTGTGAAGAACAGTGTACCACCGTTCTGGCATCCTGGGCAGTTTCCGCATTGGAAACCTACTGCAGGCACCTACAACATCTCGCTACAGCACAGCACGCGTCCACTTGCAAAAAGCCTGTCACAATCGTGCGGCAATACTTGGCGTCCCGAGCAAGCATGGACAAACATGGACAAACATGCGGCAAATCATATCAGCGTGACGGTTTTGTGAGGAGTTGGCCTTGGTGGAGGAGTTTGTACCACGCAGCATCTGGCGTATGGTATGGGGCAAGGACAGGCTGGCGGGAAAAGTATCCAGCCAAGGATCGGGGTCGCTCGAGGTATTGGAGTGCATGGCAAGAAGGGCGTCCAGAGCGGAGGACCGCATTGTGGTGGCGCTGGCGGCACTATCAATCGTCCACTGCCTGCGGATATCCGGAGCTGCATCCATACGGAGCATCGACGTCGTGCAGGAGGAGGCGTTCGTTCGCTTCTACGACTTCAAGTCCAAAGACAAATGGGTCAAGCATCCGGCGGGAGTTTACGTGTGCCGGACTCATTGGATTCATGCGGTTACAGTTGGCGATACAAGGCAGGAAAGTGGCCCTGCCGGTCTTCAAAGGCGGTGCCAGGAAGTTGGGCCAGGCCATGGCGACCTTGCTCCAGGAGAATGGCTTTAAAGACCTCAGGTGGCCTTGTTGGAGACGAGCAGGTGCAACAATGTTCACAAGAGCCAGGCGTGGCATGTGCGAACTCAGGGCCTCGGGCAGATCGAGGTCGCTGCGGCTGGCACGCAAATACGTGGTGAAATGGGACTCACTTCCGTGGACAGGAGGGGTGGTACCCTGGCCTCAGGTGGAGGGTGGAACGCCGACAACGTGGGGGTATGAGTTCGAATCTTTCCGGGCGCGGGAGTTCTGGCCGAGGAGACAGTTCATGTGGGATGATGATGATGATGGCTGGGAGACGGAGGGGTCCAATGCCGAAGAAACTGGAAAGTGTTTACCTCAATGCGGGGAGGATGCAGCCAAGGTACCAAACGTACGGTATAGGTGGGTACCAAGGAGGAGGGTCCACATTCCGTGGTCAAGCGCCGACGTGCAGATAAAGAGCCAGTCCGAAATACCACACTGCAGGAGTGTGCGATCGTGGTCACTGATGAGGAATGGACAACCAAGGCACCCCAATCCAAATCCGGGACATCATTGGAGTTGGCGTCCAGGAAAACAGGACAGGCATGGCCAAGACGTGGAGGTGCCACTACTCAGCAGAAAGGACTTCGGCGTTTGTAGAGTCTCGCGGTCCGGGAGAAAAGTGCAGCTGGACGGGTGGGGGCTAGAGTTCGATGATTCCTGTGCTCATATGCCACGCACGTCCACAACGAATCAAAGGCACCGGTGGCAGTCCCAGCTGTGGCGATCTGCTCGCCGAGTGCGGTTTCCTCCTAATTGGGGATTTAGGGACTTGTGGGGGGCCCTGTTTGCACTTTTTCTCACTATCCTAATGTTTGCTAGAAGGGAGGGTCGGTTCGATGCAGTAGAGGAGTTGCTTGCTGCCGTCTCCCACATGAGGGTGCCCGATTCCCGTCGGAATTCCCGAGGACACAGTGTGGTGCCTGTAGAGGTTGCACAAAAAGGGCTTGTCGTGTACCCATCCCTGAAGACCTGTGGAACAGGCCAATTCATCTTGAGGCAGTTGAGGCGGTGGGCGGTATAAAGGTGCCCTGTAAAGAGCTCACTGAGGCTGAATCAGCTATGGTTTTGGCGTTACAAAATTAGGGACACCCGGTTCCGCTGGCACCGCATATGCCTGGCTATGGTAAGCCTCCGAGTGCGCCCATTTTTCTTATTCGCAAGATTGCGGATTTTTAATTGCCAGTTGGGGGATAAGAAGTTTGACGGGCCGAATCCACCGATGCAACTACCAAACCTTTATACGTCAAAAAGAAAATTCCTGGGTTGGAGGGTGCAACCACAGTCGGGGTTTCTGGTCAAGTTGGATCTTACTAATTGTTATCCATCATTGCTGCTTCCATCCAAGGTGTGGGGAACGTTCTTGATCCAGGGGTCGTGTGGTGTGGATGACCTGGGGTCGCTACCCTTTGGCTGGCGCTTTTCCCTGGCAGTCTGCTAGGAGGTGGTTGCATAGATTTTGGGTAGATTGCTGCGCATGTTGCCGTTGCCTACTGGTTACAGGTCTTGGGAAGATGTGGATTTTGATCACTACCTCGATGATCTGTTGTTCGTAGAGGAGGATCGAGAATGGCTTGAGTGTTGTGGCCCCTTGCTGGCCAGATATTTGACGACTGAGGGTTTTGTAGTGTCCCACAAGAGTGTACTCAACCCTATAGTTTCGTCTGACCGGTTAGGGAAGTGAATAGATTTGGACCGGTTAAGTATTTCCAACTCCCAGTATCTTAAGACACGTTTGTTTGCGGCACTTTTACAAATTCATGGTAAAGTGGTCCCTGTGAAGTTACTCATGCGCATTTTGGGGCTCATGGGCTGGTGTGCAGCGCCTGCCACTGGCCACTTGCCTTTTTTGTCTGGTATGTATATGTTACTGGCGTAAAAGCGCACAGAGTATGTCGGGATCACATATAATATCTGGCATTCATTAGTTTCAGCTACGTGTTTTGTGATTGCGGATTTTCGAGCACCCCGGGTGCTATCGCCTTCTTGGATGGCTGTCAAATGGTTGGTAGTCAATGCTGCAGAGGTGCAGATACCATATGGTATGTGTTACCGTGTTGGTCTTTTTGACGGAGTGAATGGATGCATGTTCCACTGTCCCAGGTGGGTGCACAATTAACAAGTAGCAGAGTTTTATGGTGCGTGGGTTTTGGTGCGGCGCGCGGCTAGGGCAAGATACAGTCAATGTGCCATGTTACACGACAACATGCAGGCGGTTTGGAATGTCGTGAACCTTAGAAGTAGGGCAGGTTTGTGGAGACAAAATCGAATTTTACGTGCCATTGCCCATCAACTCAGACGATCTGGAGTAGTGGTACATGTTGTGTATGTACCTACTGACCTGCAGCCCGCTGACCCAATTTCGAGAATGCCTGTAGATGATCAGCACAGTCTGGAATCCGCAGGGTGTGAAGCTAAGGTTAGGTGGTCGACGATGATCAGTGAAATTCATAGGTTGGACTGCAAGGGTATATCTTACGTGTCTGTTTGAATTGGACCTGCAGGTTCCTGATTTGTTTGCACAGGTGGTTTATGGTGGTTTGATGTGTTGATCACATAAGGGAAAGCGCCGTAAAGAATTCTCTACTACAGTAGATTGTCTGGATTTGATTGCATGTCTTGGGGTAAAACGTCCGTTGCGCTGTCAATGGTGGTTTTGCCCCTGATCCTGATTGAGTGTCCATACACTGTGCTGCAGATTATTCTTTGATTTTGGGGTGAGCCATTGGCCCGCCCACCCGCCCTTTCCTGAATTTGTGAACGCACTGTCACCAGTCGGGTGAATTCAGGATGATTTTATTGCGCCCTAAAGAATTCTCTATTACAGTAGATTGACTGGATTTGATTGCATATCTTGGGGTAAAACTTTTGGAAACATTTGGAAACTTGTTGAAAACTTCTGAAAACTGTTGGAAACCTCTTGGAAACGTTCAGAAACCTTTGGCAACTTCTTGGAAACGTTACGAAACGTTTGGAAACTTCTTAGAAACCTTTGGAAACTTTTGGAAACTTCTTGGAGTAGGCGTGGAACCTCGGACCCCACCTTCCAACTGTCGGCAGGCAATCTCCAACGTCCTTGCATCCCGCTCCATCCCCTTCCCCAGGCCTACCGGCGGCTGCAGTCTCTGAACGCTGGCTCCAACAGCTGCAATTACACAGGCCCCCAAATCGCGCGCCTCTCGGGGCACCGCCACCTCACGTACCTGGTGCTCCACAACCCGCACTCGTCGACCATGCCCCTGCGGGACCTGCCCAGCCTCGTGTTCCTGGACCTCTCCGGCACCCGCATCACGGCCCTGCCAACGGATCCCAGCGTCTGGGCCTCGTTCCCCGCCCTTCAGCAGCTGATCCTGAGCCGCACGCCGCTGGCGGTGCTCCCGGCGGCCGTGGCGGCGGCCCCGCTCCTCAAGCACATCGGCCTCGAGGGTACTCCAGCGTGCGAGGCCCAGGACTCCATCCCCCCGCAGCTGAGGCCCGCCGTCCAGTGCCCCATGGCGCTGCCGCAGAGCACGGCCTGCGCTGCCCCCGACACGTTCCCGCTGGGTACCCAGTTCGACCAGTCGGAGGTGCAGGCGTGCGCGACGCTCAAGGCCGGCGGGTTTCCGGCGTTCTGCAAGGGGCGTTGCCACAACACCATTCTCGAGTATTGGGGGCTCGACCGCAACGGGGACGGTGTTGTGGACGAGTTCGAGGGGGTCGCTCTTTACGGGGGCAGTGCCACGGCAGAGGGTGTGCACAATCAGGAGGCGTGCCTGCGGTCACTGTGGGGGTGCCCGCTGGACGGCTTCGACGAGAGGAGCCGCGGGCCGTCCCTGGCGCTCCTGTTGGCACGGGAACTGCAAGGCCGAACCACGTGCCGCGAGTGCGGGGCGTACTACGGGAATGTCACGGCGGAGCGCCCTGCCAGGCCAAAGGGCGATAGACCGGGCAGGGATGGCACGGGGGGCAGGGGTGGCAGGGGTCGGCGCCATGGGTGAGGCTGGCAGTGCCAGTGTACCACCGCCACCGGAGGCACAGCGCCCTCATCAGGGGCCGATGGAGATGCCCAGGAGTTGTCCGCAGGGGGATGTGGGGGCAGGCGGGGCGTCGACCCCCCGCGCCTTCGCTGGTGACCGGATCCAGCGGTGTCCAGAGAGCTGCACGAGGCCAGGGGTCTGGGGGCTTGGACGTCCATCGGGGGAGAGTTTGCCTGGCGCGCACCCGACGCTCTACTTTTTGATCAACTGTCCCCACTTTAACTTTAACCCCCGATTTACCCTCCCCCCGAAAAACCCCCCACGTAGACCAGAGTGGACTGCAAACCTATCTGATCAAGCACGTTGCATGAGGCAAAACATCGGAATTCAACGTCAAGGGTGTCACTTCTCAGCCCCCTGAATCGGGGATATGGACCGATATTGCACTGCCCGCCTGAGAAACCGATGCCCATCCCAACCTGGCCCTTTGTCCTACTCGGGCGCTAAGCCCCGGGACCCGGTCTGACCGTCGTTTTTCTGACCACAGTTTTTATGGCCAGGAACTTAACACAACGTGATCGTGTGCCGATTGTAGAGGGAAACAGGGGCTGTGTCATGTTTGGGATGAGTCCTCCTGCTCATAACAACATTATGCTTGCTACTGCAACCCTTTGCTGTTTGTTTTGATGTGATTTCCAGCCATGACTCATGTCGTTTCTCCTGGCTTGGCTGGTACCGCCCGTCGCGCGCAAGCACCACCTTGTCCAAGCACCGGGACCCGGTCTAACCGTCGTCTTTCTGATTTTCCTGGTGCTTGCGCGATGGGGTGGGGGGGTACTTCAACGAGCCAAACGAAACACCCAGCCAGCCAGCTAGCCCACACTACTTGCATTTCATGCACTGCCCAGGAGATCCACAGTCCCGGCAGAACCAGCACTTCTGTTCTTCTGTCTCTGCGGCACTAGGGGCGAACCAGCACCTTTATTTCGCCCCTCCGGCACTTTCTGCTGACTGTTCAGTCGCACGCAGCCCACCCAAACAGTGCGAACGACGCATGTGTCCATCCGCCAAAGCTGTCCGTATGTCAGTACGTGAGTTGTCAACCTCAATGGCGGAGTATTGGCGCGCCGGGCACGCGCCGGGCATCTTTTTTTGACCATTCCCCGTGCCTGGGTTTGCCCCCCCGTCACCAAACAATCCAGAGTACCTTCGCGCCGTGTCTAAGAATCCGGCCCATCCTTTGCACCCGGTTTATGATGATGGGTGGTGGTTGGAAGTGGTGGGAGTGACATTTTGTGTTGTTGAATTCTCATATTTCGCCTTATGCAAGGTGCCTTGCAGGGAAGGTTTGCGGTCTAGTGCGGTCTACTTGGGGGACTTCCCAAGGTGATGATAAACTTGGGGCTAGAGATAAGATACTTAATACAAAGGTAGCGCGCCGGGCGTGCGCCGGGCGTGCGCCGGGCAGACATTCCCCCAATGCCGGTCCACGGGTGTGTGCAAGAGTCCACAACCCCATGAACGACATGCACCATTCGTGCACGTGATCCATTGCGTCGTAGGCTACATCACCGTCCACCCAACTTCGTGTTTCACGCAAATGCACAGGCACCCCCTTGTGCTTCACATTGTCGCAGGGGTCGGGATGGGGAGGGCGGGGGCGGGAGGGGGGGGTGTGGCAGCCCATTCAGAAACTGACCGCTGCGGTGCCACTGGAGTGAATAAGTCCGGGGAACCTACTCACGGTTCCCGGCCAAACCCGGCCATATCCCGCCAGCCCCAGCGAGCCATACTGTGATCTGTGCCTGACTGCGGCTTTTACATTGCGGTGCGCAGGGCCCTCACCGTTCCGTGCACGGGTGTCATCCGGTCACGGGTCAGAAAGCCCGGACCAACGTACCTCCCCTGCCCCCAAGCCGCGTGGTCCCCGACCTTTGGTGAAGTCCGGCATCCCCCGCCCCCCGCCCTCTCCTGCTGTGCCATGCACATGCCACCACTGTCAGCCACATCATGCCACAGTACTTCGGACGCCCCCCCCCCCCTTTCTGCCACCGTCCTGTGCACGCCGCTGTCTTTCTCGTTTCAAAGTCTTCTGTGCCTCACATGCACACTGGAAGGCCACGGAGCACCAACAACCCATGGAAACTTTGCCAGCTTAGGGGAAAACCAAGCATATCTACCCCCCCCCCTCTTGCAATCTCCCACCCCTTGCACCCCCCCACCCCCTCAGGGAGACCGTCACTTCCATGTTTTTCTAGTTAACATCCGTCGCGCTGGTTTGTGTTGCCCATTGCACATGGCCTTGCATCGCTTTCCCGTTGCTTCAAATCAATCACCTGCGTGTGTTCTGTGATATTGTTTGGGTGTGTTGTGTTGCTATTTCAGACCCAAGATGTGGAGGACCAATTCAGTGAATGGCTGCTTCCCATTTTGGAGAAAATTTCCCACAAGGACCCAGTACCCTTGCAACCCCCCCCCCCCCCCCCTCCTGGAAGACCGTGTCCCACCCACCACCCAGGAGACCGTCACGCGCTAACAGGGCAGATTGCAAGGGGGGCGGGGGTAAATGCTGTCCATTAAGTTTGCAAATCACAAAGAATTTCAAAAATCATGCAAAACCAGACGAATCGTGAGACTTTCACGTATCCATACGTTTTGCGCGGTCTCCAATGTGCTTCTGACTGTACACCCTTTGCGCAGAGACAAACACTTGACTCTGACATTGGGATATGTTCTGCCTCACGAAGGGTACAATGCAGCCATGAAGAATGGCTGATGCCGGGTACAAACACCCTTTTGTCGGCATGAAGTAGCGGCCCGAAGGGCAAGGTTGGTTGGTAGCCAGGCGCATGGTGTGGCAGTGTCGCGCTGCAGCGTCAGATATCTGCCTCAGCTCACCCTCTCACTACATGTCAGATCCGCCACCGCAGTCTTGTGGGATCGTTGTAGCACTGCACAGCTCTGAGCCTTGACCCTGAGAAGTTATATCCAGCTCCATGCAGTGAGCAGGCTACGCCAGTTCTTCTTCCTTCACACCCCCCCCCCTCCCCACCCCCCTAAGTCCCTGGGACCGGACACCTTGACGTGGTGTGGACGCATGGTGGGGTCTCCCCAGCGCGAACGGGCTGGAAAGGGGGTGGTGCTTATGGCCACCTACGCTCAGACCTGCTCTGTTTTCTCTGCACCTGAACCTCAGTGCGCTACTTGCCATGCTGTGATGCTGGGCACAAGGGCGCTCAGGTCACGAGCACGGGGGTCATCTCCACGGCTGAGGCTAGGGAGCCCGTTCCTTGCTAAGTTGGATGCCCTGTGCTATGCTCTCCGTCATCTCTCGTGGCCATGATGGGGTAGTCTCCTTGTGACACTTTCTGGCTGGGGACCGTCACTTCACTGTTTTGCTAGGCAATATCTATTGCGGTGGTGTGTGTTCCCCATCTGTCACACACACGTTCTGGCATTGCTTTCCCATTATCTCAAATCAGTCACCCGTGTCTATTCTGTGATATTCTCTCTCCAAAGGCGGTGTACAGGGTGTCGTGTCCCTCATTTGTGTTCTATTTGCTTTCATCACTCGAAGGTACCCCACCCCCTTGTATAAGCCGGAGCGGGGGGCGCCACCACCGGGGGTGCCGACGCCGTCGCGGGGGGGGGGGGGGGGGGGGGGGCAGCGGCTCACCCCCCGTATCGGGTGCTGACCTCCCCCACCGGGGCACCCACTAGACCCAGGGGCGGATCTCCCCACCCACCCTGGCAGCGGCGGAAGACCCACGCCTCCCCATGTGTGACACTTTTTCCGCAATTTTGCGTGCGCTGACCGCGTCACGGGCGCCGCCACCTCCCACCTCCTTCTCCCCCCCCCCCCCTGTGCGGCGCAGGAGAGGGGGAGGGCACGGGGGCATGCGATGCGCTGGGTGGCGCCTCGGCCTCCCTGCCCCTTCCAGCCCCACCCCTTCCTCCGCCCCTTCAGGAGGTCGCAGCAGTGGAACCCGTGTGCAGCGTGGGAACGGGTGCACTAGCGCAAGCCGGCAACGCGCCAAGGATGCCCATCAGCGATGACCCCCCCTCCCTGCCGCCGTGCCTGCCACTACCGGCGCAGCGGGCGTGGTCGAGGAGGGTGGGGCAACGGCACCCCATGCAGTCCCTGTGCGAGTGCATAGGGCCCACACGTGCAAGTCGTGCCGGGGGCAGAGGGAGATGCGGCATTGCTAACGAGGGGCATTCTTGGCCGGCGCCAACGGCGGGGGCTGCACGACAGTGCACGCTCTTCGGGATGAGAGGCGGGTGGGGCGACGATGAGGAGATGGCCTCGGAGAGGTCGGGCGCCCGGCGCCCACAAGGCGCTCTAGGAGCCCGGGTCAGGGCCATGGGAGGGCAGAGGGGGCCATGGGAGGGCAGAGGGGGCCATGGCAGGGCAGAGGGGGAAGATATGTGACCCTGGGGCCTGAGTCTTTCCGTCGACCACGGGACGGTGAAACACACACAACACAAAAAGCAATTAGGAAGGCCACACAAAGAGCCAGAAAGGGGCACCCACACGAGGAGTTACGGTACCAGGTATTGCTGTTCAGTGCCACTCTATGCCTCTGCCCCTCCGCCCAAGGTTTACCCTCCCCCCCCTTGCAAACTCCCCCCCCTTGCAATCCCCCCCCCCACCCGGGAGACCGTCACTTGCATGTTTTTCTAGTTAACATGTATTGTGCTGGTTTGTGTTGCCCATCTGCTTTACGCATGGCCTTGCATTGCTTTCCCATTACTACAAATCAAGCACCTGTGTGTGTTCTGTGATATTCTCTCTCCAAAGGCGTTGTATGGGTGTGTTGTGTTGCTACTTCAGACCCAAGATGTTTTCTCCCGGTGACCATGTACGGTCATGCCTGTCATGCAAACTGAGCATGTGCAACAGTTCAAAGTGTGTTATTCTCGTACCCAGAAGTTCTTCACCGTTCCTTTGGATCATCAATAACATTAGTGGTGGATGAAACACATTGGCACCGCATCAATGCGAAAGTCGCTTCACACGTGTTCTCTTTGCTTGCATCGGTGGAGGGTACCACAGTTTGCCTTGAAATACCCTTGCAATCTCCCCCCCCCTCCCCGGGAGACCGTCACTTGGCGACCGTCTCCCCCCCCCACCCGGGAGACCGTCGCGCGCTAACCCGGGAGTTTGCAAGGGGGGGGCAGGGTACAATGTGGTGAAAAGCAACGGAGAGCAGACAAGGAAACAAGGTTCGAGGGTGACGTGTCAGGTGAATACCAAGTGACCCGCTGAGGGAGGGGTGCTGTTGCCTTGCATGTGTGATGGGGCGGTGTGGTGGCCACCACCAGAAGCGGTAACAGGCGTTGTCTGAGACATCGCCCGCTGGTCATGCGCCGTCTCCAGGGTGTCCCTTGCGACGTTGCAGGGTGCTCACAAGATGGGCGCCTAGCGACTGCCCCCGCGAATCCAACTGCTTCTGCACTCGCGGCGTGCACCACCCCGAATTCCCGGCACTCTGGAACAACCCCAGAGCCCTAGGTCGCCCGCACGCGCGTAGGGGGGCTGGAAACCAGTCTCCCACGGAGCACTCGTCTGAGGTACCACTTGGGGCAGGTGAGGCCGCAAAAATCGTAGCCGGCGTAACTCTTCAGGACTAAAAAGGACTAAAACGGGAGCCTATTAGGGGCCCTATTCGGGGGCCTATTAGGGGGCCTATTATGGTGGACAAGCCCCCCCCACCTCCTCCCGCCTTTTTGGCTCCCTCCTTTTGTGTTGGCAAGTGGCTTTCGCTTCATCCCATCAATGTTTGTTGACTAGTTTGCAATGATACTATTGCTCATGCCCCCCCCCCTTTTTTGACTATCTCTTTTTGTGTTGGCAAGTGGCTTTCGCTTCACCGCGATCCCATCAATGTTTGCTGCATAGTTTGTAATGTTACTATTTTTATGCCCCCCCTCCTCCCCCCTTTTTGGCAACTGCTTTTTGTGTTAGCAAGTGTCATTTGCTTCACCGCGCCGCGATCCCATCAATTTTTGCCGAATAGTTTGAAATTTTTTGTGCCCCGGCCCCCTCCACCCGCCTTTTCGGCTCCCTCCTTTTATGTTGGTAAGTGGCTTTTGCTTCAGCACGATCCCATCAATGTTTGCTGAATACTTTGTAATGATACTATTTTTTACACCCCCCCCCCCCCATCCTCTCCCCTTTTTGGCTACTTCTTTTTGTGTTAGCAAGTGGCATTCGCTTCACCGCAATCCCATCCATATTTGCTGAACAAATTGTAATGATACTTTTTTTTGCGCCCCCCCCCCCCCCACACACACACACTTCACTCGTGGCCACCTTTTTTTTGTGTTGGCAAGTGGCATTTGCTTCACCGCGATCCCATCTTTGTTGCCACATAGTTTTTAATGATAGAAATCCTTTTTTCTGCTAGGGTGGGAAATACGCAAATGGGGGTTGCACAAATGTTCATGTTTTAATGTGGTTGATGCATAATGCCTGATTATTGAGTTCTTTTTTATTTGATTCGGATAAGAAGAGGACGATGATGAGGCAATGTGTTTGTTGCTTTGAATGCGGTAGGTTCGTGATGCCACACATTTGCTCGTTTGATTGCGGCCACTTTAAGTTTGGCTGCAGCATTAGTACAATTCTATTGTTGCTAGAAAGGAGGTAACTTAGGGTTTGCATGAAAGTGCCATGGTGGGCATACAAGAGGTATAATTGCGGCTACAAGATGTTTGCTACGTTTTTTGCCTGGGGTGTATTCATTGTCTTCCACAAGTGCGTTGCACACCCGTTGTTCTGCGCAGGATTTTGTTTTTGCGTTGGCAATTGGCTTCCGCTTCACGCGGTTCCATTGGTATTTGGCGTATGATTTGCAATGCGAATGTGGGGCTCGGGCACTTACATGGTCTTATCCGGCTTCTAGTGGTTGTACGGGTTGTCTTCTTTTGGCCAGTGGATGTTCTGGGTCACCAAGGTTATGCCAAAGTCGGTATTTATGGAGGGTGCCGTCCTGTTTGCACTCGATCATGTGGTTGTGGCGCACATCAATGGCGGAGAAGAGCTGCCCGCAAATGTCGCTTGTGTTGCCTTGTGCTAAAAACAATGCCAGAATGGTTGCAAAGTGATGGCTCTTTCTTGTTCTGTGATTGTCGACGTTGCCATGTGCAAAAACGCCTTCCTCATCATATACGGCTTGCACGTCGGCGATGTAGACAGAGAACAAGGAGGAGAGCATTAACGCCACAGCCTAGGTGGAGGGCCGGTTTACTTTACTGGCTGCTTCTTGCGGTTGCTTTTGCGGCCACCATGCTTGGCTGAGCGGCAATTATGGCTTCTTCATTGAACCATGCGATGCATGCTTTGAAGGGGAATGGCCCTGGCAGAGGAAGGCCAAGCAAAATTGGAAAGTCCAAGTGTTTGGTGGCCGCGCAAAATTATAGCTGCGAATGGCTTGGCGTTCTAAGGGATGGCGATGTGGTGAAAGATGACGACAAAATGCGTACCAAAGGCGTGGAAATGCGTTGGATGTGTGAAAGCTGTGGACATGTGTTTGACCGTGAGTATCGTCATTTTTGTGAACATGGTCCCGAGGCACATTCGTGTGGGTCACACAATACACAGTTCATATGTAGCTCTTGTGGGCGTTCCTACAAGGATGGACGTAGTTTTGCGCGCCATCAACGTGAAAGTCAATGTGGTGGAGTCGCGGCCATTGACCTTACCGCAGCAAGGCGCCGTGCCGGTAGTGTGGGTGGAAAGTTTGGTTCCGCGGAAAACAAGCGTCGTGCAAGTGAGGCTGGAAGCAAGGAAGACAAGCGGCGTGCAAGAGAGGCCGGTGGCAAAGTTGGTAGGTAGCAAGGAAGACACGCGTCGTGCAAGTGAGTTTGGTGGCGAAGGTGGTGGCAAGGAAGACCTACCACACAACCAAATTAGATGCCCTTACCTCAAACCTGGATAGCGCAACAGCGGTGGGGTTGTACACACAATTCCACACCACTTGCACCGCCTACAAACATACGAAAACATATGGTTGGGGTATACACAACAGATATACCACCACGCGCTCCACTGTACCCAACGCCTGGATATGCAGGTCCACGCAAAAAGGAGAAAGGATGACATGTACGGCACAGATGCTTCACACCTCTGGCGATAGCTATACCTGCTTAAGTAGAGGCCACGGGAAATCTGGGACCCCACCTTGTGGGAGATCCCCTTACTACCACTACCGAAAAAGCACAAGACACATTGGGACCCCAATGAATGGGAGGTCCTTTGCGACAATGAAACCCACGCACAGTGATGTGCAATGATCCACAAGCATGACAGTGCAACTGTCCCGACCCTATAGCCTAAACAGGGAACACATGGGGGACCACTCATGAGCTGCATCCCGTATGTTGACCCAGGCGCCGCCGAAATTTGTACTCAAAGCACCTGCCCTCTAGGCCTTGGCACATCTCATTTGGCCTATTTGATAAAAAAAAGGTGGTGGCAAGGAAGACAAGCAATGTTTAGGAGAGGCTGGAAGCAAGGAAGACAAGCGGCATGCAAGGGAGGTTGGTGGCAAAGGTGGTAGCAGTGAAGACAAGCGGCGTGCAAGAGAAGTTAGTCGTTTGTTGCATGCACTTAATTATGCGAGTCAAAAGATTGTAGACGCCGCTTCTGCAACTGTTAGGTATGTGTGGACGAATGACAAGCAGTGTGAGGGTGGAGCTTATAATTTGGATGATGACGAGGATGTGATGTTGTGTAGCAAAGACAACCCGTGCACTCACGAGTTCAAGGGAAACTTGTTTGGAACATCTTTAGCATCCACGGCCAGAAGCTTTTGGGGCCAAGGTGGTCATGATCGTTTCACGCCGTTTGAGGAAGAGGACCTTGTTGATGCTAATTTGGTGGCAAAACTTGTGAGGGAGATTGATAATGAAAAGGTGTCACCTCAAGAAATGGTGTTGCTAGCACAAGAATGGTTCGCAAAGGTCGGCCGTTGTGAGGATGTAAAAAGTTGTGGTTGTTGTGGTATGCGCGACTTTCATCAAGTAAAAGAAGTTGATTTCGGGGATTTAAAGCTTTTGGAGCTAAGTGTGCACAATGCAACGCAGTAGTGGAACACACCAGCGCAATTTCGCAAGTACTTTTGTGTACATGAACATGGTGGACAACTATTTTGGCCCATTCCAGAGTTGGTGGATGAAGAGGTTGTGCCTATTTGCTTAACCTATCACAGACAGCTTTTCAGCAAGAAGAAGCCGCCGTGCATGCCTCTGCATTCTATTGCGGCTGGAAAGCATTTTGGGCGCTTGGGTGGTTTACCCGCATTGACCGACGTGGAGGAACGCATGCTTGCTCGAGTTCAAACGACCGTGAATACTGTGAAGCTTGTGTCTACCACCACCGGTGCGGCTTTGCAATGGGGTTTTTGAGGACACACCATATCAATCCCACATGAGCGACCAGAGGTTCTTGTGTCTCAATTACTTGGTGTGAAAACGTTGACGGGTACAAAGGTGATATTTGTTGGGAAGCAAACAGAGTTGGATGCTATTCGTCGCAACCCTAAGACAAGGCGGCAAGTGGAAGAGGTCTTTCAACCGCGGTGGGATGGCTTGGTGCAGGAGTTACGCGTGTTGAAGGGGTTAAGCCCGCTTTATGCAAACATTGCCGTTGATGAGACCGAGCCCATAGAAGTTTCCCCATACATGAACGATCTTTTCGATTCCATCTCTGTGGGGGAGCACCCGGATGTGGTTGCTAGCAAAAGAATGTCGGGTACCGACATTGCCAATCCGGAGCGTACTGAGGAAGCCGTTGTTTTGGATGCCGTGATGTTGTCGGATGGAAGCTTGGTGGGACGCAATGGAGATGACGGTACACAAGTTTTGCAGCCCATCACGGAGCTGTTGGCTGATAGGCTTAATACTGTTATATGTAGGGAGGCACGTGCCGTGAATGAGTTCACATCCAGTGATCGCTTGCTTTATCTGTCCTTTCCAACCCTCTTCATGTTTGGGGTAGGCATCAAGCACTACTACAGTCTTGGTGTGGATGACGCGTGTCATTTGCGTTTGCAGCATGATTACCGCATTGCCAAAAATTGTGATTTTTGCCTTGTCCTCTTCAATCAAAAATTCCGGCACACGGCACTACCCACCGTGTGCAACTCTTTGTACTCCAATCCAGAAAAACTCAAAAGCCTTCAAAAAGGCAATGAAAGGTCGCACCTTAGATAAGGATTTGGCCGAGGCGCATGCTAATCCACGTGGAGCCACCGCACAACGATTTGTTGGAGAATTCTTGCCGTTGCTGAGAAGTTGTCATGCTGCTGTGCCTTTCAGCACATCACAGCGCTACGTAGTGATGGGGAAAAATGAAAAGTTTGTTGTTGTTCTATGGAATGGCTACATTGATTTACAGCGTGGCGCCAAATGATATCGATAATCAACTGATTTTTCATTTGTTTATTGGGGACTCTACTATGCAAGTTCCACTCCGCGGTGTGACACAATGCTTTGCATCATTGGCAAAGAATCTAGTGGCTACGGCACGCATTTTTGAGCGTCAAGTGCGTGCATTTTCGGAAGTTCTACTTGGATTACCTTTGGCATCCCTGACGCGAAAGGCTCGTTGTGTATGTACACGCAAGAAGGGCCTATTTCGAACTGGGTGGCGCATTGCACTTGCTGCGAGTGTCGCGGACGTGGAAGTATGCATTTTCATGCGCTATTTTGGGGAGGGATACCGCCATGGCTGTTGGATATGGTGCGCGGGAACGGTGATCTAGTTCGTGTTGTTGCTGCAGTGTTGGACCAACAAATTTGCACTTCGTTACATGCTGAATTCCATGATGCCCGGCAACAACGCACCAGAGAAGGAGTGAAAGCACCGCGCATGCCGGAGGAGCAACAATTACTTGGAGAATTACCCGATGACCCAAGTGAGGCAGCCAAGGTTATAGAGCAATTTAACAATGAAGTGTTTTGCAATTTATACATCCATCGTTGCTTGATATCTAGTTTCGGCAAGCCTCCAAGAGGGAAATGTGGATGTGGATTTGCACCTCCCCGTGCGGCTGGCGAATACTATAGTGAGACACGGCCACTTGTTCGTTGCACGTAAGGGAACTGGAAGTTGTTACACCATTGAGGTATAGAAATCGGATGACAAATTTGATCCACATAAGGAGTCGGTTGCATGCGTGCTTGTAGTATGGGAACTCAAAAGACCAAATTCGCGCGATGGGAGTGTTGTTGAGGGCAACAAGCTTATGGCGTACTTTTTTGCTATCAACACCAATGTGCAACATCTTCTTGGCGAAGACGTATTGATTGCAGTCGCCAAGTACGTAGTTGGGTATTGCCGCAAGAATCCAGTGCAAGTGCCAAATGTAACGAGTACTATTTGGCAAGTATCTCCGGAAGTGAAGGAAATGGAAAGAGGTGCGAGCAACACGAAGGATGAAACAATTTTTCTCCTTGAAGCGCATCATCAATTCCTTGACAAGAAAGTGGAGTTTAGTCCGCAGATGGCAGCCGTCTCTCTCTTTGCTTACCCTTCTTGGCATTGCTCCCACAAGTTCACCGTATTCCATCCCTGGGGGCTTGTTGCTGCATTGCCAACCATGTTCTCCCAAGTTGAAGGCCTTGTGCCAGATGATTCTTCTACTTGCAGTGATGACGAGTATGAGGCGGATGGCACTGATAGTGATGAATCCAATGGTATCACCAACAATGGGGTTTGCGAAGACAATAACGATGAGTTGCATGACAACACCCCCGCCGAAGAGTTGTCTGACAGTGATGAAGTATGTGGCGAATCTGAGGCACGGTCTATTGTGTCAAACGATGCCGATTTGGAAGCACTCGACGCATCTTTTGTTTCCAGTGAACTTAATGTGTTGACCATGAGTGCTGTGCAGCAACATCTTGAGGCCTCATGCCACTCCCAATTGTGTTGGCAAGTGGCTTTCGCTTCACCGCGATCCCCTCAATGTTTGCTGAATAGTTTGTAACGATACTAATTGTTATGCCCCCCTCCTCCCCCCTTTTTGGCTACATCTTTTCGTGTTAGCGAGTGGCATTCGCTTCACCCCCCCCCCCCCCACACACACACACACACTTCACTCATGGCCACCTTTTTTTTGTGTTGGCAAGTGGCGGTCGCTTCACCGCGATTTTCTGCCATGCTCTTATGGCCTCAAGGCAAAGCAAAGGGACAACGCAAAGTGCCTTCCCCACCACCTTGGTCCCAATATTCATGCTTGATTAGGGGGCCCATTAGCGGCCCTATTACGGGGCCTATTAGGGGGCCCCTTTGCGGCCCTATTAGGGGGCCTATTAGGGGTCCTATTAGGGGGCATATTCACCGAGCTGGTGGCACCAGTCTTGGTTTTATAACGCTCTTTAGTGTCTAGGGTGGACCTAACAGGTTTAGTAGCAAGCAAGCAAGCAGCAAGCACGCGTGAAATGGGCAAAGATCACAGCTCCGTTGTGGTGCTTCGGATTCGGCCAAAATTTTGGTGGATGCTACCTATGGGTGTGAGGGACAACCACACAAAGTATGAGCCAGAAACTCAACGGTGGCGGCGGGGAACTGGCGTCGCAAGTGCCGGACCTCCGTTTCAACATCTGCAATTTGGGGCCAAAATCAGCTGTTTTTTGCCCAAAACCGCCCTAGCACCTGCTGAAAACGGCCAAATGAAGGGAAATAGTGCCTACTCTACACATGCGGCTAGACTTCCATGTGCCAAAGGGCCCTCTAGGGCCCTCTAACTCTACAATATGCCGCGAACCACCTTGAAAAGGCCCCCAAAAGCCCCAAAATTTGTGCACAATGGCCGCCGACGGCCCCAAACCAAAAATAGACCATATCTTGGGCTACGTGGCTCAAAACGTGATTTCAAGAGCACCTAATCCACTCGCAACCCACCACTTTTAGTGGTTTCCACCCCTCAAAATTGCCCTAACCGACACCTAGACCCCCGTACCTAGGCCCAGTGAGCTGCGGCAAGCTGCAAGAGGTAGCCCAAAGAGGTGGGTGCCAAAATGGGTCAACAAGGTCCACCGGGTGCAAAAAAAAAATGACTTTTTTCAAAAATGATCTTGAACCACATGCAATGCCAAAACAATTGTTTTGGCGCGTTTTGAGCTCGTGGTGGCCCGTTTGGGCCCTCGTAATTTCCCACAATGCCTTCCTTGAAAATGGGTTGTTTTGGGACAAAAAAAGGGTCAAAAATGGGTAAAAAATGTCTTTTTCCAAAAAATGATCCTAGACCATTTGTGGTGCACAAACAAGTGAAAGGAGCCAATTTTGAGCCCATTGCAAGCCATTTTGGCCCCTCCAAAGTCACAAAATGCCTTGAAAATGGTTTCTTTTGCGACCAAAAATCAGTCAAAAATTGATCAAAAAATGTGTTTTTCCAAAAACGATCCTAGACCATTTGTGGTGCACAACTGAAATGGGCCGTTTTTAAGCACATTTCAAGCCATTTTGGCCCCTCCAGGGTCACAAAATGCCTTGAAAATGGGTTGCTTTGGGACCAAAAATCAGTCAAAAATTGATCAAAAATGTGTTTTTCCAAAGATACTTTTGGACTATTTGTGGTGCACAAACAAGTGAAATGAGCCCATTTTGAGCCAATGTGGAGCAATTTTGGCCCCTCTCAAGGCCAAAAAGGCCTTGAAAATGGGCCAATTTGGGACCAAAAATGGCTCAAAATGGGTCAAAACCATGGTTTTGAAAAAATGATCCTAGTCCAATTGTGGTGCCCAAACAGATGAATACAGCTTATTTTGAACCCCTTTTGAGCCGCTCTCATCCACTTTCCAGTGTGTACCTCATTTGTGGTGTCGTTGAAGTAGACGATGTTCCTTTCCCCACCAGCTCAGTCCCAATATTCAATCTTGGGAGGTGGCCTATTAGGGGGCCTATTAGGGGGCCTATTAGGGGGCCTATTAGGGGGCCTATTAGGGGGCCTATTAGGGGGCCTATTAGAAGGCCTATTAGAGGGCCTATTAGAGGGCCTATTAGGGAGCCTATTAGGGGGCCTATTAGAAGGCCTATTAGGGGTCCTATTAGGCGGCCTATTAGGCGGCCTATTAGGCGGCCTATTAGGCGGCCTATTAGGCGGCCTATTAGGGGGCCTATTACGGGGCCTATTACGGGGCCTATTAGGGGGCCTATTAGGGGGCCTTTTAGGGGGCCTATTAGGGGGCCTATTAGAAGGCCTATTAGGCGGCCTATTAGGCGGCCTATTAGAAGGCCTATTAGAAGGCCTATTAGGGGGCCTATTAGGGGGCATATTAGAAGGCCTATTAGGTGGCCTATTAGGCGGCCTATTAGGCGGCATATTAGAAGGCCTATTAGGTGGCCTATTAGGCGGCCTATTAGAAGGCCTATTAGAAGGCCTATTAGAGGGCCTATTAGGGGGCCTATTAGGGGGCCTATTAGAAGGCCTATTAGGTGGCCTTTTAGGGGGCCTATTAGGCGGCCTATTAGGGGGCCTATTAGGGGGGCTATTAAGGGGCCTATTGGGGGCCCTATTAGGGGGGCCTATTAGGGGGTCTGTTAGGGGCCTGATTAGGGGGCCTATTAGAAGGCATATTCGGGGGCCTATTGGGGGCCCTATTAGGGGGGTCTGTTAGGGGCCCGATTAGGGGGGCCTATTAGGGGGCCTGTAAGGGAGCTGTATTAGGGGGCCTATTAGCGGGCCTATTAGGGACCCTATTAGCGGGCCGTATTAGGGGGCCTATTAGGGACCCTATTAGCGGGCCGTATTAGGGGGCCTATAGGGGACCCTATTAGCGGGCCGTATTAGGGGGCCTATTAGGGACCCTATTAGCGGGCCGTATTAGGGGCCCTATTATGGGGCCTATTAAGGGGCTTATTAGGGGGCCTATTAGGGGGCCTATTAGCGGCCGTATTCGGGGGCCTATGGGGGGCCCTATTAGGGGGCTATTGGGGGCCTATTAGGGCTCCTATTAGGGGGGCTATTAGGGGCCCTATTAGGGGGGCTATTAAGGGGCCGTATTAGGGGGGCTATTAGGGGGGCACGGAGGCAGTGCAGTTGTGGTGCACAGAGGGCACAGAGGCAGTGCAGTCGTCGTGCAGTAGAGGACACAGAGGCAGTGCAATTGTGGTGCAGAGAGGGCACGGGGGCAGTGCAATTGTGGTGCCGTAGTGGGCACAGAGGCAGTGCAATTGTGGTGCAGAGAAGGCACAGAGGCAGTGCAGTTGTGGTGGTGAGAGGGCACAGACACCGCGTTTCTCCCTTTGTCATCAGACGGCGCTTGTTCCTCGACGATGACTGACTCCCCTACGGACACCAACGCGGCCAACACCAACGACGCCAACGCCCCGTGTCCTCCACCTCCCCAACCGGGCCCGGAGCCCAGCGTCCTCTTCTGCAGCTCGGTCCTGTACTCGCAGAGCTGCAAGGCCACCCCCGTCGAGTACCACCCGTGCAGTGCCTGGGACGTGCACGCCCTGCAGTGCTTCGCCCCCACCAACCTGGCGTACCGCTTCGCCGCCCCCCCGGACCTGCCGGAGCTCTGCCGCAGCCTTCTGCGCATGCGCACGCGCTACCCCAAGGCCCTGGGGAGCATGGTCTCGCAGGGGGACCAGTATTTCATCGCGACGCCCTCCAACGACACCTGCATCCGCGCGCTGGAGGTGCCCCGGGCGTCGCTGGACTGCCGCCACGAGTGGCAGGCAGTCCTGAACCACTTCACCCTGCGGGAGCGGCACGTTGCAGGCCCAAGGCTGTTTCAGGTGATGTTGTATGGCCAGGGCTGCCCTTGAGGAACGAGATCGTTCTTTTTTCTTTTCTGTCTTCACTACGGACGGCCTGAGGGTATCGGTGGCGGTTCCGTAAACCGACGGCGGTTGACGCTCAACCGACGCCGGTTGGCTGATGACCGACAGCAGTTGCTCGCCAACCAACGCTCTGCAGAGGTCCGAGCGTACCAGGGGCTGGCAGTTTTTTTTCTGTTTTGGGGCATTAAGGACAGCTCTGTTTGTAAGACGAGTGATGCCGTTTTCCCCAATGCCCGACTACCCAATTTCAAGACTGTGTTCTGCTTCACTTCCGTCTTGGTGCCCTGCGGAACTCCTGAGTCACCCAATAGCACGAAAAAAGGAAGTGATAATCGCCGAAACACATTTGAGGGGCAGGGGGAGAGGGGGATGCTCCTGCTTTTTGCTTGTGTGAAAACGGATTTCATCTGAAATAAATCCGTTCATGAAATCCGTTTTGCAAATTTACGCAGAGGGTTGGATAGTGAGCTTCTCCGGTGCGTTTGCTGGCTGGCCAAGGTGGCATCATTGGTGCATTGCTGTGCACTTCAGGTTTCTTGCCTCCGAGGCACTCCGCTGTACCCTGTATCCTGCAGAACACTTCAGTTTTTCGCAATTTCAGTCGTTGATTAGGCATGAGGACAAGGCACCACGAGATGGAACGAAAGTGTGCATGCATGGCAGCACGAAGGAACAAGCGGGTCATCGTGACCAAGGAGATGTGCTTGGCTTTGGCCAGGAAATGGGACAGTGCGTCAGACACTGAGATTGTGTGGGCAAAGAGTGCGCGTGGTGTATGGGGACTGGCAAATATTTTTGCCAACGAAAAATAATACTTCATGCGCGATGTTCCTGAGGCAAACTGCTTGCCACAGGTGCTCCAGCCCCCTGCCAAGCCCCCTGCCAAACCTCCCAAAGCTGCCAAACCTCGTGCCAAACCCTCAACCAAGAGTGCAGCTAACTGGAGAGCCACTTCTTGGGGCCCCTGTTGAGCATGTGCAGCTCTTCAGAGTCAAATGCTCCCGTCAGAAAAAGTGGCACACAGAGCCTGTTTCTGAGTAGAGCTGAACCTGTATCCCAATAGGCAGTTTCTTGGCTCATTTTGTGGTGCGTACGCCCTTGTCTGCACATCTTGTTTTGTGTCACGGGTCCCTTGCATCGTAATTGAGGTGTGAGGGAACCGTCACTTGGGGTATGTTTCCTCCGGGGGTGCGAGGATACCGTCGCAGGCAATTGCTGTGCAATGGGGAGGGGGGGCAGGACGCCGACCATCCCCCCCCGCCCTCCCGAGGGGCCTGCGGCTGACAGTTAACAGTTAGTTGTCAAAGGTACTGGCCTAAGGAGCCCCTAAGGCGCCGAAGGTACCCAATGGTCAGGCCACGGCTTAGTGGCAGAAATTACCCATTGCGGAGGGGGTGTCAGGGAGTGGGTGCCTCGGTTGGTTGGGCCATCAGCCAGTTTTGGCCAAAATCCTGGCCCCCACTCCCCCCCCCCCCCCGGGTGGGGTGACTCAACTTTTGGGGTATGGGAGAGCCCTGGGTCTGCTGTGGGCGTGCTTTTGTTTTCTTCCGGCAGGCTTTGTTTGTGCATGAAAAACCAATTTTCTCATCACATTGACTGCTGCAGGATGCACCAAAAAGTTGTAGACAGGGCATTGAACCAACGCCATGTCGAACGAGATTCACTGCATATACCACTGGACCAATGACTCACACTGACAAGGGCGACAAGGGCAGGGACCATATAGGGACCGAGGGATTTAAATTTTTTTTGCAAATTGAGAGACATTTTGCGATACCACATGGCTCTAACTACACAGCAACCAAACGGAAGGTGTGTTTGGGGCCTCATGCGAAGATCTAGGTCATTGGGAAGCTGATTTGCCACAAAAAAAAATACAGTTTGTCGATTTGTTCCGCTGATTTGTTAGGATTTCTTTGCCGAATCGGGGCCGGGTTGCTGGCACAATTGGGTCAACCCCCCCACACACACGGCGGGAGTGTGTCTTTTGTCTTGTGTTGGTGGGTGCCCAGGTGGGCGGGTGAGGCGGGGCAGCTAGTCATCCCCCCCTCCCCCGGGTAGCGGTAGGCCGTGGCCTGCCGATGGTCCACAAGCACTAGAACCACATGTGTTCCTCAACGCTTTGCACGGGGGGGCGGCCGGGCCCGGTCCTTGTATGCGACACCCCCCAGCCCCCCCCCCCCCGGGTTTTGAAAGATAGTGGTGCCAGGGCGGCCACCAACAAGTGTCCCTAGAGAAAACTGTCGGGCGCCAAAGGCGCCAATTTTTTTTTCATACTATGTGTTTATACTCAAAATACTCAAAATTTTGTAGAGAATTCATATTTGTGTTAAAACAACCAGAAAAAATTTTGACCTGCAAACCCTAGCCCTAACCCTAGCCCTAACCCTCGCCCTGAGCAAGACTGAATATTGGGACCGAGCTGGTGGGGGAGGGAACATCAGCTATGACTGGTGAGGGACATCAAGAATGATTCACACATTGATGGCTCTTTACAAAGTGAAATCAGCTTGCATGTGAACCCCATCACCACGAGGCCCACTTTCAAGGCTTTTGTTGGACTTCTGAGGGGCCAAAATGCCCCAAAATGGGCTCAAAATGGGCTCATTTCACCCGTTTGTGCACCCCAAATGGTCTAGGATGAGGTTTGGAAAAATGCGTTTTTGACCCATTTTTGACCCATTTTTGGTCCCAAAACAACCCATTTTCAAGGCATTTTGGGATTTTCGGAGTACCAAAATGGGCCACCACCACATCAAAACGGTCCAAAAACACTTGTTTTAGCGTCGCACATGGTCTAGGATCATTTTTGAGAAAAGTCATCTTTTTGCCCCTATTGGACCCTGTTGACCCATTTGGGCACCCACCTGTTTGGGCTTGAGCTTAAAGCTTGCCGCAGCCTAGTGGGCCTAGGTATTGGGGTCTAGGCGTCCGTTTGGGCAAATCTGAGGGGTGGAAACCACAAAAAGTGGGGGGTTGCGGGTGGAGTAGGTGCCCTCGGAATCGCATTTTGAGCCATGTAGCCAAAGATATGGCCTATTCTTGGTTTGTGGCTGCCGGCATTTGGAGCTTCTTGGGGCCTTTTTGGGCCGTTTCTGGGACATATCATTGAGTTAGAGGGCCGCAAAGAGCTCGTTGACACGGGGAAGTCAAGCCGCACGTGAAGTGTACCCACCGTTTCCCTTCGTTTGGCCGTTTTGAATGTGCTCCAGGGCTTTTTTGGCCCAAAAATGGCTGTTTTTGGCCCTAAACTGCAGTTTTTGAAACCGAGGTCCGCCACTTGCGAATCCCGTTCCCGGCCGCCACCGTTGAGTTTCTCGCTCAAACTTTGTGTGATTGTACTTCACACCCATAGGTATCATGCACCAAAATTTCAACCAAATCCAAAGCACCACGACGGAGTTCTGATTTTTACCCATTTCGCGCGTGCTGCTTGCTTGCTTGCTGCTGCTGCTTGCTGCTGCTGCTGCTGCTGCTAAACCTGGTAGGTCCACCCTAGACACTAAAAAGGGTTATAAAACCAAGACTGGTTCCACCAGCTCGGTGACCCTAGCCCTAACCCTAACCCTGGCCCAAACCCTAATCAAGACTGAATATTGGGACCGAGCTGGTGGGGGAGGGAACATCAGCTATGATTGGTGAGGGACATCAAGAATGATTCACGCATTGATGGCTCTTGACAAAGTGAAATCAGCTTGCAAGTGAACCCCATCACCACGAGGCCCACTTTCAAGGCTTTTTTGGACTTGTGAGGGGCCAAAATGCCCCAAAATGGCTCAAAGTGGGCTCATTTCACCCGTTTGTGCACCCCAAATGGTCTAGGATGAGGTTTGGAAAAATGCGGTTTTGACCCATTTTTGACCCATTTTTGGTCCCAAAACAGCCCATTTTCAAGGCATTTTGGGATTTTCGGAGGACCAAAATGGGCCACCACAAGCTCACGATAGCCCAAAAACACTTGTTTTAGCGTCGCACATGGTCCAGGATCATTTTTGAGAAAAGTTATCTTTTTGCCCCTATTGGACCCTGTTGACCCATTTGGGCACCCACCTGTTTGGGCTTGGGCTTGCAGCTTGCCGCAGCCTAGTGGGCCTAGGTATTGGGGTCTAGGCGTCCGATTGGGCAAATCTGAGGGGTGGAAACCACAAAAAGTGGGGGGTTGCGGGTGGAGTAGGTGCCCACGGAATCGCATTTTGAGCCATGTAGCCACAGATATGGCCTGTTCTTGGTTTGTGGCTGTCGGCATTTGGAGCTTCTGGGGGCCTTTTTGGGCCGTTTCCGGGACATATCATGGAGTTAGAGGGCCGCAAAGAGCTCGTTGACACGGGGAAGTCAAGCCGCACGTGAAGTGTACCCACCGTTTCCCTTCGCTGGGCCGTTTTGAATGTGTTCCAGGGCTTTTTTGGCCCAAAAATGGCTGTTTTTGGCCGTAAACTGCAGTTTTTGAAACCGAGGTCCGCCGCTTGCGAATCCCGTTCCCGGCCGCCACCGTTGAGTTTCTCGCTCAAACTTTGTGTGATTGTACTTCACACCCATAGGTATCATGCACCAAAATTTCAACCAAATCCCATGCACCACGACGGAGTTCTGATTTTTACCCATTTCGCGCGTGCTGCTTGCTTGCTTGCTGCTGCTTGCTTGCTGCTGCTGCTGCTAAACCTGGTAGGTCCACCCTAGACACTAAAAAGGGTTATAAAACCAAGACTGGTTCCACCAGCTCGGTGACCCTAGCCCTAACCCTAACCCTGGCCCAAACCCTAATCAAGACTGAATATTGGGACCGAGCTGGTGGGGGAGGGAACATCAGCTATGATTGGTGAGGGACATCAAGAATGATTCACGCATTGATGGCTCTTGACAAAGTGAAATCAGCTTGCAAGTGAACCCCATCACCACGAGGCCCACTTTCAAGGCTTTTTTGGACTTGTGAGGGCCCAAAATGCCCCAAAATGGCTCAAAGTGGGCTCATTTCACCCGTTTGTGCACCCCAAATGGTCTAGGATGAGGTTTGGAAAAATGCGGTTTTGACCCATTTTTGACCCATTTTTGGTCCCAAAACAGCCCATTTTCAAGGCATTTTGGGATTTTCGGAGGACCAAAATGCGCCACCACAAGCTCACGATAGCCCAAAAACACTTGTTTTAGCGTCGCACATGGTCCAGGATCATTTTTGAGAAAAGTTATCTTTTTGCCCCTATTGGACCCTGTTGACCCATTTGGGCACCCACCTGTTTGGGCTTGGGCTTGCAGCTTGCCGCAGCCTAGTGGGCCTAGGTATTGGGGTCTAGGCGTCCGATTGGGCAAATCTGAGGGGTGGAAACCACAAAAAGTGGGGGGTTGCGGGTGGAGTAGGTGCCCACGGAATCGCATTTTGAGCCATGTAGCCACAGATATGGCCTGTTCTTGGTTTGTGGCTGTCGGCATTTGGAGCTTCTGGGGGCCTTTTTGGGCCGTTTCCGGGACATATCATGGAGTTAGAGGGCCGCAAAGAGCTCGTTGACACGGGGAAGTCAAGCCGCACGTGAAGTGTACCCACCGTTTCCCTTCGCTGGGCCGTTTTGAATGTGTTCCAGGGCTTTTTTGGCCCAAAAATGGCTGTTTTTGGCCGTAAACTGCAGTTTTTGAAACCGAGGTCCGCCGCTTGCGAATCCCGTTCCCGGCCGCCACCGTTGAGTTTCTCGCTCAAACTTTGTGTGATTGTACTTCACACCCATAGGTATCATGCACCAAAATTTCAACCAAATCCCATGCACCACGACGGAGTTCTGATTTTTACCCATTTCGCGCGTGCTGCTTGCTTGCTTGCTGCTGCTTGCTTGCTGCTGCTGCTGCTAAACCTGGTAGGTCCACCCTAGACACTAAAAAGGGTTATAAAACCAAGACTGGTTCCACCAGCTCGGTGACCCTAACCCTATCCCTAGGGCTAACCCTAATCAAGACTGAATATTGGGACCGAGCTGGTGGGGGAGGGAACATCAGCTATGAGTGGTGAGGGACATCAAGAATGATTCACACATTGATGGCTCTTGACACCGTGAAATCAGCTTGCAAGTGAACCCCATCACCACGAGGCCCATTTTCAAGGCTTTTTGGACTTGTGAGGGGCCAAAATGCCCCAAAATGGGCTCAAAATGGGCCCATTTCACCCGTTGGTGCACCCCAAATGGTCTAGGATGAGGTTTGGAAAAATGCGTTTTTGACCCATTTTTGACCCATGTTTGGTCCCAAAACAGCCCATTTTCAAGGCATTTTGGGATTTTCGGAGGACCAAAATGGGCCACCACAAGCTCAAAACGGTCCAAAAACACCTGTTTTAGCGTCGCACATGGTCTAGGATCATTTTTGAGAAAAGTCATCTTTTTGCCCCTACTGGACCCTGTTGACCCATTTGGGCACCCACCTGTTTGGGCTTGAGCTTGCAGCTTGCCGCAGCCTAGTGGGCCTAGGTATTGGGGTCTAGGCGTCCGTTTGGGCAATTCTGAGGGGTGGAAACCACAAAAAGTGGGGGGTTGCGGGTGGAGTAGGTGCCCTCGGAATCGCATTTTGAGCCATGTAGCCAAGATATGGCCTATTCTTGGTTTGTGGTTGTCGGCATTTGGAGCTTCTGGGGGCCTTTTTGCGCCGTTTCCGGGACATATGATGGAGTTAGAGGGCCGCAAAGAGCCCGTTGACACGGGGAAGTCAAGCCGCACGTGGAGTGTACCCACCGTTTCCCTTCGTATGGCAGTTTTGAGTGTGCTCCAGGGCTTTTTTGGCCCAAAAATGGCTATTTTTGGCCCTAAAGTGCAGTTTTTGAAATTGAGGTTCGCCACTTGCGAATCCCGTTCCCGGCCGCCACCGTTGAGTTTCTTGCTCAAACTTTGTGTGATTGTACTTCACACCCATAGGTATCATGCACCAAAATTTCAACCGAATCTGAAGCACCACGACGGAGTTCCGATTTTTACCCATTTCGCGCGTGCTGCTGCTTGCTGCTTGCTGCTGCTTGCTTCTAAACCTGGTAGGTCCACCCTAGACACTAAAAAGGGTTATAAAACCAAGACTGGTTCCACCAGCTCGGTAACCCTAACCTTAACCCTAATCAAGACGGAATATTGGGACCGAGCTGGTGGGGGAGGGAACATCAGCTATGAGTGGTGAGGGACATCAAGAATGATTCACACATTGATGGCTCTTTACAAAGTGAAATCAGCTTGCATGTGAACCCCATCACCACGAGGCCCACTTTCAAGGCTTTTTGGACTTCTGAGGGGCCAACATGCTCCAAAATGGGCTCAAAATGGGCTCATTTCACCCGTTTGTGCAACCCAAATGGTTTGGGATGAGGTTTGGAAAAATGCGTTTTTGACCCATTATTGACCCATTTTTGGTCCCAAAACAGCCCATTTTCAGGGCATTTTGGGATTTTCGGAGGACCAAAATGCGCCACCACAAGCTCAAAACGGTCCAAAAACACTTGTTTTAGCGTCGGACATGGTCTAGGATCATTTTTGAGAAAAGTCATCTTTTTGCCCCTACTGGACCTTGTTGACCCATTTGGGCACCCACCTGTTTGGGCTTGAGCTTGCAGCTTGCCGCAGCCTAGTGGGCCTAGGTATTGGGGTCTAGGCGTTCGTTTGGGCAATTCTGAGGGGTGGAAACCACAAAAAGTGGGGGGTTGCGGGTGGAGTAGGTGCCCTCGGAATCGCATTTTGAGCCATGTAGCCAAAGATATGGCCTATTCTTGGTTTGTGGTTGTCGGCATTTGGAGCTTCTGGGGGCCTTTTTGCGCCGTTTCCGGGACATATGATGGAGTTAGAGGGCCGCAAAGAGCTCGTTGACACGGGGAAGTCAAGCCGCACGTGGAGTGTACCCACCGTTTCCCTTCGTATGGCAGTTTTGAGTGTGCTCCGGGGCTTTTTTGGCCCAAAAATGGCTATTTTTGGCCCTAAAGTGCAGTTCTTGAAACTGAGGTTCGCCACTTGCGAATCCCGTTCCCGGCCGCCACCGTTGAGTTTCTTGCTCAAACTTTGTGTGATTGTACTTCACACCCATAGGTATCATGCACCAAAATTTCAACCGAATCTGAAGCACCACGACGGAGTTCCGATTTTTACCCATTTCGCGCGTGCTGCTGCTTGCTGCTTGCTGCTGCTTGCTGCTAAACCTGGTAGGTCCACCCTAGACACTAAAAAGGGTTGTAAAACCAAGACTGGTTCCACCAGCTCGGTAACCCTAACCTTAACCCTAATCAAGACGGAATATTGGGACCGAGCTGGTGGGGGAGGGAACATCAGCTATGAGTGGTGAGGGACATCAAGAATGATTCACACATTGATGGCTCTTTACAAAGTGAAATCAGCTTGCATGTGAACCCCATCACCACGAGGCCCACTTTCAAGGCTTTTTGGACTTCTGAGGGGCCAACATGCTCCAAAATGGGCTCAAAATGGGCTCATTTCACCCGTTTGTGCAACCCAAATGGTTTGGGATGAGGTTTGGAAAAATGCGTTTTTGACCCATTATTGACCCATTTTTGGTCCCAAAACAGCCCATTTTCAGGGCATTTTGGGATTTTCGGAGGACCAAAATGCGCCACCACAAGCTCAAAACGGTCCAAAAACACTTGTTTTAGCGTCGGACATGGTCTAGGATCATTTTTGAGAAAAGTCATCTTTTTGCCCCTACTGGACCTTGTTGACCCATTTGGGCACCCACCTGTTTGGGCTTGAGCTTGCAGCTTGCCGCAGCCTAGTGGGCCTAGGTATTGGGGTCTAGGCGTTCGTTTGGGCAATTCTGAGGGGTGGAAACCACAAAAAGTGGGGGGTTGCGGGTGGAGTAGGTGCCCTCGGAATCGCATTTTGAGCCATGTAGCCAAAGATATGGCCTATTCTTGGTTTGTGGTTGTCGGCATTTGGAGCTTCTGGGGGCCTTTTTGCGCCGTTTCCGGGACATATGATGGAGTTAGAGGGCCGCAAAGAGCTCGTTGACACGGGGAAGTCAAGCCGCACGTGGAGTGTACCCACCGTTTCCCTTCGTATGGCAGTTTTGAGTGTGCTCCGGGGCTTTTTTGGCCCAAAAATGGCTATTTTTGGCCCTAAAGTGCAGTTCTTGAAACTGAGGTTCGCCACTTGCGAATCCCGTTCCCGGCCGCCACCGTTGAGTTTCTTGCTCAAACTTTGTGTGATTGTACTTCACACCCATAGGTATCATGCACCAAAATTTCAACCGAATCTGAAGCACCACGACGGAGTTCCGATTTTTACCCATTTCGCGCGTGCTGCTGCTTGCTGCTTGCTGCTGCTTGCTGCTAAACCTGGTAGGTCCACCCTAGACACTAAAAAGGGTTGTAAAACCAAGACTGGTTCCACCAGCTCGGTAACCCTAACCTTAACCCTAATCAAGACGGAATATTGGGACCGAGCTGGTGGGGGAGGGAACATCAGCTATGAGTGGTGAGGGACATCAAGAATGATTCACACATTGATGGCTCTTGACAAAGTGAAATCAGCTTGCATGTGAACCCCATCACCACGAGGCCCACTTTCAAGGCTTTTTGGACTTCTGAGGGGCCAACATGCTCCAAAATGGGCTCAAAATGGGCTCATTTCACCCGTTTGTGCAACCCAAATGGTTTGGGATGAGGTTTGGAAAAATGCGTTTTTGACCCATTTTTGACCCATTTTTGGTCCCAAAACAGCCCATTTTCAAGGCATTTTGGGATTTTCGGAGGACCAAAATGCGCCACCACAAGCTCAAAACGGTCCAAAAACACTTGTTTTAGCGTCGCACATGGTCTAGGATCATTTTTGAGAAAAGTCATCTTTTTGCCCCTACTGGACCTTGTTGACCCATTTGGGCACCCACCTGTTTGGGCTTGAGCTTGCAGCTTGCCGCAGCCTAGTGGGCCTAGGTATTTGGGTCTAGGCGTCCGTTTGGGCAATTCTGAGGGGTGGAAACCACAAAAAGTGGGGGGTTGCGGGTGGAGTAGGTGCCCTCGGAATCGCATTTTGAGCCATGTAGCCAAAGATATGGCCTATTCTTGGTTTGTGGCTGTCGGCATTTGGAGCTTCTGGGGCCTTTTTGGGCCGTTTCTGGGACATATGATGGAGTTAGAGGGCCGCAAAGAGCTCGTTGACACGGGGAAGTCAAGCCGCACGTGGAGTGTACCCACCGTTTCCCTTCGTATGGCAGTTTTGAGTGTGCTCCGGGGCTTTTTTGGCCTAAAAATGGCTATTTTTGGCCCTAAAGTGCAGTTCTTGAAACTGAGGTCCGCCACTTGCGAATCCCGTTCCCGGCCGCCACCGTTGAGTTTCTTGCTCAAACTTTGTGTGATTGTACTTCACACCCATAGGTATCATGCACCAAAATTTCAACCGAATCTGAAGCACCACGACGGAGTTCCGATTTTTACCCATTTCGCGCGTGCTGCTGCTTGCTGCTTGCTGCTAAACCTGGTAGGTCCACCCTAGACACTAAAAAGGGTTATAAAACCAAGACTGGTTCCACCAGCTCGGTAACCCTAACCTTAACCCTAATCAAGACGGAATATTGGGACCGAGCTGGTGGGGGAGGGAACATCAGCTATGAGTGGTGAGGGACATCAAGAATGATTCACACATTGATGGCTCTTGACAAAGTGAAATCAGCTTGCATGTGAACCCCATCACCACGAGGCCCACTTTCAAGGCTTTTTGGACTTCTGAGGGGCCAACATGCTCCAAAATGGGCTTAAAATGGGCTCATTTCACCCGTTTGTGCAACCCAAATGGTTTGGGATGAGGTTTGGAAAAATGCGTTTTTGACCCATTATTGACCCATTTTTGGTCCCAAAACAGCCCATTTTCAAGGCATTTTGGGATTTTCGGAGGACCAAAATGGGCCACCACAAGCTCAAAACGGTCCAAAAACACCTGTTTTAGCGTCGCACATGGTCTAGGATCATTTTTGAGAAAAGTCATCTTTTTGCCCCTACTGGACCCTGTTGACCCATTTGGGCACCCACCTGTTTGGGCTTGAGCTTGCAGCTTGCCGCAGCCTAGTGGGCCTAGGTATTGGGGTCTAGGCGTTCGTTTGGGCAATTCTGAGGGGTGGAAACCACAAAAAGTGGGGGGTTGCGGGTGGAGTAGGTGCCCTCGGAATCGCATTTTGAGCCATGTAGGCAAAGATATGGCCTATTCTTGGTTTGTGGCTGTCGGCATTTGGAGCTTCTGGGGGCCTTTTTGCGCCGTTTCCGGGACATATGATGGAGTTAGAGGGCCGCAAAGAGCTCGTTGACACGGGGAAGTCAAGCCGCACGTGGAGTGTACCCACCGTTTCCCTTCGTATGGCAGTTTTGAGTGTGCTCCGGGGCTTTTTTGGCCTAAAAATGGCTATTTTTGGCCCTAAAGTGCAGTTCTTGAAACTGAGGTTCGCCACTTGCAAATCCCGTTCCCGGCCGCCACCGTTGAGTTTCTTGCTCAAACTTTGTGTGATTGTACTTCACACCCATAGGTATCATGCACCAAAATTTCAACCGAATCTGAAGCACCACGACGGAGTTCCGATTTTTACCCATTTCGCGCGTGCTGCTGCTTGCTGCTTGCTGCTGCTTGCTGCTGCTGCTGCTAAACCTGGTAGGTCCACCCTAGACACTAAAAAGGGTTGTAAAACCAAGACTGGTTCCACCAGCTCGGTAACCCTAACCTTAACCCTAATCAAGACGGAATATTGGGACCGAGCTAGTGGGGGAGGGAACATCAGCTATGAGTGGTGAGGGACATCAAGAATGATTCACACATTGATGGCTCTTTACAAAGTGAAATCAGCTTGCATGTGAACCCCATCACCACGAGGCCCACTTTCAAGGCTTTTTGGACTTCTGAGGGGCCAACATGCTCCAAAATGGGCTCAAAATGGGCTCATTTCACCCGTTTGTGCAACCCAAATGGTTTGGGATGAGGTTTGGAAAAATGCGTTTTTGACCCATTATTGACCCATTTTTGGTCCCAAAACAGCCCATTTTCAGGGCATTTTGGGATTTTCGGAGGACCAAAATGCGCCACCACAAGCTCAAAACGGTCCAAAAACACTTGTTTTAGCGTCGGACATGGTCTAGGATCATTTTTGAGAAAAGTCATCTTTTTGCCCCTACTGGACCTTGTTGACCCATTTGGGCACCCACCTGTTTGGGCTTGAGCTTGCAGCTTGCCGCAGCCTAGTGGGCCTAGGTATTTGGGTCTAGGCGTTCGTTTGGGCAATTCTGAGGGGTGGAAACCACAAAAAGTGGGGGGTTGCGGGTGGAGTAGGTGCCCTCGGAATCGCATTTTGAGCCATGTAGGCAAAGATATGGCCTATTCTTGGTTTGTGGCTGTCGGCATTTGGAGCTTCTGGGGGCCTTTTTGGGCCGTTTCTGGGACATATCATGGAGTTAGAGGGCCGCAAAGAGCTCGTTGACACGGGGAAGTCAAGCCGCACGTGAAGTGTACCCACCGTTTCCCTTCGTTTGGCCGTTTTGAATGTGTTCCAGGGCTTTTTTGGCCCAAAAATGGCTGTTTTTGGCCCTAAAGTGCAGTTTTTGAAACTGAGGTCCGCCACTTGCGAATCCCGTTCCCGGCCGCCACCGTTGAGTTTCTTGCTCAAACTTTGTGTGATTGTACTTCACACCCATAGGTATCATCCACCAAAATTTCACCCGAATTTGAAGCACCACGACGGAGTTCCGATTTTTACCCATTTCGCGCGTGCTGCTGCTTGCTGCTTGCTGCCGCTTGCTTGCTTGCTGCTGCTAAACCTGTTAGGTCCACCCTAGACCCTAAAGAGGGTTATAAAACCAAGACTGGTTCCACCAGCTCGGTGACCCTAACCCTAACCCCCCCCCCCTCACCCCTGGCTGGACGCCTCCTTGACCCCCGGCTAGACCCCCCCCCGACCCCCGGCTGGACCCCCCCCCTCCAACCCCCCCCCCCCCCCCCCCCACCCCCCCCCCCCCCCCCCCGAGTTTTGATAGTTGATAGGTGATTTGTACTGCTGCTTCACGTGCTATCACTGTTTCCCACTGAGTGCTGTACCAGGTGGTCCTCGCTGCGGGATCGGCTACCCATCGCCACCCGCTTCCCCAGCGCACGTAGTGCACGCAACGTCGCAGTGCGCCGCCAGCCCACGGCGTGCGCCCGCGCGACCTGCGTTCACGACTGCAGCGGCTTGCTACTGCGCCTCAGCCGGCCCTCGACCCCCGGCGAATTTCAGGGCTCGCACCTTGGGGCTCCCCCCGTGAGCCTGGTGAGAGCACACATCTCGCTCTTTATTACTCATTGCGCTTTGCCCGCGCGTGCGCGCCCGTTCGCGGCTGCGCTACACAACATTTTCGCCCGTCGTCATGGCCGCCAACAACGACTTGGCGGCGTCTCTCGCGGCGGCCCTGCAGCCATCCATGGTTGCGATGGCCGCTGCCATCGTCGGGGCCTTGCAGCCCCAGCCCGCCCCCGCGCAGTCGGGTCTGCCGCCGCGGTCGCCATCAACGTCGACGCGGCTCCCTCGCCTGCCGGCCCTGCCGTTGTGCCGCCCGCTGCAGCCGGAGCTCCGTCCGGCCAACGGGCAGTCACCGCCCCGCAAGGGGGGCACCATCGGCGCCCGCGCTCCCGCGGCCGGCGCGCCGACTCCCCGCCCATACCTCCGCCCACTGCGGAGCAGCACCAGATCGACGCGCTGAGCCGCCAGCTTGCCGCAGTTCAGCAACAGCTGGCCGAGGCCCAGGCGGAAATATCCCGCCTTCGCAGCGCCGGGGGCTGGCTGCAACGGCCGGCGCGCGTACCGCCCTCGCGGCCAAATCCGCAGCCCGATCAGTGGGCGGCGCGGCCGGCTGCGCCACGGCGTCGCCCGGATGGAGGTTGCGGGTGGACCTCCTGGACAAATCACCACAACGAGGTGGTGCACTGGTATGTGCATGCGCGCCCCTGCGCCTGCAAAGGGGTCATCCCCCAGGGCCCCCCAAACCCTTACAAGGGTGGCGCCCCATGGGACCCCAGCGTGCAAGCATGCCGGGATACGCGGCCCGTGGCCTGCACCTGGGCGATGGGCGCCCACGGCATGGGGTGGCTTCATGGCGGGCGCTGCGACGACCGCGCCGGATGCGAGGCCCGCCGTCCGCCCGCGCCGAGGGATCTCCCGCCCCCCACGTACACAGCGCACGCATGGCTGGGCGTCCCGCGGGACGAGCGTGCCGCGGTCGGGGCAGCCGTCCGCGCTTCTCTTGGGCTGGCGGAGGGCCCTCAGCGGAGCCCCCCTCCTCCTTCTTCGGGGGACCACGTCTCGTACGCGGCCGCGACGCGCAGCCGCAACCAAGTACAGCCGCTTGCCCAGCAGCGGCCACAGCCGCAACGGGTCATCGGCGGCACCAGCGGCGCCGCGGCCCAGGCCCGACCTGCTGCAGGCTCCCGGCCACGTGTAGTGGTGCGGCCTGCCCCACAACGGCCGGGCACGCTATCGGCGCCCCTGCAGCCAACGTCGGAGGCGCTGCTTCGCATATATCGCGGGGCACCACGTGTCTCCGCGGTCCAGCCCGCCCGAAACTGGCGGGAGGCCGACTTCGCCCCCCTGCAGGCGGAGGGCATGCGCGAGATCGCCGCTGGCAAGGCGGTTGGGGACGGGCCAGTATCAGACCAGCCCTCCGTCTTCTCCGAGGTCGGCCTGCTGGGGCTGACGTTGGCGGGCGCCCACGCCAAGGCCGCCGACATTCTGCAGACCTGGCCCCAGGTCGGCGCGGTGTCCGCGGTCGTCTTGGTCCAGCGCGCGGGCCGCGGCAGCTGCTCCGTCCCGGCGCTCCTCCGGGCTGCGGGCCGCGAGCGCAACACTCTGGACCTCCCTGGGGCGGCGCTGCACTGTCAAGCGGTGCCAGAGCGGGGCGCCTGGCAGTGCGAAACGCCAGAGGAGATCGACCCGTGCCCACCGGGTCACGTTCTCCGCCTGCGATGGCGGCGCTTGCCCGAGGGCGACGGCGACGATGCCGCTATGGGCGCAGACGAGGCCGCCGACGGCGAGGACGACGAGGGCGATCCGCCCCCCCCAGAGGGGGTCGGCGCGTCCATGCAGGCAGTCCGTCTCGCTGTCTGCGTCAACCCCGCGCTGCTGGTCGCGCACGGGGAATCTGCCCGGGCCCGCTCATGCTCCCCAGCCCAAGCCACAGGGGGGGGGGGGGTCCAGGCTGTAACCTACAGCAGGTCGTCCTTCCCTGGCCCATGTAACAAGGGGGGTCAGGCTGCACCCAACAGCAGCAGGCCGTCCCTCCCTGGCCCAGGCCACAGGGGGGGTCAGGCTGTACCCTGCAGCAGGTCGTCCCTCCCTGGCCCAAGCCACAGGGGGGTGGGGGTCCAGGCTGTAACCTACAGCAGGTCGTCCCTCCCTGGCCCAGGTTACAGGGGGGGTCAGGCTGCACCCAACAGCAGCAGGTTGTCCCTCCCTGGCCCAGGCTATAGGGGGGGTCAGGCTGTACCCTACAGCAGGTCGTCCCTCCCTGGTTGGGCCACATCGGGGCATGCAGCGGCCGCACCAACCACCCCATCCATGGGCGCGTCCGCACCACTGTCCCCAGCCCCCCCAGCTTGCCCCTCGGCCTGTGGGGGGGGGCGGGGTCGGACCTGGGCCGTTCTGCCTACCGCGCGGTACGTATGGCGTACCCGCGTCAGTCCGCGGACCTCCCATGTCTTGGGGAGGAGTCGGGAGTCCGCGGGGGCCAGAGTTTTCCCCGGCCAGCCCTCGTCGACGCCTGTACCCTACAGCAGGTGGTCCCTCCCTAGCCCTAGCCACAGGGGGGGGGGGGTCCAGGCTGTAGCTTACAGCAGGTCGTTCCTCCCTGGCCCAAGTTACAGGGGGGGTCAGGCTGCACCCAACAGCAGTAGGTCGCCCCTCCCTGGCCCAGGCCACAGGGGGGGTCAGGCTGTACCCTGCAGCAGGTTGTCCCGTCCCCTTGCCCCCCGGCCTGCGATGCAGGGGCGGTTAGCACCTGTGCGAGCAGGCGCAGCGCATATACCAAGCGCTCCCTGCATGTGACAAGCAGTGGCAGGCAGGGGGGCGAGAGAAAGGGACAAGAGAGGGAAGAGCGCCCACAGCGAGAGCCAGGCGAGAAGGGCGACCGAGCGCCATCCACCCGGCCCTGGGTTAGCCTCTACATCCCCACAGGTGAGGAGGGAGCGGCCCCTGCCAGCCCAGGTCACAGGAATGGCCAGGCTGTGCCCAACGGCGGCTCGTCCCCCCCTGGCCCAAGTCACAGGGGGGGTCAGGCTGTACCCTACAGCAGCAGGAGGTCCCTCCCTGGCCCAGGTCACACAGGCGGCACGTCACCCCCAGCACCTTGCCGCTGGCCCGCAGCGCCGCGGCGGCCTGTGCATGCGGCAGGGCAGTCGCCGCCTCGTAGACAGACCCCCGCTGTGCGCGGTCAGCGGCAGCTGCGCGGCGTCGACGGGCGCGACCAAGGGCGCCAGGAACGCCTGCACCCTCTCTCGGACCCCAGGGTGACGTCGAACTTGGGGCGTTCCTGCCCTGTGGCAATGAGGTGCGTACAGGATACGACCCTCACATTCCCGCCTCCTCTCCGAAAACCTTGGGGATCTCCCCCCTGATGGCCTGGTAATTTCCGAAGGCCAGACCAAACCCAATCGGGTACCCCCCCACCCGAACAATAATGCGAGGGGGGGGTATCGCTGCGTCCAGAGCCTTCCCCACCAGCTCCCTGATCCCTGAAGCGATGGGGCCCGTACCAAATGGCCGGACCCCCACCCTCCCCGCAGAGTCGCCCTCCATGAGCCCCCCGAAGGTGCCCAGCTGCGGCTGCTCGGTCAGCCGCTTCCACAGCTCTGGCAGCGGCGCCCGTGAAGCTGCGGGGAGCGTCAGCCAGAGCATGCGGGAGGGGACAGGGCTCTCCTCCCCCCGCGGCCCGTTTTCTGCACCCAAGGCACCCCACTGTCCCCTGTGCCGCGCAGAACACTTCAGCTTTTCGCAATTCCAGCTGCGGGTGTTGCTCGCTTTGACACGTACGTGCGTCACCCGCGAGCGCCAGAGCCGCCGCTGGCTGCAGGTCTGGGTTCTTCTCCCCCCCCTCCCCCCCCCCCCCAACCCCCAGGTGCAGATTGGGGAAGGGGGGGGGCTAGGGCAGTGCGGCGACATTCACCCCCACCCTGGGCCGGCTTTGTTGCGTGTGGGGCTGGTGAACGTCACCTCCTTGCGTCACCACGTGGATGAGGTGGCAGGGTGGGACCATGACGTAGTTCTGGTGCAGGAGACCAGACTCACCAAGGGGGGACAACGAGCTCTGCGGTCGCTGCTCCGGGAGCGTGGGTGGAATGTTTTCTGGGATGCCCCCTTGAACCAACGTCATGTCGAACGAGATTCACTGCATATACCACTGGACCAATGACTCACACTGACAAGGGCGACAAGGGCAGGGACCATATAGGGACCGAGGGATTTAAATTTTTTTTGCAAATTGAGAGACATTTTGCGATACCACATGGCTCTAACTACACAGCAACCAAACGGAAGGTGTGTTTGGGGCCTCATGCGAAGATCTAGGTCATTGGGAAGCTGATTTGCCACAAAAAAAAATACAGTTTGTCGATTTGTTCCGCTGATTTGTTAGGATTTCTTTGCCGAATCGGGGCCGGGTTGCTGGCACAATTGGGTCAACCCCCCCACACACACGGCGGGAGTGTGTCTTTTGTCTTGTGTTGGTGGGTGCCCAGGTGGGCGGGTGAGGCGGGGCAGCTAGTCATCCCCCCCTTCCCCCGGGTAGCGGTAGGCCGTGGCCTGCCGATGGTCCACAAGCACTAGAACCACATGTGTTCCTCAACGCTTTGCACGGGGGGGCGGTCGGGCCCGGTCCTTGTATGCGACACCCCCCAGCCCCCCCCCCCCCCCCCCCCCCCCCCGGGTTTTGAAAGATAGTGGTGCCGGGGCGGCCACCAACAAGTGTCCCTAGAGAAAACTGTCGGGCGCCAAAGGCGCCAATTTTTTTTTCATACTATGTGTTTATACTCAAAATACTCAAAATTTTGTAGAGAATTCATATTTGTGTTAAAACAACCAGAAAAAATTTTGACCTGCAAACCCTAACAGCAACCCTAGCCCTAACCCTAGCCCTAACCCTAGCCCTAACCCTAACCCTGGCCCAGACCCTAACCCTAACCCTAACCCTAGGGCTAATCAAGACTGAATATTGGGACCGAGCTGGTGGGGGAGGGAACATCAGCTATGACTGCTGAGGGACATCAAGAATGATTCACACATTGATGGCTCTTGACAAAGTGAAATCAGCTTGCAAGTGAACCCCATCACCACAAGGCCCACTTTCAAGGCTTTTTGGACTTGTGAGGGGCCAAAATGCCCCAAAATGGGCTCAAAATGGGCTCATTTCACCCGTTTGTGCACCCCAAATGGTCTAGGATGAGGTTTGGAAAAATGCGTTTTTGACCCATTTTTGACCCATTTTTGGTCCCAAAACAGCCCATTTTCAAGGCATTTTGGGATTTTCGGAGGACCAAAATGCGCCACCACAAGCTCAAAAGTCCAAAAACACTTGTTTTAGCGTCGCACATGGTCTAGGATCATTTTTGAGAAAAGTCATCTTTTTGCCCCTACTAGACCCTGTTGACCCATTTGGGCACCCACCTGTTTGGGCTTGAGCTTGCAGCTTGCCGCAGCCTAGTGGGCCTAGCCATTGTGGTCTAGGCATCCGTTTGGGCAATTCTGAGGGGTGGAAACCACAAAAAGTGGGGGGTTGCGGGTGGAGTAGGTGCCCTCGGAATCGCATTTTGAGCCATGTAGCCAAAGATATGGCCTATTCTTGGTTTGTGGCTGTCGGCATTTGGAGCTTCTGGGGGCCTTTTTGGGGCGTTTCCGGGACATATAATGGAGTTAGAGGGCCGCAAAGAGCTCGTTGACACGGGGAAGTCAAGCTGCATGTGGAGTGTACCCACCGTTTCCCTTCGCTTGGCCGTTTTGAATGTGTTCCAGGGCTTTTTTAGTCCAAAATTGGCTATTTTTGGCCCTAAACTACGGTTTTTGAAATTGAGGTCCGCCACTTGCGAATCCCGTTCCCGGCCGCCACCGTTGAGTTTCTTGCTCAAACTTTGTGTGATTGTACTTCACACCCATAGGTATCATCCACCAAAATTTCACCTGAATCTGAAGACGGACGAGGCAATTTGGGATTTTCGGAGTACCAAAATGGGCCACCACAAGCTCAAAACGGTCCAAAAACACTTGTTTTAGCGTCGCACATGGTCTAGGATCATTTTTGAGAAAAGTCATCTTTTTGCCCCTACTGGACCTTGTTGACCCATTTGGGCACCCACCTGTTTGGGCTTCAGCTTGCAGCTTGCCGCAGCCTAGTGGGCCTAGGCATTGGGGTCTAGGCGTCCCTTTGGGCAATTCTGAGGGGTGGAAACCACAAAAAGTGGGGGGTTGCGGGTGGAATAGGTGCCCTCGAAATCGCATTTTGAGCCATGTAGCCAAAGATATGGCCTATTCTTGGTTTGTGGCTGTCGGCATTTGGAGCTTCTGGGGGCCTTTTTAGGCCGTTTCCTGGACATATCATGGAGTTAGAGGGCGGCAAAGAGCTCGTTGACACGGGGAAGTCAAGCCGCACATGGATTGTAGCCACCGTTTCCCTGCGTTTGGCCGTTTTGAATGGGTTCTAGGGCTTTTTTGCCGAAAAATGGCTGTTTTGGCCCTAAACTGCAGTTTTTGAAACTGAGGTCCGCCACTTGCGAATCCCGTTCCCGGCCACCACTGTCAAGTTTCTTGCTCAAACTTTGTGTGATTGTACTTCACACCCATAGGTATCATCCACCAAAATTTCACTCAAATCCAAAGCACCACGACGGAGTTCCGATTTTGGCCCATTTCGCGCGTGCTGCTTGCTGCTTGCTTGCTGCTTGCTGCTTGCTTGCTAAACCTGGTAGGTCCACCCTAGACACTAAAAAGGGTTATAAAACCAAGACTGGTTCCACCAGCTCGGTGACCCTAACCTTAACCCTAACCCTAACCCTAAACCCCCCCCCTCACCCCTGGCTGGACGCCTCCCTGACCCCCGGCCAGACCCCCCCGACCCCCGGCTGGACCCCCCCCCCCGACCCCCGGCTGGACCCCCCCCTCCACCCCCCCCCCCCCCCCCCTCGAGTTTTGATAGATAGCTGGGGGTATGTCGCATTAGGACCGGTTGTAGTCGCCCCCCCGTGACGCTTTGAGCGCCAGATCGTGCAAGATGAGGCGCTAAACAAATGTCGTTTGTTGCTCTTTGAAGATTCCGCCCTTGAAGCTCAGCCCCATGGGGTAGCGGTCGGTGTGGGGCGAAACTTGTCGCCAGGCCGCGATACTATTGGACCCAGCCCTCGTTTTGCCGAAGATTTGCCAATTTATAGGCCGATGCTACATACTGCAATGTGAACTGCTGCACTAAATTGTTCCATCAAACCGTCCATGCTTTGAGCACCAGATCGTGCAAGACGAGGCGCTATACAAATACCGTCTCTTGCTCTTTGAACATCTCATGCATTTGCCTTCCAACCCCCACACATGTGCACGTATCTCGAATCCCATGATTGCCTCAAAGGCCCACCCCTTTGAGGTTCCCAGTGTGGCTAGGAGTACCCAAGCCGACGATACCCCACCCTCTATTGCGGCAAGGGGCGGTGTCAATTGTTCGCAGTCCCCCCCCCCCAAGCAAAACCCCTCCCATACCCCCCCCCCATTGCCCCTCCCAACCCCCCCCCCCAGGGTTAGGGGGCGGGGGGGGAGTTGGTGTCCAAACCGAAGAACCCCCCCGGTGATTCGGTCAAGTTGGTTCGCAGGCAGGAGATGCCATCGGTCGGTGATAGTTTACTCTAGGGGAGAGGGGACACCGTCATGCATTGCAAGGGATGTTTCAATGGCTCGGTTGCATTGCAGCCACCCCAACCTTGGTGCATTGTCCATGTCCCCCTCATGCACTTGGGGGAAATTATGCTCTCGCTGGGAGCAAGCATTGAAGCTCTAGCAATCCGATCCACATTATACCCCCGTTTCCTCTTGTGTCCTCCAACGGTTCCTGATTTTTTTTCGACGAATACCATTCAAATGAGGCAACCTCCCCCCCCCCTTGAGTATCCCGTGACAATACACCCCCAATCCCATCCCCTACCACAAAAGATTGATGCTAGATTGTGGTAAATCAAACAAGTGGAGGGGTTGGAATATATCTTAACTGATCTTTTGTCTCGACAAGTGACGCTGATTTTCACAGATGGCTCCTCCAAACACACCCTGGCTGGCTTGCTAGCTATGGAATCTATGCCAGTGACTCCATTGCATTGTCCGCACACATGCCTAGGCCCCGTCGCCAAACCAACAATGCAACCGAATTCCTGGCTGCTCTTCGGGCACTCCAACTTTTTCCTACCGGATAAATTTCCATTTGCACCGATTCACAATACGTTATCCTTGGAGTCCTAGGCGTTGCCCACCGATGGCGCATAAAAGGATGGACCGGATCAATGGGATCGAAGGCTCGATTAGTATAGCAAATTTAGGATTATTACGTTGTAGAATCAGTGCTTTGTGTGTAACTTTGCCCCCCCCCCCTCCCCCGCTCTTGCGAGAACTCGTTGTTGCTCTAGCCTAGTAGTAGGGCACACATACATTTGAACATGAGTTTGCAGTATCTAGTTATGGACCTCGCAGATTGAGCATAGCTGGAATGAGTTTAGGGCCCTTGCGAGAACAACGCCCTTTCCAGAACAAAACCAAGTGTTGTTTCCGCTACCCCCGTGTCCAAAGAACCTCTTGTACAAACAATAGTAGGTGTTGTTTCCGCAACTTTTGTAAATGCCGGCCAAGCAAGGGCACACATAGTGCATGACGACCAAACAAGGACATGCATGCGGCATGGCAAGCAAGCAAGGACAAGCATGTTACACGGCGGCCAAGCAAGGATAGGCATGCTACACAGTGACCGGCACGTTGCACGGTGACCAAGCAAGAACAGGCAAGCTACATGGTGACCAACCGAGGACATGCATGTTGCATGGCGGCCAAGCAAGGACAAGCATGCTGCATGGCGACTCAGCAAGGGCAGGCATGCCACTTGGTGACCAAGCAGGGGCAGACATGTTGCATTGCGACTCGGCAAGGGTAGGCATGCCACTTAGTGACCAAGCAAGGACAAGCATGCTGCATGGCGACTCAGCAAGGGCAGGCATGCCACTTGGTGACCAAGCAGGGGCAGACATGTTGCATTGCGACTCGGCAAGGGTAGGCATGCCACTTAGTGACCAAGCAAGGACAAGCATGCTGATGGCGACTCAGCAAGGGCAGGCATGCCACTTGGTGACCAAGCAAGGACAAGCATGCTGCATGGCGACTTAGCAAGGGCAAGCATGCCACTTAGTGACCAAGCAAGGACAAGCATGCTGCATGGCGCCTCAACAAGGGCAGGCATGCCACTTAGTGACCAAGCAGGGGCAGACATGCTGCATGGCGACTCAGCAAGGGCAGGCATGCCACTTAGTGACCAAGCAAAGACAAGCATACTGCATGGCGACTCAGCAAGGGCAGGCATGCCACTTAGTGACCAAGCAGGGGCAGGCATGTTGCATGGCGACTAGGCGAGGACGGGCATGTTGCATGGCAACCTAGCAAGGAGAGGTAAGCAGCATGGTGACCAAGAAGAAACAGGCGTGTTCCACAGTGACAAAGCGAGGACGGGCATGTTGCATGGCAACCTAGCAAGGAGAGGCAAGCAGCATGGTGACCAAGAAGAAACAGGCGTGTTCCACAGTGACAAGGCGAGGACGGACATGTTGCATGGCAACCTAGCAAGGAGAGGCATGCAGCATGGTGACCAAGAAGAAACAGGCGTGTTCCACAGTGACACAGCGAGGACGGGCATGTTGCATGATGACCAAGCAAGCACAAGCGCGCTGCATGGGATGGGTTTGGGTGATCATTTAGTGACAATACGGTATTTGAGCACCCATGGGGACCCACGTAGTGCCCGCTGGACCCATGTAGCCCAGGCCACGGGCCTCCCTCACATCAGGTGGTTGCTTGGTGTGGGTCAATGCCGGGCCCCAATAGTTGATGACATGCCTGGATCTTAATATGTTCGCAATGGTACCCTGGGCTCTCCTGTGGGTCCACACGCAACCAAGCAAGGATTGGCATGTTGTATGACGACATGGCAAGGATAGGAAGGCCCCATGGCGACCAAACAAGGACAAGCATGCCGCATAGTGACCAGGCCAGGACAAGCACGCAGCATGGCGACTAGGCAAGGACAGGGATGTCGTATGGCAACCTAGCAAGGAGAGAATCAGCCGTCGGTAGTGTTTGTTTACTGTGGCGAAGGGCGCCTAATGACAGACCACTGAAGAGTTTCTCGTCTCTTGCATTTGTTGTGTGACCTCCGTCCTTTGTGCAACAATAGTGCAGGGCTGTGCGAACGCATCCGTTTCCCAAAGCGGGGGCTTCCTGCTTCTTTCAATTTATGGTAAAGTCAATTGAATTGCTTATGAATCAAATCCACACTGAATGAGGTACATGCTGCCTGGGCCATGGAGGCCCATGAACACCACATGCCATGATGGCCTGGACTGTTTCAGTGTCAGAACCAAACCGAATTCAATTACTTCTGAGTTAAATGCATTTGTTAAAAGCGTTGAATTCACCGGATTTGATTTGTCCAAATCATGTATTTCATTAGTATTACTATTGTTTGGTTCATTTGAAATGCATTTTGATATTCCTTTCGTTTGTCTCGATTCTCACAGATCTGGTCTATCATATTTGTGCGATGCACGAACTCCAAGAAATGCTCTTGAGCACTCATAACAAGCAGTGTGTGTCAGTCCCAGAGAAGAAAATTGCTTTACTTTGTTGCATTTACACGTCTGTAAATGGACTGAAATTGCTTTTCAGTTGCAGCAAAAACCATAGGACTGGGGCACGCTGTACAGCGAACCAACAAAATCCAGTGCATTGCCATTTTTTTCCCGCACTCCCGTTGCACTACCCTCCTTTTCCAGGCGCTCGTGCTGCACAGCGCCGACCCCGCCGACGGCTGCGTGCTGCTGGTGTCGATCGACCACGCCACTGGGGACGTGGGTGCCTGCGTCATGCTGATGCGGGCCTGGTCGGCCGCCTACCGCGACGGCAGCGGCGCCGCCGGCCCCTGCCCCGCCGGGCCCGTGGCCCCGATGAAAGCCCCCGTCGTCCGGCAGAACCCCGAGGCGGGCACCGTCACCCGCCGGTTCCACTTCCGGGGGCCGGACTTCGCGAATCTGAAGACCTTCATCGCCCCGGACCTCACCACCAACGACGTGCTCCTGGCCGTATGCGTGTGCGCGCTCGGGCCCTACCACGCGCCCGACGCCCCCGGCGGCCACGCCCGCCTCTCGCTCATGGCCGACGTCCGCGGCCGCGGGCTCCCGCAGGACTTCATGGGCAACGCCGCGGTGCCCATGAGCGTGTACGTGCCCTGGGACGCGGTGCGCTCCTTCGACCTGGCCGCGATCGCGCGCGCGGTGCACGAGGGGGTGGGCCGCGCGGTGCAGACGGTGCCGGCGCGCTACCGCGCCGAGCCCGGGGCGCCGGTCGCGGACTCGGAGCCGCTGCTGGTCTGGAACTCGTGGGCGCGGGCGCGGGGGCTGCTGGAGGCGGACTTCGGGCTGGGGCTGCGGCAGTGGGAGTGGCTCAACTCCTTCCTGCTGGACGAGGTCGCGTGCTTCCTGGTCATCCCCGAAATGGCGGAGGGTGGGCTGTGCCTCCACGCCACGCTCCCCGAGAACCAAATGGCGTACCTGGTGCGGGTGTGGGAGGGCATGATCGACTTCCACGCCCCCTCCGAGGCAGCGTGAGGCGGACCGGGGCGGTCCTGTAGGCTCGAGGTACTTTTGGTCTTCTCCGTCTTCACGAAGGACGGCCGGAGGCTATCGGCGGCGGGACTCGGTTGACGGACGGCGGTTGACGCTCAACCGACGGCGGTTGGTGCGTGACCGACGGCGGTTGATGGCCAACCGACGCCGGTTGGCCGATGACCAACTGCAGTTACTCGCTGGCTGGCGCTCTGCGGAGGTCCGAGCGTACCGGAGCCCACCACCTTTTTTCCTTTTGGGGCATTAAGGACAGCTCTGGAGCAGAGTTGGCATGACCGCAATGACGCTGCCCCCCCCCCCCCCAGTCCAAAGGGTTGACCGTTGTCAGACCATGCCCCAGCCCCAGTGGCGATGGCTGGTGACATGCCACCCCAAAACGATGTTTGCGTAGCCCTGTGGAGCGACCCAGCCAAACAAGGGGAGCCCTGGGCTTGAAGGCCGCCGTGGACTGCTCGTCCACCGGCCGTGCAATGGCTGTGGCGGGGCCATGCAGTCCATGGGACCATGCTCTCCGCTACACCGCTCTCTACTCGCCGGATATGATGCATCGCCTTCTGTGTCACGGGGGGCGCCGTGTGTAGTGCTGTGTGTAGTGCTGTGTGTAGTGCTGTGTGAAGTGCTGTGTGTAGTGCTGTGTGTAGTGCTGTGTGTAGTGCTGTGTGTAGTGCTGTGTGTAGTGTTGTGTGTAGTGCTGTGTGTAGTGCTGTGTGTAGTGTTGTGTGTAGTGCTGCGTGAAGTGCTGCGTGTAGTGTTGTGTGTAGTGCTGTGTGTAGTGCTGTGTGTAGTGCTGTGTGTAGTGCTGTGTGTAGTGCTGTGTGTAGTGTTGTGTGTAGTGCTGTGTGTAGTGTTGTGTGTAGTGCTGCGTGTAGTGCTGTGTGCAGTGTTGTGTGTAGTGCTGTGTGTAGTGCTGTGTGTAGTGCTGTGTGTAGTGCTGTGTGTAGTGCTGTGTGTAGTGCTGTGTGTAGTGCTGTGTGCAGTGTTGTGTGTAGTGTTGTGTGTAGTGCTGTGTGTAGTGCTGTGTGTAGTGCTGTGTGTAGTGCTGTGTGTAGTGCTGTGTGTAGTGCTGTGTGTAGTGCTGTGTGTAGTGCTGTGTGTAGTGCTGTGTGTAGTGCTGTGTGTAGTGCTGTGTGTAGTGCTGTGTGTAGTGCTGTGTGTAGTGCTGTGTGAAGTGCTGTGTGTAGTGTTGTGTGTAGTGCTGTGTGTAGTGCTGTGTGTAGTGCTGTGTGTAGTGCTGTGTGTAGTGCTGTGTGTAGTGTTGTGTGTAGTGCTGTGTGTAGTGTTGTGTGTAGTGCTGCGTGTAGTGCTGTGTGTAGTGTTGTGTGTAGTGCTGTGTGTAGTGCTGTGTGTAGTGCTGTGTGTAGTGCTGTGTGTAGTGTTGTGTGTAGTGCTGTGTGTAGTGCTGTGTGTAGTGCTGTGTGTAGTGCTGTGTGTAGTGTTGTGTGTAGTGCTGTGTGTAGTGCTGTGTGTAGTGCTGTGTGTAGTGCTGTGTGTAGTGTTGTGTGTAGTGCTGTGTGTAGTGCTGTGTGTAGTGTTGTGTGTAGTGTTGTGTGTAGTGTTGTGTGTAGTGCTGTGTGTAGTGCTGTGCGTAGTGCTGTGTGTAGTGCTGTGTGTAGTGCTGTGCGTAGTGCTATGTGTAGTGTTGTGTGTAGTGCTGTGTGTAGTGCTGTGTGTAGTGTTGTGTGTAGTGCTGTGTGTAGTGTTGTGTGTAGTGCTGTGTGTAGTGTTGTGTGTAGTGCTGCGTGTAGTGCGGTGTGCAGTGTTGTGTGTAGTGCTGTGTGTAGTGCTGTGTGTAGTGCTGTGTGTAGTGTTGTGTGTAGTGCTGCATATAGTGTTGTGTGTAGTGTTGTGTGTAGTGTTGTGTGTAGTGTTGTGTGCAGTGCTGTGCGTAGTGCTGTGTGTAGTGCTGTGCGTAGTGCTGTGTGTAGTGTTGTGTGTAGTGCTGTGTGTAGTGCTGTGTGTAGTGCTGTGTGTAGTGTTGTGTGTAGTGCTGTGTGTAGTGCTGTGTGTAGTGCTGTGTGTAGTGCTGTGTGTAGTGCTGTGTGTAGTGCTGTGTGTAGTGCTGTGTGAAGTGCTGTGTGTAGTGTTGTGTGTAGTGCTGTGTGTAGTGCTGTGTGTAGTGCTGTGTGTAGTGCTGTGTGTAGTGCTGTGTGTAGTGTTGTGTGTAGTGCTGTGTGAAGTGCTGTGCGTAGTGTTGTGTGTAGTGCTGTGTGTAGTGTTGTGTGTAGTGTTGTGTGTAGTGTTGTGTGTAGTGTTGTGTGTAGTGCTGTGCGTAGTGCTGTGTGTAGTGCTGTGTGTAGTGCTGTGCGTAGTGCTATGTGTAGTGTTGTGTGTAGTGCTGTGTGTAGTGCTGTGTGTAGTGCTGTGTGTAGTGTTGTGTGTAGTGCTGTGTGTAGTGTTGTGTGTAGTGCTGTGCGTAGTGCTGTGCGTAGTGCTGTATGTAGTGTTGTGTGTAGTGCTGTGTGTAGTGCTGTGTGTAGTGCTGTGTGTAGTGCTGTGTGTAGTGCTGTGTGTAGTGCTGTGTGTAGTGCTGTGTGTAGTGCTGTGTGTAGTGCTGTGTGTAGTGTTGTGTGTAATGCTGTGTGTAGTGCTGTGTGTAGTGCTGTGTGTAGTGCTGTGTGTAGTGCTGTGTGTAGTGCTGTGTGTAGTGCTGTGTGTAGTGCTGTGTGTAGTGCTGTGTGAAGTGCTGTGTGTAGTGCTGCGTGTAGTGCTGTGCGTAGTGCTGTGTGTAGTGCTGTGTGTAGTGCTGTGTGTAGTGCTGTGTGTAGTGCTGTGTGTAGTGCTGTGTGTAGTGCTGTGCGTAGTGTTGTGTGTAGTGTTGTGTGTAGTGCTGTGTGTAGTGCTGTGTGTAGTGCTGTGTGTAGTGCTGTGTGTAGTGCTGTGTGTAGTGCTGTGTGTAGTGCTGTGCGTAGTGCTGTGTGTAGTGTTGTGTGTAGTGCTGTGTGTAGTGCTGTGTGTAGTGCTGTGTGTAGTGCTGTGTGTAGTGCTGTGTGTAGTGCTGTGTGTAGTGCTGTGTGTAGTGCTGTGTGTAGTGCTGTGTGTAGTGCTGTGTGTAGTGCTGTGTGTAGTGCTGCGTGTAGTGCTGTGTGTAGTGCTGTGTGTAGTGCTGTGCGTAGTGTTGTGTGTAGTGTTGTGTGTAGTGTTGTGTGTAGTGCTGTGTGTAGTGCTGTGCGTAGTGCTGTGTGTAGTGCTGTGTGTAGTGCTGCGTGTAGTGCTGTGTGTAGTGCTGTGTGTAGTGTTGTGTGTAGTGTTGTGTGTAGTGTTGTCCATAGCGTAAATCAACACCACTGTTTTTCTTGCATGAAAGACAGCCCCGCTCCTCTTCCAGCCCTTGCCCGTACCAAGGAGGACAACAGAACCGAACAATGCACGCATGCGGTGGTGCTCTGTGCACTGAGAAGGCGATGGCGGCCGTGTGAAGGAAGGCGCGGCTTGAGCGAAGTGACGGGTCCACACCTGACCTTTGGAGGCCTCCTCTGCCCACTGCTACCGACAGTTTTGTATCAAAGAATACGAAGCCGAAACCCATTCCGAAACCTGCAGCCAAGGCCACTTCAAAGCCTGCCCCAACGGGCAATTGTTTACGATGGGATGCAAGGTTGGAAACTACCCCCTGTAGGCATATCCCCTACGGTACAACAGGGTGTACATTGAGTGTCCCCCGGTAGTGCCACTATACTATGCAACCCGCTGTCTTTTTCTGCCTGCAGTCTTTTGCACCCGCCGGGAAGCCTACAGGCGTGGCAGATTCCCGTCTGGTATCAGACTCCAACTCACCCTCAGTACGTGTCATATCTGCTGCCAAAGTCATTTCTGGGATCATCGTAGAACTGGACGGCTCTGAACCTTGATCCCAAGAAGTTATCTGGAGTACCATACCGTGAGCGGGCTACACTGGCTCATCTTGGTCTCCCCCCCCCCAACAAAAACTTCGTTACACCGTTAGGGAACATCCCTCGCAAAAAAAAGCGCCAGGTTGAAAAGGGCTTCTATTCCACAGCTCCTGATGCCCCTGATGGGCAGCGAGAACCTCAAGAAGGTGCTGAATTTTGCTGGCACGTTGTGTTGCGGTGCCTCCTTGCAAGATTTGTCCTGGGTGAGGTAGGGGCAGGGTTGTGGTGCATCCCTTCTCGGGTGCACTGTGCGCAGGGTCACCGCTGTGAACCCGTGCAAAAATAGTCAGGCGGCGTACGGTTGGTTTTCGTGCGTTTCGAAACAGGCAAAAGCATCCTGAAGGGATGACAACCCCAAAACGGAGAACAACTGTTTACAGTTTGTTGGTCAGGGAGGGAGTCGGATTGGTCGGGGAGGGAGGGAGTGTTATGCCGGTACGATGCTTGGGCCTCTGGTCCGCTCAGCTTCTGGGCGCACCCGTGCTGTACATAAACGGACCTTCTGTGCTGTACATAAACGGACCTTCTGCTTTCCGGGGCTCTCCCGAGTACACTCAATGACACCTTGAGCGTCAGGAACTCAAAAAAAAGTTTGTTGGTCAGGGAGGGAGTCGCATCCTCCGTGCGCGCCCTGTGCAAAGTTTTGGTGTGTTGATTCATGCGGGCATTGCTTCTGGCCCCATTTCAGGCCCAGGGGGATGGTGTTGTGGTGCGCCATACAGCCGGGGAGTGCGCACCACCTCCTCTTACTTTCTTTTGCCCTTTTTTGGTGTGTCGTGTTCTGTTGTGTCGCCAATGGACGCATCACACCCAAGTCTTCTGCGTCTTCTACCATCGTATCAGTACCAACAATCGAGTTCCTGCTGTTGTGCTGGGCTCTTCACCGCAGTCTGGGGGCTTTCTGTGGATCCAGGATGAAGTTGATGGGAAAAACATTAGTAACAGCCACCATCCACAAGCCACCAGCAGGTAACAGCCACCATCCAGGAGCCAACTGGAAGGAGCAGCAACAATCCAGAAGTCACCAAGAACCAGTGCCCATCCAGTAGCCTCTTGGCACCATCCGGAAGCCTCTGGGACTTCCCACTTTTAGTGGATTTGAGGGCGGCTCTTCACAGGGCAGAATCTCCGGAGAGATCAAAAAAGTGCTGCTCCGTGCGCACGGAGTGCACGCGCCGTGCGACACCACCCCAGCGTTTCCTGAGGTGCTGCGAGCGGCGTCGTGCACACGAATCATCAAAGTTGCTTTTCGCTTCCGGCGCCCCTTGTTTCGGGGTTGGCGGCGCCCGCTATGCGCACGGTGCACCCCAAGTCCCTTGTTCGTTGTGCCACGGCCTTGTCTAGCCCGGCCTTGTCTCAGTACACCCCGCGCTACTGTCATTTTCCTGCCTTGGCCCGGACTTGCGCAAGGGGTGCCCAGGACTGGGTCGCCACGACCCCGTGAAAGTCGCCTCCTCGCCACAAATGAAAGCGATGCCTTCCTGAAAAGTGCCCAGGTCACTGACTTTCATGCCACTACCGCCCGCCCATGGATAGTGCATTGCGCTGGCTGTCCTCGCCCCCACCTCCTTCGCATTTGATAGGGCGGCACCCCCCACCCCCCAGGGCCAAGGCGGGGGGAGGTCACCCTTTTGGTGCGTGCCACTTGGTGGCACCCAACGTCCCCCCCCCCAAAGAACCGAAGGGCGCCCATCCTGTGTTGTATGATGCAAACACACGGGTGTTGACGTAAACAGGCCAACAGATGGAATGCGATGGTCAGGTGGAACATTTGAGTGGATCATAGTGATACGCTTGTTGAACTGCCGAACGTTGCCGCATATGCATACCAGGCCGTGCCCGTGCCTTTGTGACCTGCTTGCGGCCCCGAACTTGTGGGGTGCACCACCACGGCGTCATCAGCCAAAGTGGGGGATCGCGGCCACTGTTCCGGTTAAAAGTAAAAGGTTCAAAGTGATGGTCCCCCTACCATCGCAAGGGGGGTTAACCCCCCCCCCCCCGCCCCGAGCAATCCCCCCCCCCAAACGCGCGACGGTCCCCCCACCCCCTGGGGAACGGGGCAGCCCAATGACGGCGCTTGAAAACGACACATTGTACTTTACACGCGATGTCCCTCAGCCAAAGTGTTTGCCACAAGGTCTCCAACCCCCTGCCAAACCTGCTGCCAAGCCCCCTGCCAAAGGTGCTGCCAAGCCCCCTGCCAAAGGTGCTGCCGAGCCCCCTGCCAAACCTGCTGCCAAGCCCCCTGCCAAACCTGCTGCCAAGCCCCCTGCCAAACCTGCTGCCAAGCCCCCTGCCAAACCTGCTGCCAAGCCCCCTGCCAAACCTGCTGCCAAGCCCCCTGCCAAACCTGCTGCCAAGCCCCCTGCCAAACCTGCTGCCAAGCCCCCTGCCAAACCTGCTGCCAAGCCCCCTGCCAAACCTGCTGCCAAGCCCCCTGCCAAAGGTGCTGCCAAGCCCCCTGCCAATGGTGCTGCCAAGCCTCGTGCCAAACCTGCTGCCAAGCCCCCTGCCAAACCTGCTGCCAAGCCCCTGCCAAAGGTGCTGCCAAGCCTCGTGCCAAACCTGCTGCCAAGCCCCCTGCCAAACCTGCTGCCAAGCCCCCTGCCAAACCTGCTGCCAAGCCCCCTGCCAAACCTGCTGCCAAGCCCCCTGCCAAACCTGCTGCCAAGCCCCTGCCAATGGTGCTGCCAAGCCTCGTGCCAAACCTGCTGCCAAGCCCCCTGCCAAACCTGCTGCCAAGCCCCCTGCCAAACCTGCTGCCAAGCCCCCTGCCAAACCTGCTGCCAAGCCCCCTGCCAAACCTGCTGCCAAGCCCCCTGCCAAACCTGCTGCCAAGCCCCCTGCCAAACCTGCTGCCAAGCCCCCTGCCAAACCTGCTGCCAAGCCCCCTGCCAAACCTGCTGCCAAGCCCCCTGCCAAAGGTGCTGCCAAGCCCCCTGCCAATGGTGCTGCCAAGCCTCGTGCCAAACCTGCTGCCAAGCCCCCTGCCAAACCTGCTGCCAAGCCCCTGCCAAAGGTGCTGCCAAGCCTCGTGCCAAACCTGCTGCCAAGCCCCCTGCCAAACCTGCTGCCAAGCCCCCTGCCAAACCTGCTGCCAAGCCCCCTGCCAATGGTGCTGCCAAGCCCCCTGCCAAACCTGCTGCCAAGCCCCCTGCCAAACCTGCTGCCAAGCCCCCTGCCAAACCTGCTGCCAAGCCTCGTGCCAAACCTGCTGCCAAGCCCCCTGCCAAACCTGCTGCCAAGCCCCCTGCCAAACCTGCTGCCAAGCCCCCTGCCAATGGTGCTGCCAAGCCCCCTGCCAAACCTGCTGCCAAGCCCCCTGCCAAACCTGCTGCCAAGCCCCCTGCCAAACCTGCTGCCAAGCCCCCTGCCAAACCTGCTGCCAAGCCCCCTGCCAAACCTGCTGCCAAGCCCCTGCCAAAGGTGCTGCCAAGCCTCGTGCCAAACCTGCTGCCAAGCCCCCTGCCAAACCTGCTGCCAAGCCCCCTGCCAAACCTGCTGCCAAGCCCCCTGCCAAACCTGCTGCCAAGCCCCCTGCCAAACCTGCTGCCAAGCCCCTGCCAATGGTGCTGCCAAGCCTCGTGCCAAACCTGCTGCCAAGCCTCGTGCCAAACCTGCTGCCAAGCCCCCTGCCAAACCTGCTGCCAAGCCCCCTGCCAAACCTGCTGCCAAGCCCCCTGCCAAACCTGCTGCCAAGCCCCCTGCCAAACCTGCTGCCAAGCCCCCTGCCAAACCTGCTGCCAAGCCCCCTGCCAAAGGTGCTGCCAAGCCCCCTGCCAATGGTGCTGCCAAGCCTCGTGCCAAACCTGCTGCCAAGCCCCCTGCCAAACCTGCTGCCAAGCCCCTGCCAAAGGTGCTGCCAAGCCTCGTGCCAAACCTGCTGCCAAGCCCCCTGCCAAACCTGCTGCCAAGCCCCCTGCCAAACCTGCTGCCAAGCCCCCTGCCAAACCTGCTGCCAAGCCCCCTGCCAAACCTGCTGCCAAGCCCCTGCCAAAGGTGCTGCCAAGCCTCGTGCCAAACCTGCTGCCAAGCCCCCTGCCAAACCTGCTGCCAAGCCCCCTGCCAAACCTGCTGCCAAGCCCCCTGCCAATGGTGCTGCCAAGCCCCCTGCCAAACCTGCTGCCAAGCCCCCTGCCAAACCTGCTGCCAAGCCCCCTGCCAAACCTGCTGCCAAGCCCCCTGCCAAACCTGCTGCCAAGCCCCCTGCCAAACCTGCTGCCAAGCCCCTGCCAAAGGTGCTGCCAAGCCTCGTGCCAAACCTGCTGCCAAGCCCCCTGCCAAACCTGCTGCCAAGCCCCCTGCCAAACCTGCTGCCAAGCCTCGTGCCAAACCTGCTGCCAAGCCCCCTGCCAAACCTGCTGCCAAGCCCCTGCCAATGGTGCTGCCAAGCCTCGTGCCAAACCTGCTGCCAAGCCTCGTGCCAAACCTGCTGCCAAGCCCCCTGCCAAACCTGCTGCCAAGCCCCCTGCCAAACCTGCTGCCAAGCCCCCTGCCAAACCTGCTGCCAAGCCCCCTGCCAAACCTGCTGCCAAGCCCCCTGCCAAACCTGCTGCCAAGCCCCCTGCCAAACCTGCTGCCAAGCCCCCTGCCAAAGGTGCTGCCAAGCCCCCTGCCAATGGTGCTGCCAAGCCTCGTGCCAAACCTGCTGCCAAGCCCCCTGCCAAACCTGCTGCCAAGCCCCTGCCAAAGGTGCTGCCAAGCCTCGTGCCAAACCTGCTGCCAAGCCCCCTGCCAAACCTGCTGCCAAGCCCCCTGCCAAACCTGCTGCCAAGCCCCCTGCCAAACCTGCTGCCAAGCCCCCTGCCAAACCTGCTGCCAAGCCCCTGCCAAACCTGCTGCCAAGCCCCCTGCCAAACCTGCTGCCAAGCCCCCTGCCAAACCTGCTGCCAAGCCTCGTGCCAAACCTGCTGCCAAGCCCCCTGCCAAACCTGCTGCCAAGCCCCCTGCCAAAGGTGCTGCCAAGCCCCCTGCCAAACCTGCTGCCAAGCCCCCTGCCAAACCTGCTGCCAAGCCCCTGCCAAACCTGCTGCCAAGCCCCTGCCAAAGGTGCTGCCAAGCCTCCTGCCAAAGGTGCTGCCAAGCCCCCTGCCAAACCTGCTGCCAAGCCCCCTGCCAAACCTGCTGCCAAGCCCCCTGCCAAACCTGCTGCCAAGCCCCCTGCCAAACCTGCTGCCAAGCCCCTGCCAAACCTGCTGCCAAGCCCCCTGCCAAACCTGCTGCCAAGCCCCCTGCCAAACCTGCTGCCAAGCCTCGTGCCAAACCTGCTGCCAAGCCCCCTGCCAAACCTGCTGCCAAGCCCCCTGCCAAAGGTGCTGCCAAGCCCCCTGCCAATGGTGCTGCCAAGCCTCGTGCCAAACCTGCTGCCAAGCCCCCTGCCAAACCTGCTGCCAAGCCCCTGCCAAAGGTGCTGCCAAGCCTCGTGCCAAACCTGCTGCCAAGCCCCCTGCCAAACCTGCTGCCAAGCCCCCTGCCAAACCTGCTGCCAAGCCCCCTGCCAAACCTGCTGCCAAGCCCCCTGCCAAACCTGCTGCCAAGCCCCTGCCAATGGTGCTGCCAAGCCTCGTGCCAAACCTGCTGCCAAGCCCCTTGCCAAACCTGCTGCCAAGCCCCCTGCCAAACCTGCTGCCAAGCCCCTGCCAATGGTGCTGCCAAGCCTCGTGCCAAACCTGCTGCCAAGCCTCGTGCCAAACCTGCTGCCAAGCCCCCTGCCAAACCTGCTGCCAAGCCCCCTGCCAAACCTGCTGCCAAGCCTCGTGCCAAACCTGCTGCCAAGCCCCCTGCCAAACCTGCTGCCAAGCCCCCTGCCAAAGGTGCTGCCAAGCCCCCTGCCAAACCTGCTGCCAAGCCCCCTGCCAAAGGTGCTGCCAAGCCCCCTGCCAAACCTGCTGCCAAGCCCCCTGCCAAACCTGCTGCCAAGCCCCCTGCCAAACCTGCTGCCAAGCCCCTGCCAAACCTGCTGCCAAGCCCCCTGCCAAACCTGCTGCCAAGCCCCCTGCCAAACCTGCTGCCAAGCCCCCTGCCAAACCTGCTGCCAAGCCCCCTGCCAAACCTGCTGCCAAGCCCCTGCCAAACCTGCTGCCAAGCCCCCTGCCAAACCTGCTGCCAAGCCCCGTGCCAAAGGTGCTACCAAGCCCCCTGCCAAACCTGCTGCCAAGCCCCCTGCCAAACCTGCTGCCAAGCCCCTGCCAAACCTGCTGCCAAGCCCCCTGCCAAACCTGCTGCCAAGCCCCGTGCCAAAGGTGCTACCAAGCCCCGTGCCAAACCCTGGGGCAACCCGCAGCCACGCCTGCAGCCAAGCCTGCAGCAAGCGAGCCCATTCCAGTGGCCCCTGTGGAGCATGTTGAGCTCTACAAGGTCAAATCTAATCGCCAGAAAAAGTGACGCAGCCCATTCTGCAATAGACCGGAGCACAGGGGCATCCTCTCCCAGGGCAGTCCCACTGGGACCGATCTGGAGGGGGCACAATGCCCGGATGCCCAGCTCTCTGTGGGGATACCGTCGCGCGCAGGGGGGAGGGGGGGCGGCCTCCTTGATGTTCCCTCTCGGGGGCGGGGGTGTCATCACCTCAACTTTTTTATTTAGCCATCAAGGATCGATTTTGAGGTCATCCTGTGTTTTCGGCGGTCGTATTTGGCAACAGTGCTGGTGTATTGTGGCGCAAATGCGTCTGTTGCCTGCAAGGCAATGCATTCCCCCACGTATCATCCACGACACTTAGTGTTTCGCAGTCAGGCTGATCCTGCACTGCGTCAGGCGATGCCGGGGCTGGCCCGGGGGCCCAGTCCCCCCGAACCAGTGCACCAGCATCATCCCATGGCGTACAGCACATGCACGCAGATGTCGGAGGGAGACACGCAGGTGACCTCTGCCCAACCCAACCCTCCGTCGGGGGGTAGCTCCTTCATGTGGCGTGGCCGAGCATCTGAAGAGTGCGCTTGATGCCCTGACTAGACGGACCCCCTGCCAAACCTGCTGCCAAGCCCCGTGCCAAACCTGCTGCCAAGCCTCGTGCCAAACCCTGGGGCAACCCGCAGCCACGCCTGCAGCCAAGCCTGCAGCAAGCGAGCCCATTCCAGTGGCCCCTGTGGAGCATGTTGAGCTCTACAAGGTCAAATCTAATCGCCAGAAAAAGTGACGCAGCCCATTCTGCAATAGACCGGAGCACAGGGGCATCCTCTCCCAGGGCAGTCCCACTGGGACCGATCTGGAGGGGGCACAATGCCCGGATGCCCAAGGGCTACGCTCTCTGATATGATTCCCTCTCCCGCGCTGCGTGCGCACTGCAGTGCCATGGCGCTGGTACAAGACGACCAGTCTTTGACGCGCACCAGGCCCCGGTGCGCGCGTCAATCCATGGGGCAGTTTGCAGCGTCTGCATCCGCGACCAACAAAGACCAAACCCGTTCGGGTGTGGAACGCTGTGGACTGTGAGCCAGTGCCCTATGGTGGCATGCAGTGCGCATGCAGCCCGTCCAAACTCCTTTCAGGGGGCGGTTGGTTCTCAACTGACAGGTCTTGACCAGCGAGGGCGTGGTGCGCGTGGTGCGACGCTGGAGGGTGGTGCGGACAGTGGCAGCAACACCAGCATCCCATCAGCAGCGACACGGAAGTGCTAGAGCATTGGTCTGGGGCAGTTAGGCCATGAGGACGACCCTTTTTTCAGCGACTCATGATTATTTGAGGTCCACTACGCCTCCCCCCAAAAAGGGGTGCCCCCCCCCCCCCTTTGTAATAGCTACGCCCTTGTCCAAGCTACAGTAGGCGCAGGGACCGTACTAATTTGGGACCTAATTTAGTTCGGTACCAAATGTAGTGCAGCCACATAAGACACGGGTTTGGTGACGAATTTGCCAGTTACATAGAGTCATGGACACATTTCTTGTGAGTGTTTGCCCACTTGAACCCACATAGCTCTGATTTTGGGGATATTTGTGCACCATATCCCCCTCTGCGCTCACTCATGCGTGTGTCGGTAGTTGTATGTGTCGCGCGCAAGCTACGCTCTTGTCCAAGCTACAGTAGGCGTAGGGACCGTATTAATTTGGGACTTTTGCGTAGCTATTACAAGGGGGGGGGGGGTGTACAATACCGTACAACGTTCTGTTCTCTGACGAGCGCGGTGCATGCGGTGCACGCGGTGCGATGACGGCACTCTCAGTGATCCTGCCGCCAAACCTGCCGCAGGCAAGCCGTTTCCAGTGGCCCCTGTGGAACGTTGTCAGGCCTTCAAGGTTTCAGTATTCGCGCCAAACCATGTGCCATACAAGCCCATTGCTGGATGGTCCCGGTACACTGCAACCTCCGTTTACCGCTTGCCACGAACGGTGGTTTCACCCCGGCATTGCATCGCACGTGGCAGTACTCATGCAGTACTCCCTGTTCAGGTGGTGTTGGACATGCTTTTGCACCTTTGAGCAAACATCATGCCTTTGTGTGTCTTCACACCGCTGTCTTCTTCAGCCTACAGTCATTGTGCCTCACGCACACTGGGAAGCCTACAGGCGTGGCAGTCTCCCACTGCATGACCCGGTTTCAGACTCAGCAAATCCCCACTACGTGTCACATCCGCTACCACAGTCATTTGTGGGATCATCGTAGCACTGGACAGCTCTGAACCTTGATCCCGAGGGGTCACCTCGAGTACTGTGAAGTGAGCAGGCTACGCCAGCTCATCTTGGTCTGAGCCAAAAAAAGAAATATCATGCCTTTGTGCGTATGTCTTGCGTGTGGGGACTGTTCGGGGTTGGGGTTAGGTGGCCACCTCAGCGGAGGCGTATCGGACACCCGCGAAGGAACTGCTTTGGCATGCGCATGTGACAGTGAAGTTAGCGTCGGGAAGAGGGCGCACAGACCCCAAAAAGTGAAAGCACATAGCCAGCCAACACACCGACTTGCCTTGGAGCCATTTGCATCTCGTTTGCACCCCTGCATTCCATGCCCCGGGGCTCAGAGGGAGACAGCTTCTGCGGTACGTCCATTGGGGCACACAGCATCTCGACTGCACCTAGGCACATAGCATCTGGGGGCAGACTCCATGTACTTGTTGTCCAAATGCCTCCAGCTTTTTTTGAGATGACTCCAGCCTTTTTTGAGATGACTCCACCTTTTTTTCCTGCTTTTTAGGGGGCCATCCCTGGGTCGCAGGTCATGTGGCAGAGGACAGGGTGTGTCTGCTCCAAATCTGGGTGTTGCCTGGTGACGGCGCATGCATACTACCACCCCCCCCCCTTTTGTCCTGGCCCACCCCTTGTCCTTCCCCAGGGGGGGGGCTGGGGGCCCGTCACTTGGCAACCATCCCCCCGGGGGTGGTGGGGGACCGTCTTCTCTGGGATGGGGCAGGACAAGGAGGGGAGGGGGTACCCAGATGAGCGCGCGGAGGCTGAGTTGCGTAAAGTGTATCGTGTAGCACTGTTGGTGTCATTGTGGGGGGAGCATTGTACAGTGTTTTCCGTGGCCTGACATGCCAGTGCCAGAATTTGGGGCCAACCCACCCACCCATCTCCGTACCCAAGCACCCCCTCTAAGCAATAGCCTGGTACACTCCCCTTCCACTATCCACCACAAATGGAAGGGGAAGGGGAGGGGTCTGGCACAAGGCCTCGGGATTGGGTTGTTTGCCTTTGGCGGCCGATTGGCCGACATCCGAATCGGGGTGCGTTGGCTCCTCCTCGAGTGTACCTGCATTGGGTCCATTCTCAATCGTTTGTTCAAAGGCTGCTGGACCCAGGAAGGTCGCACCCGCAAGTGCTGGAGGAGTTTCGGGAGTGGGCCAAGGGGGTGGGCCGGGGGTTGCATGTCAAATACCTGTGTTTCGTCCGGCAGGCGCCGGTGCGACAGAGGGGTGTGGGACTTCTGCCCTGATCGGCGCGGTCCTTTACCGTGACTAGGGACAAGCATGATGCCACCGCTGTGGAGGGACATGGGGTGGACGTGAAGGGTCGACGCCACATCGCAATATAATGGCTACAATCAGAAATGAGGGTCTGGTCTTACCCCCCCCCCCTTGTCCTTCCCCACCCCTTGTCCTTCCCCAGGGGGGGGTGGGGGACCGTCACTTGCTCAACCCAAAATTTTTCGTTGCCGCTCACTGTGTTGTTGTGGCAAAACCACCACCCAAGAGTGCTGCCCAAAGCATTCCAGTTGAAAGTGGTGAGCGTGTGCAAGAGTTCAAGGTCAAGTGTAGCAGTGTAACACACACCTCTTTTTTGTGAGGTTGTCTGATCTCTGGGGTAATGTTCGATCTGGTATGGCAGGTTTTTGGTGTGAATTGTGACCATAACAACCAAGTGGTGGAGCCAAGCCGGTGGTCATTGAACGCCCCCTTCTGCCTTTGGGGACTCCGCAGGATCTGCTGGTTTGGGCAAGCCTCAGGGCGCAGTGGTTTATGAGGTGTGGTAAGAGATTGCGAGGTGAAGAGGTGGGGAAAGAGGCTCGTTGCTTGCAGGTGTGCAGAGCCTGGCTGAGGTAAAGGGAAATCTCAGCTTCACGGCACGTTTTGTTGCACTTCTTTGGGGTGTTGTTTTGTGAAGTGCATCTGCCACCGTCTGCTCTAGTCCCAGTCACAAAGACTGATATTCAAAGAATCGGAAGGCACAAGCTAGTTTTTTGAAGAGGTTTTTCACAACAAACCGCAGGCAGGTTGGGATGTCGTTTTTAAAGACGGTTTGCAAAAGTAGCTGACCAGTAGATGACAGGGGGATGGGGGGTCGGGTATGATGTCCAACACCTTCACAACAGAGCCGAAGTAGTGCCAGCAGATGCAGCGCAGATGAACAATCGAGGTGACTCAAGAGCAACGCATTACGAGCCGAGCCAACAGCCAAGGTGTGGCATACGGTGGTGGATTCGGAGTAGGTGTGTAAGGGTATATCGTAGTGCTCGGACTTCGGCCCTGTTTTGCCACGCACTGCGCCCCCCTGAACCCCCGCTGGAATGCCTGTGCTTGCGCTTGCCATGGCCCGTTGCATTGGGCGCCGAGAAGATGCTCTGGCCGACCCCGAGCAATGCAGTGCATTGTCCATGGCCCCCGTGGAACGTCCTTCACCTTCCAACAGGTGCCTAGTGCTTTCAGTCCGAGCTCCGGCGTCAACCCCCCGACCGCAATGGAAGCCGGAAGGCAGTCGTTGTCAGGGTCGAGGCCAAGGCTCTACAGCACCAGCGATGTGACTTCGGAAGGCACGGGGGGCAGCCAGTGGGGCCAGGCAACGGCCGCTGCTGCGCTCGGGGCGACCTGTGCCCTCCTCGCGCTGGGGTGCGCGTTCACGCGGTCCGGGCCCCCGCCCACCGCGTTCCATGTGGCGCCAGCCATCCAGCGGAGCCCAGCGGCCCCCCCGCCCCCCGGGCCGCGCGGGGCCTCCGCGCGCCGCGCGCACCACGTGCCATTGCAGTCGACGGCGGACCCCGACCCCGCCGCGCCTCCGCCGAGCGCGCGGCCGTACGGGAGCGCGGCCGAGGCGGCGGCGGCGGCCGACGCCGCGAGCAAAGCGCTGGACGCCGCTCTTGACAAGGCGGAGGTGATACTCATGTGGGTCCTGCAGCGCAGGGACGTCCAGGACGTGGGCCTGGCGGACGCGGAGACGGCCGTGCGGCGGGTCGCCGGGCTGGTGCAGCAGCGTAGGGCGGCCGTGCGCGCGGCGCCCGACCCTCCCCAAGCCCAGGCGCTGCTGGAGAAGGCGGAGCGGAAGCAGCGCCTTCTGGACAACGTCCTGTCGGCCATGCGGCGGAAGCAGGCGGCGGAGCAGGCGCTGGGCGCCTTTGGGCCCGCGGCCCCGGCCCCGGGGCCGAAGGCGGCGCTCTACGCGAGCGTGGACGAGGCCCAGGCGGCGCTCGACGCCGCCTCCGAGGCCCTGAACGCGGCCCTTGACGAGGCCGAGGGGGTTCTCGTGCGGTTCCTGAGGGACGACGAGGCGATGGAGACGCACGGGCGTGCCAGCGACATCACTATGGAACGGGCCGAGGAGGCGCTGAGGGCGGCGGATCATTTGGTGCAGCAGCGCAAGGCCGCGGCCAAACGGGTGGTCGCGGCGGCGAACGCCGCCGAGGGCACTGCCGCGGCTCCGGAGCGCGCGCTGGCCGCCGCGCAGGCAAGTTCCCGGGCCGCCGCCGCGGCGGCCGGCCGAGAGGTCGAGGCGGCCGAGGCGGCGCTCCAGGCCGCCAGAGAGGCCCTCGCCACGGCCCTTGACCGAGCCGAAGTGATTCTCATGTGGCTTCTGGGGGACGACGCCGAGGACATGCAACCGGAGAAGGCCGAGAGGGCGGTGGGGCTGGCGGCGGAGCTGGTTCTGCGCCACAAGGCGGCGGCCGACGCGGGGCCCGACCGCCGCGGCGCGCGCGCGCTCGTGGAGAAGGCCGAGATGGAGCTGCGCCTCCTCGTCGGCGTCCGGGAGGCGATGCTGCAGCAGCAAGACGCCGAGGCGGCCCTTGCGAGGGCCAAGGGGGGCCTTCCCTCGGAGACGCGAGCGGCGCTGAACGATGCGGAGGTCGCCCAGGCGGAGGCGGACGGGCAAGACCCTCTGCGCGCTCTGGAGCTGGTGGAGAGTGCCCAGGCGAAGCAGCTGCTCATTCGCAATGTCGTCTCTGCGATGGTGAAGAAGCGGGACGCCGAGCAAGCCCTTCGTGCCTTTGGGCTGAGGAGGATGAGGAGGCCCTGAGCAGACGGTCTGGTGGTCTGGGACAGCAGCGCGTGGATGATCCAGGGGCACGGTGGTGGAGGAGGCAGTGCAACAGCGAACCCTGCTCAAGAGCAGCGAGCGGCAGCAGCGGTGCCCGATTGTGAAGATGTGGATGAATATGTGCATGTGTCCTGTGTACGTGCGCATTCCTGCATTGATGCTTATTGTTGTGCCTGTGTGTGTGTGTGTGTGTGCTCACGCGTGGGTGTGTGTGTGTGTGTGTGTGTGATCGCGCGGTTACGCGTGGTCCATGATCTGGCCTGCATGACCTCCACTGTCTCCCCTGTCTCCCCTGTATGCCTCCTTCCCCTCCCATAACAGTCAATCCAGGAGCATGTGAGTGATGCTGCAAGGTACACAATGTCCTCCCCTCCTCAGACCTAAAGGTAATGACGACTGGGAACACTGCAGTGACTCCATGGGAACAGTGGATGAGGAACAATGTGCCCTGTCCCATTACCTTTCAGAAAGGCGCCTAGCCTCCATGACAATTTTGTAATTGTGGCCTGACGAGTCGTTTTGATCAGTGCCTGCCTGTCTGCGATCAACAGTGGGTTTGGTTCTCTTGATCACTGTCACGAAGTGTGTGATCTGCTGTTGGCACGTCCCAGTGACCGTTCGGCAGTATTTGCGTTGTGTTCACCAACAACATTGCGGCCATCGCTTCGTTCCTGGTCTCACTGTCCTTGTACCTGCGCTGTCTCTCCACTATGTCAAGCTCATCCAATTCACTACAAGTCGTCATCTGCGGGAGATGTCACAAAAGTGGTCATCGGGCAGCACAATGTCCAGAGGCCCCCCAGGGGAATGCCGCCCAGCGGGGAGAGAGAGGCCCGCCCCCCTCGCCATGTTGGACTTGCGAACTCATTGCTGGTGCAGATGCCAATCATTGGGGAGATGAGTGCCCTGTGGCTGCTGAACGATTAAAGAATAGACAGTGCACCCTTTGTGGTTCAACACAGCACTGGAAGAAAGGTTGCGACAAGTACCTGGCGGATAAACATACAGCGAAAAATCCCCAAACTACTTTCCAATACAACCGCGCCAGGCCAATATGACCTGGTGCCTGCGATGTGGTGTAAAAAACGCCCATGCCACGGCGGACTGTCACAAGGACAGTCCTCCCATCATCTTTCCCACAGGAGAGGACAAAGATGCAATGGAGGGCATCTGTACGTGGTGCGCCATCCGTGGACACAATTTTGCTTCTTGTATGCGGAGAGCGCCGCAACAGGCTGATGCCAACAAAGTTGCCATCGACAAGCTGTCATTGCGAGTAGATGCCCTGTCCAAATCGGTAGACCGGGTGGGAGTTCTCGATTCCCAAGTGCAGGCGCTGCGATCGGATGTCAAAGGCCTCGTCAAATGGTAGGACAAGCACATCACTGCCCACGATGCCTTGCAGCACCGTGTCCAGGATGTTGAGAATTGGAAACGCGAAACCGTATCCCAACTCCCCCAGTTCGTCACACACACGAAATTTGATGCTTTCGTCGCCTCACGGTACGCGGATACCGAGCGTGCAACGCACTCCGCAGTCAGCCAATCCAAATTCGACGAGTGGGTGCGTACCAAGTATGACGACACGGAAAAGAAGGCGCGTCAGGCAGTGCCACAATTGGCGTTTGATGAGTACGTATCCAGGATGGAGGGAACACGCCGCAACACCGATCCCGACACGATGATGGCCCCAGCGCGTGCTACAGGATCTTCACGCACAGCATCAGAACGAGACTCCGATGATGGGGGAGTGGCAGCAAGTGCCAAACGCAACGTAGCACGCCGCTCGGCCACGCCTAGCCAGTCACCTCCTCCCAGCGACACGGCGGGGGCCTCCTCCTCGTCGTCAGCGACGCCAGGGGCAACAGCATTTGCCTCCATGCCACCTCCTGCCTCTGACACCCCCTGGCTCCGTCTGGCTCCCGAGAACGCCGACCCGTGGGGAGATGAAGCACTGGATGTTCTGCTTGACGTGTGGACAAGCCACATGGACTCACGGCTTCAACAGTGGGCAGGCAAACATGCCACACAAGAGTTGGCCGCTACAGCGGGGGAACTGGCCAGAGCTGTGATGTCGCCCACTAAGAGAAGTGGCGTCTGCGCGATTCTCAGAGCGGCCCGTACACCCGTACGAGTGTTCACAAATTTAAACCAATAACACATGAGGGTGCCGAGTCCGAACCTGTACTACTGCGCTGCACCGCCGATACAGATGACGCCGACACACCTCCAGCTTACCACGATGCGGCAATATCCCACATGCTGTCGGTGCAGTATATTTCACAGAAATTGGGTCTCGCCAAACACATACTCGCCGTCACGTCGGAGTTCGTGGACGACATATACGACTTGAACTACTTTGATCTCGACATCACACACACCAGCGACACTGCTACGAATACCATACACAGAACCAATGCCATCAGCCATTGCACCTCCCAGGAGGAAGAGCGTCATCTCACAGACCGCCGATTAACAGACAACATGTCAGGAACCCCAAAGTGTGTAGGGATACCGCCACCCGTGACCACCACAGTCTCAGAGCAACAGTACATCCCATCGTGGTTGCACAGGCGTATTGCACACACCCTGGAGGCGGTGACAGTCCAGCACCGTCCGCACATGTGGTTAATAGGTCAACACCATTGTCTCACTCGGCCAGAGCTGTCCTGTCCAAGGGCAGCAGCCCACGGCATAGGTAATTGGATGGACATACAACCTGCCTGCCCCTTCTCCCTCCCCTCCTGTGTGAAACACCTGTGGCTGTGGGCCCCAGCATATGAGGTCCCTGTTGTACAGTCCATCTTCCCCTCCCTCTCCTCCGTTGGATGGTCCAAAGGTTCCACGGTTTGGCACTTGCTTGGAAGTCAAGAGGCACAGAGATCAGTTGATGAAACACAGATCCTTAGGATTCACCTGATTCTCCAAGAGGCGGGGCACAGTTCTCTGTCCATACCACGTATACCTGAAGCCCCCCTCGCTTTGCGGGCACTCACTATCCAGATGCAAACTGCACTTGACAACAAAAATCTGGGGCGGTGGGCAGAACTGATGCAGGCCAAGAACCGGTATCTTCCCTTCCTGTCCCACCCCGCACTGGCAATGGCTAGGAGATTGAGTCATGTCCACCGCTGGTTTATATCCCTGACGCCCCCCCCGCAATGTAGTCTACCTGGTTTACAATATATGGCTCCAGGTGGTGTACATCGGCCTCACCACAGGGGCCTTGATTAGCCGGTTAAGGAAACACATGACAGACAGCTTGGCGGATGTGGACTGTGCCACACTACACAAGCACATGGCAAAAACAGACCTCTCAGGTTGGGGAATTCTTCCACTGCAATGGGTCGAAGACGACTGGCACGCGAGTGTGCGTGAGCGACACTGGTGGTGGATTTTCAGGCGCTGGGCTTGCAACGACGTCCCGCCGGGAATTAGTACCCAGGGTGAGGGATCCAAATCTCGAGGTTGGCTTAATCAAAGAGTGCTGGCGGCTCTGAGGTATCCGCGATGCCCGACGCATCAGCGACTGGCCGCGAGTGAAGTTTCTACAGTCAGAACTGCAGGACCTGGCTAACCGTCTCTCTATCCCACTGTATGTCCTTGGTCACGTGACCGTACCCAATCTAACCCCGATTCAAAATTCAGCAATTCACAGGGTGATACGCGCAATGGTGAAGTCATGCAACATAGCAGCGTGGGAGAAACAAGCGCTACACAAGGCCGTGCGAGTGGTACGCTCCAACCCAGTCACAGTGCGAAGTCTTTTTGAAAAATAGAGTAGGAAAGGAGACCGAGAGGCCCAAAAACCGCAATGCACATGCGCCAGCATCACATCCGACCACGGCCACGTCATTGAGATTGAAGGCCACAAAGCGCTTATCCCAGTGCATGTTCAGAGCCTCGATGCAACTACCCTCCGCCCCAATGACTCCCTACCACTAAAGGGCACTAAAGTCAGAGCGCGCCTTTTCAAGGACATTACTAAAATAGCAGGACAGATAGGAGCAGAAGTGCCTAACCTCCAGCACATGCTACCCTCAACCCTGTGGCGTGAGTCAGGGTCCACAGTGCGCCACGTGGAGCAGCAAGCGACAGCCATCTGTGCCTCCCACTACGTACGAATCGTGGACAAGGGGGTGGGGGTCATGTGGGGATTTTGCCGTCAGTGGATGTGGGATATACTCGAGGAATTCCTGATCCAGGAAGGGTATACCAGATGCAACCAGTCCCAACAAGACATCACAGCACAGATACGAAGGATCATACAGTCCAATGGCTGGGACAACGACCAAGCTGGGCGCATCGCCTCCCTGTACCTCATCGGCAAGGCAAAAAGCCTGATTAAACAGAAATGGCTCTGGCGACCCATCGCCGCACTCCCGAAACCCCTCTTACCAAAAAAAGACCTCACCATCGCAGCCAGAGCCATGACCACATTTTTGAAACTGGTGGCGGAAGAGACCCCTGGAAACTTCATGGTCCACTCAGTTAATCACGTGGCAGACTGGTTTCATTGGTTGCCATCCGTTGGTTGCTCGTATATTGTAGAACTGGACTGCAAAGACCAGTTCAACCACGTACCCCCCAGTTGTGTGGAGTCACACATGACGGAGTCCAGCAAGTGGCTCGCCAAGCGGCATCGCTGGCGAATGAAAGACATCTGCTGGAGTGTCCACAGAGACAGTAAAAAGTTGGATAGGGCAGGCCAGGGAGCCTCAGGAAAATTCTGGTACATCACGCACGGGGACCTCAGCGACAAGATAAATTTCGAGCTGCAAAACAACAACTACGTGACAGCGGCAGGGTCCCTGTGGCAAAGGACGGGGTGTATTCTCATGGGGGGGTCATTCTCCGCGCAGGCAGCGGATCTGCACTGCCAGTGGGGGGTGTATATGAACAGAGCGCGCTTCAGGGACCTTGGGGAACTCCGCATCACAGAAACAGGCTTCATATACTGGGATACCCCCTGGGGAGCACTCACACTGTGCCAATTTCGAGACAACATTCTTATGGCCACAGCCTTTGCCGACACCCCAGCCATCAAAATAGTTAAACGCGTATGCCACCTCCTACAACGATGCTGGAACCTGAGGGTACTGTGTCCATGTGATGAACCGTGTACCCAATCCTGTCTCCAATCCTCCACGACAGCTATGGGTTTCTGCATGGTATGTTCAACTGATGGGGAACCCACGGTATACGCACATCCGAGTTCGCTGGACAGTGCATGGGAACTAAAAATGGGCCCCCCACTAATGACGCCAGCCCACGCCTCCCAACAGTATCTGCGGACAGTCCTCACAGGCGTTTTATGTAACTCCCGCCAATGGTGTCGTACCCCCCTAGCACAGCTCTTGACGGTGACAGCGTGGAGCCAAGTATCGATTAAATCGGGCTACAGTCCCAGAGCCCTCAGACGTGCCATGCACGCTGCGATCATCAGAGGCCTGTCAGCCTCAGACCACCAGCCACAGTTCGTAGTGCGGTTCATGCACCACATATCCGAGCTTCTACCCCTCCCACGTTGCTGTGCTATCCACAAAGTGCTCCACTGGGTGAAACGCCATGGCCAGTGGGCGGGAGGGGCATACGCCACATGGGTGCTCCCGAAACACCTGGCGCAAGTGGGTATCACAGGAGAATGGAGCCACGACTACGCCCCCCTCCACGATCATTGGGTCTCGGTGAAACAACCGGGACATGTATGTGTGTGATTGCGCGGTTACGCGTGGTCCATGATCTGGCCTGCATGACCTCCACTATCTCCCCTATCTCCCCTGTATGCCTCCTTCCCCTCCCATAACAGTCAATCCAGGAGCATGTGAGTGATGCTGCAAGGTACACAATGTCCTCCCCTCCTCAGACCTAAAGGTAATGACGACTGGGAACACTGCAGTGACTCCATGGGAACAGTGGATGAGGAACAATGTGCCCTGTCCCATTACCTTTCAGAAAGGCGCCTAGCCTCCATGACAATTTTGTAATTGTGGCCTGACGAGTCGTTTTGATCAGTGCCTGCCTGTCTGCGATCAACAGTGGGTTTGGTTCTCTTGATCACTGTCACGAAGTGTGTGTGTGTGCGCGCGCGTGTGTATGTGTGCGCGCGTGGGTCCGAGGCGCAACAGTTGTGGGTTGCCTAAGCAAAGGTCGCGCGCCGTGTCTTGGAGGGATAAAATGGTGGCTTTTGCAGCAATGCAACGACCTCAGGCTAAATTTTTGTTTTCTCGTTGTAAAGGTGGTTGCATCACGCGGGGCGGGTGAGGGCAAGCAGCACCCGGCAACCCAAACCCTGCGCGCGCGCGCGTGTGTGTGTGTCCTGCTGCATGTGTCCTGTCTGTGTGTTGCGTGTGTTGCCGTCTGGTCCCGGGTTGCGCTACAGTTTGCGCTGCAGGACCTGAAGACAGCTCTGATAGCAATGCTCCAAGTGTACACTCACTGTTTGTACGGCACTGTGTGTCTGTGTGTGTCTGTGTGTGTGTGTGTTTGTGTGTGTGTGCGTGCCAATGCACATGGGCTGCGCCCTATGGCAGAAATAGCCCTGGGCTATTGATAACCTGCTCTGACGAGGACGCGATTCTGCTTCGGCGCTTTTTGTGGGGATCATGCCTTCACTAGCAGCGCGTGTGTCGCGGGGGGGGGGGGGGTCCGCGTGTGCTTGCATGCGCTGCTTCGCCCATGCGGTGGTGGATGTGCTTGCTGTGCATGTTGTTGTCCCTCACGCGCTTGCTGCCCGCAACCGCATTGGGGCTTTTGTCTCTCTGTGCCGCGAGGCTGCCATTCAGGTGAAGCCGTGGCGCACTACGCCGCACTGCAGTACATTCGGTTGATTGGTGACAACACGTTGGTTCGCTGCCCCAAAGCACAGTTCAAGCGCCTCCGTGGGATTCGATGGTGGACGGATCCCTTTGCCAGGCACATACCAGCGGATCTGATCTGCACCTTGTGCAGTGTACATATGTACATGTATATGGCAATATCACACCCGTGCCCCCCACCCCACCCCCTACCCACCCCGGTCTTGAATGGGGAAATAAGGACATTTGTCCCTATTTTGAGGGTGGAGAACTCAAAGGGGAAAAAAGATGTTTTGGAAGGTATTTAGATGGGTAGGGGTGGGTTTTGGGGCCTACAAAGGGGTTGGAAGGGCTGAAAATAGGTGATGACATCACTAGTGATAGGATCCTAACCAAATTGCTAAAGATAGCCACTTTACCCCTAATAATAGCCCATCCCTACATTTTAGCACCCTTAGACCCTGGAAGTTTGAATCATTTTCCATCCTTTTGCCCATTTTCATCAACCACGGGCACTTTTAGTGGAAAATAATGGCTCATGTCATCAACTTTCCTGAAGTTGCCTATTTTTAGCTGCTTGAGGAGGAGTCTATCATTAGTGATGTCATCGCCTATTTTCAGCCCCTCCAACCCCTTTGTAGGCGCCAACACCCACCCCTAGCCATCTAAATACCTTCCAAAACCCTTTTTTTTACACCCCCCCCCCCAAAGCCCAACCGGTAGTGGGGTTGGGGGGGGGGGGACGGGTGTAATATTGCCACATAAAAACATGGCAAAAACCATCCAGTATGCCTACCAGGGTATAGGGGCAAGAGGTGGGCTTGGGATGGGGAGTAGGGGACCCTCCCCTATTTTGGGGTCGGGAAACACAAAACAACATGTTTTGGAAGTGAATTGGATGGTTGTTAGTGGGTATTTGCCCCTACAAAGGGCTTGTGAGGGCTAAAAATAGGGGATGACATCACTGTTACTAGGATCCTAACCAGAGTACTAAAAACAACCACTAAATCCCAAAAATTACCCACACCACCCCTACATACATCCAAAAACATAGGAATTGGGAGTTTTTAACATACTCTCGTTCATTGTGATGTTCCGCAAACTACCATTTGGGGTGGAAAGGGCTAGTATTGGGGATTTGGACCACAGTTTCACCCGTTTTTGGTACTCTGGTTAGGATCCCAGTAAAAGTGATGTCATGCCCTACTTTTAGCCCTCACAAGCCCTTTGGCTTTGTAGGGGCAAATACCCACTAATAACCATCCAATTCACTTCTAAAACATTTTTTTTCGTGTTTCCCGGCCCCAAAACGGGGGGTCCCCTACTCCCCACCCCAAGCCCACCTCTTGCCCCTATACCCGGGTAGGCATACTGCAGTAGTGATGCCATATATATATATATATATATGTATTACTACACCCCTCTCCCCTTGAATCTAGCTAACAAGCAACAAGCAAGCAACAAGCAAGCAACAAGCACTTCTCCTTTCCGTTTTGGTCATTGCTCCGCCTCATCGCTCTGGGCTCTACTCTACTCTAGCCATCCTATTCCCTAGGTGGTGGCCTTGCCAAATTCCACTTTTTAGCCAAAAAACCACCGGTTGAGCCCCGGGGTGGGGGCGGCAAGTTGGGACGTGCCCTCCCAAAGCTGCGTATTTTGTGCCCCAAAACAACCTTTTTTGGCCCAAAACGGCCTCGAAACCCACTCAAAGCGGCCAAACGAAGGGAAACGGTTGCTACACCCTACGTGCGCCTCGATTGCCCCGTGACAAACAGCCCTTTGTTGCCCTCTAACTCCACGATATGTCCGAGGAACGGCCCAAAAAATGGCTGAAAGTGGCCCAGATTGCGCACAGTTTGTGTCAACAAGCCCCAAAACGGAGAACGGGTCGTATCTTGGGCTACGTGGCTCAAATCCGAATTCCGGGGGCACCTATTCCTCCCGCAACCCCCCACTTGTTGTGGTTTCCAAGCCTCAGATTTGCCCAACGAGACACCTAGACCCCCGTACCAGTGGTCACTTGGTGGAGCCGGACAGCAGCGCGGCCCTCGCACGGCGGGGGCCAACAGTGGGTCCATCAGGGTCCCCGGGGTGAAAAAAATCATTTTTTCCAAAGTTGTTCTTAGACCACTTGGGATGCTCAAACAAGTGTTTCTAGGTCGTTGTGAGCCCGTGGTGACGCGTTTTGGCCCATGGAAAATCCCAAAATACCTTGAAAAGGGGCCGTTTGGGACCAAAAATGGGTCCAAAATGGGTGAAAACTGCGCTTTTCCAAATTGATCTTGGATCATTCGGGATGCTCAAACAAGTGTTTTAAGCCCATTTTGAGCCCGAGGTGACGCGTTTTAGCCCATGCAAAATCCCACAATGCCTTGAAAAGGGGCCATTTTGGGACCAAACATGGGTCAAAAATGGGTCAAAAACGCGTTTTTTTCAAAAGTGATCCTGGACCATTCGGGGTGCACAAACAAGTGAAATGAGCCCATTTTGAGCCCAATTTGACCCAGTTTAGCCTCTTCCGCCCCATGTATGCACCAAGTTTCCAAGTTTCCTTTCCCACGTACCTTAGAGCCGCATGGTGGAGCCACCTAGAGTTGGGGAGAGGAGTGTAGATTAGAGGATTATATATTATATGTATACCCGGGCCTCAGAAGCCGCACAGAGCCTTGGTCAGAATGGGAACCGGCAATGGTGCAAGACAAGCGGGACAGGCAAAGAGTGAGGACGAGATTGCGATGGGGACAGGGCGGATAGGCGCTGATGAGATCTGAGGGATGAGAGATGAGGCCGAAGACATGGGAATGCGGGGTGACATTGTAGACGGGAAGGGGATGGGTATGATGTGTCTCCCGCAGATGCGTGGCCGGAAGGCATACCCCAATGGTTGTGCACACCTCTACTGAAAGATCCGGGCAGACCAGCAGGTAGCACCATCATGGACCGTGGCGTGGCCATGATTCCGCTCCTTGAGAGGGGCCACACTCAAGACTGGCAGATGGACATTGTACATATTGATACAGATACGTCATGTTTCGCTGTGCCCTGTGCAGCACCCTAAGCGTGGATCCCGTCGTTTGTCGTTCGGTACCTCTCGGATGTGTGGATATGTTCGGGGGCACTCCCCCTGTATGAGTTGTGTGTGGTATGTTATCCCTGTGCCCCGTGTAGCCCCTTCGACGTAGCCTGTTCGAAGACAAAGATCCCTGGTTCAACTGCACGCCGTTGGGACCTGGTTGCTGTCCCCTGCATCGCCGTGGCTGCGTTCTTGATGCCGATCCATTGCTGAGGTGCGTGCTGCGGCGGGGTCGCCGTCAATGCAGTTTGCAGGGCCACTGCACGTCACAGTGATGGCCCACCGTCACAGTTGCGGAGGAGTAGTGCCATGCATTGTGTCCTGCTCTGCGCTGTCATGCAGGACAGGGTGCAGTGCGGTGTGACTGGTGCTTCTGGGATTGGTGAGAATGAACCCAACGTGGAGCACTGTGCCCAAGAACCACTGCTTTGTGTTGCCGGCGACCGTGTGCTTGCCTTTGCAGAGGCAGTAAGAGCTGCTTCTGGATTTGGTTGTATAGAGCGCTGCCCCATTGATGTGCCGGTTTTGATGGATCATCAAGGTGATGAACTGAGGTGTATGGTTGACCCCCCCCCCTTTGCAATCCCCCTCCCCCACCTGGGAGACCGCCACTTGGCCCAAAAAGCGTAGGAAATACTAGGCGCCGTTGAAACAGTTTTCTTTGGATTATGCTAGAACTCGGGGGGGGGGGGGGGGGTCACTTGCTGACCGTCTCCGCCCCCCCTCGGGAGACCGTTGCGACCTCGGGGGGGTAATTGCAAGGGGGGACGGGGGGACCAGCGCGTGTGGGTAGCATGTTGCAAATGTGCAATTTAAGCCTATCCGGAGACTGCGCAAAAGATTGTGTGGATGGACATCAGCAGCATGTGCAATCAGCAGCATGTGGACCAGGTAAACCAGTTTGTTGTGTTTGGCTCTTGAAGTTTGGGCTGGATGGGCGTCCCCAAAAGGTCAGTTTCGTCGTGATTGGGGCGGCGTTGTCGCATGCTGCGGCGTTCTGCAGAACAATTTCTGGTTTCACCCCTGGAGATCTGCCACCCACCCACCCAAATAGATCCAGGGAGGCGCCGACAGTGGATGGTTGGTTGCTGGATGGTTCGTGTTGGTTCATGCGCCGCTGAGCCCTACAGCGTCAAGCCGGATGCATGAACCCGACAAAAGATCCCCCGGGGGACTGCATGCACGTTGCACCCTTCGCATGCCGGACGATTGAGGGATATTGTTGGGCGAGCAGCTGAGAATCTGTTGAAACCACGTCACAGTTCATCACAAGCCCAGCGGTAGACGAGGGGTGGCGGACCATGAACCACTTGTCAAGTGGTGTGGGGAAGATTGGGGGGCTGGAGGGCCATAAAATGACATGGATCCCTCTTGTGGCTGGATTTCGGGTGCACATTGTGTCTTGTGGCTGGATTTCGGGTTGTGGCTGGATTCTGGGTGCCCCCCGTGTCTTGTGGCTGGATTTTAGGGATACAAGCCACCCACAACCTCACCCACGCCACTTAGCCTTCATGGTTGAGACAGGTGGTTTAGGTATAGGTTGATGTAACCTCCCCCGCCCTTGTATAAGCTACGCCCTTGTCCAAGCTACACTAGGCGTAGGGACCGTAATAATTGTGTACGTAATTTAATTGCGTATGAAATGTAGTGCGGCCACATAAGATATGGGTGTGGGTCGTCATATGTACCAATTTCAGCACATGTGGCGTCTTGCTGGTGCACGAGGAATTTTTTTTTTTTGAAGTCTTATGCATCCCATAGCTCCTGAATTGCCAATTTCAGTACGTGCTACCTGTGCAGATGTGTGTCGGCAGTTCTATGTATTGCGTGCAAGCCATGCCTTTGTCCAAGGTACAGTAGGTGTAGGGACAGTAATAATTGTGTACATTGGCGTAGCTTATAGGGGAGGGGGGGTTGAAGGGTTACAGGCCACGCCACAAAGTGTGGAGTGTGTGCACAGTGTTTGCGCCCCTCCCCCTATCCCGAGAAACAAGCATCATTGAGACGACAACCCCCGAATCTAGCCCGGGTGTTGAATCATCGGAGCATGAAATCCCAAAGCAAAGTGAATAATGCCACAGCCATTGCTCATGTGAAATAGATTGTCCACAGAGCTCTACGTCACTACCATGGCCCCATTGGCCACCGCTTTCATAAATTTGGGGCAAGTGACCGCGGCTCACCACCAGATTTGTGTCTTTGTGACCTAAAGTTAGGCAAATAACTTTAGTTTTGCCACAGCAGATGCAGTAGCAGTACAGGACAAACCCTGGTCAAGAGGGAGGGGACGGGACACCATGGAGTGATCAGACCACGCCGCATAGGACCTCTCTGTCCACAGCTGATGTTTGTAGTGTGAGCTGTTAGTCGGCTACAATTTTTTTTTGGTATGCAAGAAGCTAAACGACGACGGGTGGTGTTTACCACCGGCCGAACAAAAAAAATCCATATTGTGAGAAAAGTTTATAGTGGTTTCAGCAGTGTGTTTTTGTCTCTCCTGCTGCTTGTTGCTGGTGTAGGGTTTCCTGCTGCTTGTTTTTGGAGATGAAAACCTTTTGTTTGCAGAAATAGAGTCAATCCAGGATAACCCAAGCCAGAGGTGTGCAAGGAGAAGAGAATCAGGATCAAAGCATGAAGGGCTGCAGTGTAAACAGTGAAAGATGATTGGATATTCACAGAAACTGCATCTCAGGTCAAATCGGAATGCATAGTCACAAAGATAGCTGAAATGTTTTGGAAAAGAGTTGGAAAACTGCCCCATGGTCACTCTATCTCCATAGTGCCATCTCAGGAGATGTGCACTCTTTGTTTTGGGTCCCATATGTGCTGAGGTGGCAGGGCATGTGGCGATGAGGTCACTGCCATGTCACATGGGATCTTCCTACTTAGCTAGGCTGACCGGGAATTGAACCCAGGACCTCTCAAAAAGAGGTGCCCAGCCCCCTAGGGTGCATACCACTAGGATAGCTAAGAATTCATGGAAAAACATAGATAAGTTCATAGGCTCTGCCTTGGATATGTCACTGCTCAGTCAACTCAGGAAAAGATGATTTGCCTCACATTGAAAGGGGATTAAGGGGTCCACTCCATATCCTGATTGGGTGTTTGGTTCCATAGGTCAAAATGTGTTATCACCACTTTTGGTGGGACCAATACTAAGATAAAAATGCCTGGATGCTCAGTGCATCCCTAATACAACTAGAGTATGCCTCAAAGCATTGGAAAAGCACTTTTTCTTACTCCCCCCTTGTGCTGTGGTGGCCACCACTGTCGCATTTTAGGAAAAAGGGATTTTTTCTTGGCCTTTCCTTGGTTTCCACATCTACTTTAAAATACCTAAAGTTTCCCTCACACAGAAAAATGGGCGCTCACCATGGCTGGCGCTCTTTTGCTGCTCTGTTTGTAAGACTCAGCGCTCATGGCGCTGCCGGGGCTCCTGTGGCTTGGTTGGGTTAGTTTGGGAGCATGCCAAAACATGTGCATGTGCATCCCTCCCTCCAAGACACAGCACGACACAAACCCAACGCAAGACACAATATACACACTCGCATGGGTTCTCGTAAACCTGCTGGCGACCTGTGACCTGTCTTAGGGCGAAGGGAGTCGTAAAAAAATTAAATTGCCCCTTGGTGGGGTCTTGGGTTCTGCTCAGTCTCTCCAGGCTGCTGCGTTTCGGCCCGAACACGGCCTACTCAGCGAGGCTGCGCGTGGGTATCTGCAGAGGCAGGAATGGGAGAATTATGGACGAATCCACGCAAAAACGAAGCGACGACATCAAAATCCGTCAAATGACGGCCTAGAATTTTTCTGAAACAACACACCTGAGCAGAATCCAATTGTGCATCAGAAGCTCATTTTTATAGGAATTATAGTCATCTCTGGATTTTTTAAATCCAGAAATTCATACGCATAAAACGGCGGCGCGCAGGAGCGGCTCCTAGCGAAGCGCCGGAAAATGGAGAAATAATGGAATTATAAACGTATGTATCACGTAGTCTTGAAAATGACGAGACACACATTAATAAATAAACATACAGATTCCACCCACACTAATAGAAGCTTCAAAAATTCAAGAATTCGACAATCAACAAAAAAGACTTCAATGAATCAGGTATAAACTACAGGTATGCTCGTCTCGTATGCCGCATACACATTGCTCGTCTCGTGTCTCCGTGAACGAGTCTTGTAGCAGCGCTAACAACGATAGGACGCGATAGAGGGATTGATTAGAAAGATTGCAGATGATTAGAGGTCAGATCAGGGTGATTAGACATACACACAAGTGCATAGCAACATTCTTCGCGTGCGCCCCTCACTTGCTCTCTCTCTCCAGCGGGAGGTAAGGTGAGTAAGCCCAGGTGGGGCCACCCCCTGGTAGAGTTCGTGATTGTGGTTGAGATGGGCAGGTTTGCCCGAAACGCTCGTGCATGCTCGCGCATTCACACACGCATTAAAGGGTAGGCCACGCGAAGTGCGCACGGTAAACCTTGTTTAGGCTACCCAGGGGCTCCTTGGTACGTTCTTCAAGAGAACATGAGAAGTCCCTTAAAGCTTGCTTGCTTGACAGGGGTAGCTGATTCTTCAGCGTGTTTGCCGTCAGTGTATTATAGGTCACACTGAGAACCGTATAATACGGGGAGTGTGGCTTGGTTCCTCCGCCGCAAACGCCCCTTCATTTGCCTTTGCTTTACAGGTGGGCAGGTAGGGTGATTGGTGCAGCAGCATACCATTTTTTTCGTGCCCTGCTAAACAAGGGCGCAGATCACACAAACAAATAACTCCCCTCTGCCTGTGGCAGAGCAGGGAGTCCGACTTCATCGACATCTGCGCCGTGCACGCAAAAGAGCACTTCTTCCCTCCAAGCCCTAGTGGCGTCCCCTGTTAGACCACAGTTGCTTAGCAGCGCTGTGTTCTCTTGTCATTTCACAGGAGGGTCGCTAGGACCCACGACATGTTCTTCAACAACACCAAGTAGAGTGTGCGTGTAGGAGTGGTAGTCCTGCGTGGGGGCTAGAGCCAGTTGCCCCACTGCTCGCCCACGAGGATGGTGCCACTGTAGGGTGTGTAGGACCTGTAGTGCGTGTGTCACTGTCCCACCCGTTTCCTGCAATTTTAGCAGGGTTGGTGGGCTGTGGCAGTGGTTAGGTGAGTGTTTTGGCCATTTAGCAAAACGGCGTTTTCATGCCTTCATAGCTTTTGGCCACCCCTCCCTGTAGTAGACAGATAGGTAGGGAAAACAATACCTGGATTAGTACGCTGGGTATTCCCCAAAGGTTTTGCGCCAGCACAGAAATTGGGCGCTTAGGGGAGGGGAGACCCGGGGCGTACCCCGTGGCATCAATAAGCCAACCCTCCAGGTTTAGCAAGCGTGCAGACTTGGGTATAATTAGGACACCACTTCTGCGGCTTGCTCTCAGGACCTTAGGAATAGCACACTCACACATACGCTTTGGCAGGTAAGGGTAAGGTTCAGTCCCTAGCTTTAGTCTTGGAGGCAAGCGTCTCAGCGAGCCTCAGCAACTCACCAACGTTGTTCTGGGACAAGTAGTCAACCAGAACTGAGTTTAGGCGTCCCTCAGGTAGAACAAATGCAGAGAAGGGCTCCCAGGTGGCCTCTTCGACTCCAAACCCTTCCCAGAGGGTGAGGAAGCGCCAACCCTGGCGATAGCGGTGGCGTAGGACAGACTTCACCAGGTAGAAGCCCTCCTTAGCCATCTGCTCGGCGTTCATGTCGGGGAGTTCACCTTCAACTTCCATAGGGCTGGCAGCCCCTTGTAGGTCCAGAGCGGCGATTTCCTCGTCGTTCAGCTCCCACTCCTCCCCACAAAGGTCTTCAGGATAGTAAGAAAAAGTGCTTTTCCATTGCTTTGGGACATACTCTAGTTGTAGTAGAGATGCACTGAGCATCCATGCATTTTTATCTTAGTATTGGTCCAGCCAAAAGTGGTGAGAACACATTTTGACCTATGGAACCAAACACCCAATCAGGATATGGAGTGGACCCCTTAATCCCCTTTCAATCAGAAGTAAAACATCTTTTCCTGAGTTGACTGAGCACTGACATACCTAAGGTAGAGCCTATGAATTTATCTATGTTTTTCCATGAATACTTATCTGCCCTAGTGGTATGCACCATAGGGGGTTAGGCACCTCTTTTTGAGAGGTCCTGGGTTCAATTCCTGGTCAGCCTAACTAAGTAGGAAGATCCCATGTGACATGGCAGTGACCTCATCGCCACATACCATGCCACCTCAGCACATATGGGACCCAAAACAAAGAGTGCACATCTCCTAAGATGGCACTATGGAGAGAGAGTGATCCTGAGGCAGTTTTCTAACTCTTTTCCCAAAACATTTCAGCTATCTTTGTGAATATGCATTCATTTGTATCCTGAGTTGCAGTTTCTGTGAATATCTAATCATCTTTCACTGTTTACACTGCAGCCCTTCATGCTTTGATCCTGAATTACCTTCTCCTTGCATACTATTGGCTTGGGCTATCCTGGATTGAGTTGGCTTTACTGTATTTCAACAAACAAAAGCTTTTCATCATCCAAAACCAGCAGCAGGACACCCTACAGCAACAACAAGCAGCAGGAGAAGCAAAAACACAGTGCTGAAAACACTATAAACTTTTCTGGTAGCAAGAGGCAGCCTGTCTCTGTGCACCGGCAGCGACCCCGCGCCGTACAACCAGTGCTCCGAGCAGGCAAACATAAGCAGAAGGGCGGATTAAGATGGACCCAGGAAGAGTGGACGCCGATGTGAACACAGCGCCAGCGCCTGAAGCACCGGCAAGGCCGGCGCCTGACGCTGTACCTTCGGTGGAGCCCTTACATGGGCCAGTGGATACGGCGGAGGACTCCTTGGATGGCCTCCGGACGGCCTTCGGGGCCCTGTCGGTGGAGGAAGTGGTCTCTCAGCCTCAGCCTGCGAAGAGGAAGAGAGAGAACGAGAGCGAGAAAGATGCGGGAGAAGGAGCAGACGAAGGAGAGGAGCAAGGGCAAGACCCGACGGAAGTCCCTACCTTCGAAGGCGCACCAAGCGCTTCTGGCCTCCATGCATCACCCTCTCCCATAACCACCACACTCCCAGCCGCCGCAACATCCACCTCCACAACCAACCCGCCTATGGCAGAGGGCACAGGCTTTACTGGCATGCCTCACTACCCCGCCTATGGCATGGGCCCACCTACCACTGCGCTCCTTGAGGCAACTACTGCCAGTGAGCCGGTGGCTTCCAGCTATGCGCCGCGATGGTATGCGGCTGACCATCCCCATCCACTCCACGCCACTGGAACCTACATGGAAGTTCCTGGGTATGCTCCTGGGTGTGCACCTGGGTATGCACCCCTGAGTGGGTTGAGGAGAGGACCAGAGTCTCTGGGAGGCAGGAGTAGAGGATCGGGAAGATCCTCCAACAGGTCCCTGACGCGGTCGGAGATCAACGAGGTGCTCCGAGGAGCCACTTCGCAAATCGTGAGCGACCTCACGCAAGAGATCAGGGAGAAACTGCAGCCCCTGATGATCCCGTCCCATGCGTCACCTACGGCGATGGGAATGTCACCCCACCGAGTACAGGCTAACCACCTGGCGGCAGGGCTGACAAATACCCTGGGGAGCCTGAGGAGCCGACCGATGCCGACTCCTGCAGCAGTACCGAGAAGTCCATTCGTCCCAAGAATGGCCCAGCCGCCCTACAGCCATGTGACGAACTCGGCGAGGGCCGAACTGGACCAGCTGGGGCTGACAGCCCTAAGGGCTATGGTGGACGTGGAGCCTTATGGCTCCAGTGATCTTGGCGGAGACCCCTCCGACGACGGGCCGCCGTCGATGGATTCTTCTTCGCCATCGGATGACGAAGACCCTGAGGACCCCGAGGACCCCAAGGGTAAGAAGAAGAAGAAGAAGAAGAAGAAGACCCGACGCCCTGAAGGACGCCGAGCTCAGGAGGCGAAGGCTATTGCCACCTCCAAGATAGTGGTGAACCTGCCTGAGTTCACAGGCAAGGACCTCAGCGAGTTCGCTGAGAACTTTGGCCGGTTTCTACGACTGACCGTCCAAACCCACGCTAGTGGGCGAGTAAAGTGCGACCTGCTCCTGCAGTGCTGCAAGACGAAGTACCTGGAGAAGCAGGTCAGGCAGATCGTCACTAACTCCGCCACCTTTGCCGACGTGTTGGTTGCCCTGGAGAGGCAGTACCCGACCTACGAGACCGACCTCTCCATCAGGGCCGAGATCCAGAACCTGCCCGTGCTGCCCAACAACCCTAAACCTGGCAGGGTCTCCGAGCTGTTGGCTGATCTGGATCACTGGGCTGGACGACTTACGCCCGGTTCCTACAGCAGCGACGACCTGCTGTTTTGGTTGTGCTCCAAGCTCCCCCGAGAGCTATGGGACGAGTGCCGTTTGACGGCTGAGCGCAAGGCTAGATCCCTCCGCTACGAGGATCTATGCGTGCTGCTCCTGGAGATGGCGCCCGAGAAGGAGAGCGACCAACACCTGAACCACTACCGTCCTGGTGGTGGAGGTTCTGGAGGCAAAGGGTACCAAGGGTCCCGACCTGGGCAGGGGAATACCCCCAAACACGCCCACGCCCGCCTAATGGAGAACGTGAAGGAGCTATTCTGGTTTGAAGCCAGAGATGAGCAGGGCCACCTGCAGCACGCCTCTGACTGCGAGCAGCGAGACTGCTTTGTAGTCCAGGGGAAGCAGCAGGAGAAGATCACCGGCGCCAAAGTGAAGCTGCCGGATCATTACCGCTGCACCATCACGTGTGCATTCTGCGGTAAGCGGAAGCACTATGAGGACGAGTGCTACCATAAGCAACGCCTATCGGCGAAGCTTAAGGGGGAAGATCCTGGCAAAAGCTCAGGCAAAGGTGGAGGCAAGGCCAAAGGCAACGACTCCGGCAAGGGCAAGTCGAAAGGACGTGGTCAAGGTGGTCAAGAAAAGGGTCAAGGTGGACGAGGAGGAGGCGCTAACCGCCAGAACGACAACAAGAACAAGGACAAGAACGGAGGTAACCCCAACCCTAATCCAGGGGCAAACTCCGAGCCCTCTGGAGGGCAGTCTGGACCTACCACACGCTCACAGACGCAGGCCCAGCAAGAACAAGGAGCCAAGCGTGAGCATGAAGGTGGTGATGACGGCAACGCCAAGAAGAGAAGCCGTTTCATGAGGATGGCCCGCAAATTGCGGAACAAGGGGTTCGAGGTGACCTGTCCCGCGGAATTCTGACGGGGACGCTCTGGTGGCACCCAAGACCTGGTGTTTTGGGTACGTATCCGACTAGGGGGACGTGAATACCTGGGGGTACTGGATACTGGCGCCACAATATCTATAGTGGCCAAGAAAATTTTACCTTCTGGGAGCCTGAAGAACACCATGACCACCGCCGCTATACGCATGGGGGATGGACATGTGGTGCACAGCTGCGGGGACTGTGAAGTGGAGGTACCTATGGGCTCCAGAACTATCGCCCATCGGTTCTATGTGATGGACACTGATGCCTTCGACTTTGTACTGGGTACTGACTTCTTCGTGCAGCACTCCCAGATGCAATCCCTGACGCTGCAAGCGCCCTACCTCCTGTACGTGGACCACGGCAGTGGCAGAGAGTCTGTGCCACTGGAGCAGTCGGAACATACCTCGAGTTACCTGAGACTATCGAAGGAGGAGCCCTCGAACATGATGGCGGCCTCCAAAACTGAGGACTATCAACTATTGGGGGAAGTCCTAGACCAAGGTCTGAAGGAGTTGGGTTACTCTCGAGAAGACCTAAGTGTGGAGCTGTTCGCCAGCGACAAGCAGCATGTACTGGACCTATACTGCAGCAAGGGGAAGAACTGCAGCTACAAATTTTACTGGCCCTCTTTCGGGATGGCCTACGGGAACCCCAGATTCAGTGAACTGGGGAAGGTGCTGACCAAGGTGGCCTTGGAACGTTCCCGTATGGTCCTGTGTTCCCCCGATTGGGGAGCCCATGGGGGCAACGAGTACTGGCGAACCCTCCTTGACAAGCTGACTATCAGCTCTGTGCGATTACCTGATGAGGCCATCTACGTGCCTCTGGGACGCAAGACACCCATTGGGAAGCCCGGATGGGGGAGTATGCTCAGCGTGGTGGACGGAAGTCTTACCACCATTCCCTGGGAAGACCTGGACCCTACTCTGGTCCAGGCTATACAACGAGAAAGCGATGGACTCGCCTTGGGTGACTTGAAGGATCGCCTACGACCTCAAGATGCTGTTGAAACTACACCCGGAGGAGATGAGTACGTCGTGACTGACACCAACGCCCCCAACTCTCCCTGTCATGTACCTGTTCCTGATGGAGTCTCTGAGTGTGGACTATCTGAGCTACCTAGCTCTATCCACTCAGACGACGAAACTGAGCACGACGCCTTCTTCGTGCAGACCGCGGTGGAGGAAGTGGAGAACGCCGAGTACGTCGCCCCACTAAAACCCCTACTCTCCATGAGGGTGGAAGACCCCGTGGATGAAGAGCTGGACCCTAGATCCAGGCTCAGGGAGTATGTGGATTCCAAGAGGAAGTTGGTGGCGAAAAAGCTATGCTACGCGAAGCCTACCCGCAGCTCGTGGCCACTGAAGCAAGACGTATGGGAGACCTATCCCAATTGAAGGAGGACCTCGAACAGAAGATCACCACCTGGCAAAGGGAGGTAGATCTCAAGCTCATGAAGAGCGTGTGGGGCGCCCATGTGAGGACCCCAGAGGAGGACGACCTCTCGGAGGAATGTGTATGTGAACCCCCTCGAGCGTGCCTATGTTGCCATCGTCCACCGGAGATGGTCGAGCAAGATCTTCTATATGCCTACCAAGGGCTGAAGGATGCTACAGCGGGCGAAGAGTCGGTGGAGGACCACCTCCCGACGTCTATTCAAGGGGCAAGCAACTTACACTCCGACGAGGACATGGAGGACAAGATCAAGGTATTGGACCCGCGGGTACAGAAGCTGATAAGGACCTATCTGGAGGTGTTCGGAAAACTACCCCCTCCAGCCTCATGCGACAAGCTGGTACAGATGGACCTCAAGCTGAAACCCGAGTTCGTGGGTCACAAGATACGGAGGAGACCCTATCCAGCTCCTAAAGAGCAGGCCGACGAGATTGAGCGACAGATACAGGAGTGTATCGACGCTGGCCTAGTCCTGGAGTACAAGGACGGGGACTATCCCCTACACTGCAGCCCCTGTTTCCTGGTGGCTAAACCTGGGTCTACAGCCAAACGGCTGGTAGTGGACTATGGAGAGCTGAACAAGAAGACGCTGAACCACTCAGGGTCCATACCCAATATGGAGTCTACCCTGGAGAAGATAGCCTCCTGTCGCTACAAGACCAAGATGGACAAGCGAAGTGGATTCTGGCAAGTGGACCTGACGCCCAACGCGCAGGAACTACTGGCCTTCATCACCCCTCAGGGGAGGGTATTCAAGTGGAAAGTCATGCCATTTGGCGTGGCTAACGCACCCGCTCTATTCCAAGAGCTGATGAACAAGATCTTGTCCATCCTACGAAGGAGACCTAAGGTGCAGGAGCTCATATCCCGTGGGGCCCAGATGGAGGCTCACATCGACGATGTATGCCTCGGGACCAATACCCAGGAGGATCACCTAATCCTCTTGGGTGAGTTCTTTGCGGTCTGCCAGGAGAACCACACTCGACTCAAGCTGGAGAAGTGTGAGTTCATGCAGGAGACCATGCAGTACTTGGGGTTTGACGTTGGCTATGGGTGGTGGACCCCAGCGGCCTCTAAGGCCAAACCCCTGATGGATGCCAAGGTACGACACGAAGACCCCAAGAAAGGACTTCATGATGTACGCAGTTTCATTGGGGCGTGCAACTTCTATCGCCGCCACATCAAGAACTTCACCTATACCAGCGCCGTACTGACGGACTTGATCAAGAAGAGTACTACTTGGCGCTGGGGCCCACAAGAGCAACAAGCGTTTGACGAGCTCAAAGACAAGGTAGCCAACACTAAGTGCTTGGGCGTGCCTAGGGCACAAGGGGAGATTATCCTGGTGACCGACGCCAGCAATGTGGGCGGTGGTGGAACGTTGTTCCAATGGCAAGCACTAGAGAAGGAGGAGTTCGACTCGGCCATTTCCCAATGGGGGACGGAAGGTCTCAACCGAGATGGAACCCTCAAGCACAGCTACCCTGACGACAAGTGGGTCCTAGTACCTCTGGGCCACTGGAACTGGAAGTGGAACCAGGCCAGGGGGAACTACTCCACCTATGAGCAGGAACTGCTCGCGGGTATGCTGGTGCTATCCTCACAAGCACGTCTGTTGGGGAGTAACCCTGTGGTCTGGCTATGCGACCAAGAACCGGTCCGCAGTTTCCAGAAGGGCCCCCCACCTGAAAAGGCCAAGCTACGTCGCTGGTGGACCTACCTCAGTCAACTACGGCTGACGGTACACCATATACAGGGAGTGAAGAACGAGTGCGCCGACTACATCAGCCGCAACAACTTCGACGCCCTGATTGGTGCCCGGTCTGAAGCGCTGGCTAAGGAGGCGTTCAGCCGTATGGACGTACACCTGGACCTGAACATGACCATGATACGCCCCCTGGATGGACTCCAACAATCGGAGTACCTACAGGAGTTTGGGGATATCTACCGGCGCCTGGAGAAACGCCTTGAACCCCTCCTGGTCAACCAAGACCAGTGGAAGCGGGACAAGAGCTACCTCTGGCACGAGGACCGCATCGTGGTGCCTAGTGACCGGGTCCCAGCGCTGCTGAAGTGGACCCATGAGTCCAGTGGTCATGTGGGTGCTGACCGTACCCTGAGGCTGTTCAAGCAGTGGTTCCACACTACGTGGACTGACGACCAGCTGCGGAAGACGCTCCTGCCTATCGTGGACAAGTGCCCGTGCAGGTCCTGTAAACCAGGGGATGTCAGGGACAGAGGTCTCTACTCGACCCTGCCCATCCTTCACTGTGCTAACAGTGTTCTATACGTGGACTACACGGAGATGCCGAAGTTCGGGGGCTATGACTTCGCCCTCGTGGTAACCTGTGGGTTGACCAGGTTTACCAGGGTGTTCCCATGTACCAAGCACATTACCGGAGAGGAGACTATCAAGATACTCCTGGAGGAGTGGTTTTGTGTCTATGGGGCGCCCAAGGAGATCAACTCTGATGAGGACGTACGAGTACGCTCAGATACTGGCTGGTACAAGAGGGTCCTGAGGTCCCTCAATGTCCAGGTGTCTACGGGGATTCCCTACTCTCACACGAGCAACCCCCTATGTGAGCGACAGATTCGTGTCCTGAAAGAGAACGTCAGGATATGGTGCAAAACTGAACGCACCAGAGACTGGGTGAGACTACTCCCCGTCATATCCTTGATGATGAACTCCCAAGAGAGTTCAGCTACTGGCTACTCGCCACATGAGCTATTCATGGGGCGCCCGGCGTGGTTCCTACATGCCCCCTATCCAGAGGACACCCATTCTTCTGTGGGTGAGTGGGTCCAAGAGCAATAAGCGAAGGTGGACAAGGCCAAGGCTATGCTCGGGAGAGTGAGGGAGCGTCAGTGCAACAAGAAGAACAAGCACCGAGTACCGGCCACCTACCAAGAGGGGGACTGGGTGCTGGTGCACCACAGTCGACTACCCGCCTGGCCTCGCTCTACCAGCGATGACCCATACTTCGGGCCGTACAAGATTCTATCTGTGGATGGTCACCGTATCACGGTGCGGTGTTCTCCCCGTCTAGGGGGGACCCTGGTGTGCGCCGCTCAACACCTGAAGCGCTACCATGATCCTGAAGACCTCTGTGGGGAGGAGTGGGAGCTGAACGACGAGGAAATCGCCGCTCTGGACCTACAAGGGGCTGCCAGCCCTATGGAAGTTGAAGGTGAACTCCCCGACATGAACGCCGAGGAGATGGCTAAGGAGGGCTTCCACCTGGTGAAGTCTGCCCTACGCCACCGCTATCGCCAGGGTTGGCGCTTCCTCACCCTCTGGGAAGGGTTTGGAGTCGAAGAGGCCACCTGGGAGCCCTTCTCTGCATTTGTTCTACCTGAGGGACGCCTAAACTCAGTTCTGGTTGACTACTTGTCCCAGAACAACCTTGGTGAGTTGTTGAGGCTCGCTGAGACGCTTGCCTCCAAGAATAAAGCTAGGGACTGAACTTTACCCTTACCTGCCAAAGCGTATGTGTGAGTGTGCTAGTCCTAAGGTCCTGAGAGCAAGCCGCAGAAGTGGTCTCCTAATTATACCCAAGTCTGCGCCCTTGCTGAACCTGGAGGGTTGGCTTATTGATGCCACGGGGTACGCCCCGGGTCTCCCCTCCCCTATGCGCCCAGTTTCTGTGCTGGCGCAAAACCTTGGGGGAATACCCAGAGTGTTAATCCAGGTATTGTTTTCCCTACCTATCTGTCTACTACAGGGAGGGGTGGCCAAAAGCTATGAAGGCATGCAAAACGCCTGTTTGCTATGTGGCCAAAACACTGACCTAACCACTGTCACAGCCCACCAACCCAGCTAAAATTGCAGGAAAAGGGTGGGACAGTGACACGCCCCCTACAGGTCCGAAACACCCTACAGTGGCACCATCCTGGTGGGCGAGCACTGGGCAACTGGCTCTAGCCCCCACTCAGGACTACCACTCCTACACGCACACTCTACTTGGCGTTGCGAAGAGGAAGGTCTCAAGGGTCCTAGCGACCCACCTGTGAAATGACAAGAGAACACAGCGCTGCTAAGCAACTGTGGCCTCACAGGGGACGCCACAACGCGTTTCCCCTGCAAGGGCTTGGAGGGAAGGAGTGCTCTCGTGTGCAAGGCGCAGATGTCGATGAAGTCGGACTCCCTGCTCTGCCACAGGCGGAGCGGAGTTACTTGTTTGTGTGATCTGCGCCCCTGTTTAGCAGGGCATAAAAAAATGCTGCTGCACCACTCACCCTACCTGCCCACCTGTAAAACAAAGGCAAATGAAAGGGCGTTTGCGGCGGAGGAACCAAGGCACACTCCAGGTATTATACCCTTCTCAGTGTGCCCTATAATACGCTGTCCGCAAACACGCTGCATGGAGCAGCTACCCTTGTCAAGCAAGCAAGCGTTAAGGGACTCCTCAGGTTCTCTTAAAGAACGTACCGAGGAGCCCCTGGGTAGCCTAAACAAGGTTTACCGTGCGCACTTCGCGTGGCCTACCCTTTAATGTGTGTGTGCATGCACGAGTATGCGACAAGAACGTGGGCAAACCTGCCCATCTACGCGTAAATCTTGACTCCACCAGGGGGTGGCCCCGCCTGGGCGTACCTACCTTACCTACCGCTGGGAAGTGAAGCAAGGTGTGAGTACAAAAGGGGCGCACGCGAAGAACGTTGCTATGCACTTGTGTGTATGACTAATGACCCTGATCTGACCGCTAATCATCTGCAATCTTTCTAATCAATCCCTCTACCGCGTCCTATCGTGGTTATCTTTGTTAGCGCTGCTACACGACTCGTTCACGGAGACACGAGACGAGCAATGTGTATGCGGCATGCGAGACAAGCATACCTGTAGTTTATACCTGATTCATTGAAGTCTTCTTTGTTGGTTTTCGAATTCTTGAATTTTTGAAGCTTCTATTAGTGTGGGTGGAATCTGTATGTTTATTTATTAATGTGTGTCTCGTCATTTTCAAGACTACGTGATACATACGTTTATAATTCCATTATTTTTCCATTTTCTGGCGCTTCGCTAGGAGCCGCTCCTGCGCGCTGCCATTTTATGCGTATGAATTTCTGGATTTAAAAAAATCCAGAGATGACTATAATTTCTATAAAAATGTGCTAAAGATGCACAATTGGATTCTGCTCAGGTGTGTCGTTTCAGAAAAATTCTACGCCGTCATTTGACGGATTTTGGTGTCGTCGCTTCGTTTTTGCGTGGATTCGTCCATATTCCTCCCATTCCTGCCTCTGCAGATACCCACGCGCAGCCTCGCTGAGTAGGCCGTGTTCGGGCCGAAACGCAGCAGCCTGGAGAGACTGAGCAGAACCCAAGACCCCACCAAGGGGCAAATTTAATTTTCTTTCGACTCCCTTCGCCCTAAGACAGGTCACAGGTCGCCAGCAGGTTTACGAGAACCCATGCGAGTGTGTATAATGTGTCTTGCGTTTGGGTTGTGTCGACGCTGTGTCTTGGAGGGAGGGATACATATGCACATGTTTGGCATGCTCCCAATCTAACCCAACCAAGCCACAGGAGCCCCGGCAGCGCCATGAGCGCTGAGTCTTCTGTAGGAAACTGTACAATCAGAGCAGCAAAAGGACGCCAGCCATGGTGAGCGCCCATTTTTCAGTGTGAGGGAGACTGTAGGTATTTTAAAGTAGATGTGGAAACCAAGGAAAGGCCAAGAAAAATTCCCTTTTTCCTAAAATGCGACAGTGGTGGCCACCACAGCACAAGGGGGGAGTAAGAAAAAGTGCTTTTCCATTGCTTTGGGACATACTCTAGTTGTAGTAGAGATGCACTGAGCATACATGCATTTTTATCTTAGTATTGGTCCAGCCAAAAGTGGTGAGAACACATTTTGACCTATGGAACCAAACACCCAATCAGGATATGGAGTGGACCCCTTAATCCCCTTTCAATCAGAAGTAAAACATCTTTTCCTGAGTTGACTGAGCACTGACATACCTAAGGTAGAGCCTATGAATTTATCTATGTTTTTCCATAAATACTTATCTGCCCTAGTGGTATGCACCATAGGGGGTTAGGCACCTCTTTTTGAGAGGTCCTGGGTTCAATTCCTGGTCAGCCAGACTAAGTAGGAAGATCCCATGTGACATGGCAGTGACTTCATCGCCACATACCATGCCACCTCAGCACATATGGGACCCAAAACAAAGAGTGCACATCTCCTAAGATGGCACTATGGAGAGAGAGTGATCCTGAGGCAGTTTTCTAACTCTTTTCCCAAAACATTTCAGCTATCTTTGTGAATATGCATTCATTTGTATCCTGAGTTGCAGTTTCTGTGAATATCTAATCATCTTTCACTGTTTACACTGCAGCCCTTCATGCTTTGATCCTGAATTACCTTCTCCTTGCATACTATTCGCTTGGGCTATCCTGGATTGAGTTGGCTTTACTGTATTTCAACAAACAAAAGCTTTTCATCATCCAAAACCAGCAGCAGGACACCCTACAGCAACAACAAGCAGCAGGAGAAGCAAAAACACAGTGCTGAAAACACTATAAACGTTTCTAGGATCATAGTAGCGCTTCAGGTGTTGAGCAGCGCACACCAGGGTCCCCCCTAGACGGGGAGAACACTGCACGGTGATACGGTGTCCATCCACTAATAGAATCTTGTACGGCCCGAAGTAGGGGTCATCGCTGGTAGAGCGTGGCCAGGCGGGTAGTCGACTGTGGTGCACCAGCACCCAGTCCCCCTCTTGGTAGGTGGCCGGTACTCGGTGCTTGTTCTTCTTGTTGCACTGACGCTCCCTCACTCTCCCGAGCATAGCCTTGGCCTTGTCCACCTTCGCTTGTTGCTCTTGGACCCATTCACCCACAGAAGAATGGGTGTCCTCTGGATAGGGGGCATGTAGGAACCATGCCGGGCGCCCCAGGATAGCTCATGGGGCGAGTAGCCAGTAGCTGAACTCTCTTGGGAGTTCATCATCAAGGATATGACGGGGAGTAGTCTCACCCAGTCTCTGGTGCGTTCAGTTTTGCACCATATCCGTACATTCTCCTTCAGGACACGGATCTGTCGCTCACATAGGGGGTTGCTCGTGTGAGAGTAGGGAATTCCCGTAGACACCTGGACATTGAGGGATCTCAGGACCCTCTTGTACCAGCCAGTATCTGAGCGTACTCGTACGTCCTCATCAGAGTTCATCTCCTTGGGCGCCCCATAGACACAAAACCACTCCTCCAGAAGTATCTTGATAGTCTCCTCCCCGGTAATGTGCTTGGTACATGGGAACACCCTGGTAAACCTGGTCAACCCACAGGTTACCACGAGGGCGAAGTCATAGCCCCCGAACTTCGGCATCTCCGTGTAGTCCACGTATAGAACACTGTTAGCACAGTGAAGGATGGGCAGGGTCGAGTAGAGACCTCTGTCCCTGATATCCCCTGGTTTACAGGACCTGCACGGGCACTTGTCCACGATAGGCTGGAGGGTTTTCCGCAGTTGGTCGTCAGTCCACGTAGTGTGGAACCACTGCTTGAACAGCCTCAGGGTACGGTCAGCACCCACATGACCACTGGACTCATGGGTCCACTTCAGCAACGCTGGGACTCGGTCACTAGGCACCACAATGCGGTCCTCGTGCCAGAGGTAGCTCTTGTCCCTCTTCCACTGGTCTTGGTTGACCAGGAGGGGTTCAAGGCGTTTCTCCAGGCGTTTGTAGATATCCCCGAACTCCTTCAGGTACTCCGATTGTTGGAGTCCATCCAGGGGGCGTATCATCGTCATGTTGAGGTCCAAGTGGACGTCCATACGGCTGAACGCCTCCTTAGCCAGCGCTTCAGACCGGGCACCAATCAGGGCGTCGAAGTTGTTGCGGCTGATGTAGTCGGCACACTCGTTCTTCACTCCCTGGATATGGTGTACCGTCAGCCGTAGTTGACTGAGGTAGGTCCACCAGCGACGTAGCTTGGCCTTCTCCGGTGGGGGACCCTTCTGGAAACTGCGGACCGGTTCTTGGTCGCACAGCCAGACCACAGGGTTACTCCCCAATAGTCGTGCTTGTCAGGATAGCACCAGCATACCCGCGAGCAATTCCTGCTCATAGGTGGAGTAGTTCCCCCTGGCCTGGTTCCACTTCCAGTTCCAGTGGCCCAGAGGTACTAGGACCCACTTGTCGTCAGGGTAGCTGTGCTTGAGGGTTCCATCTCGGTTGAGACCTTCCGTCCCCCATTGGGAAATGGCCGAGTCGAACTCCTCCTTCTCTAGTGCTTGCCATTGGAACAACGTTCCACCACCGCCCACATTGCTGGCGTCGGTCACCAGGATAATCTCCCCTTGTGCCCTAGGCACGCCCAAGCACTTAGCGTTGACTACCTTGCCTTTGAGCTCGTCAAACGCTTGTTGCTCTTGTGGGCCCCAGCGCCAAGTAGTACTCTTCTTGATCAAGTCCGTCAGTACGGCGCTGGTATAGGTGAAGTTTTTGATGTGGCGGCGATAGAAGTTGCACGCCCCGATGAAACTGCGTACATCATGAAGTCCTTTCTTGGGGTCTTCGTGTCGTACCTTGGCATCCATCAGGGGTTTGGCCTTAGAGGCCGCTGGGGTCCACCACCCATAGCCAACGTCAAACCCCAAGTACTGCATGGTCTCCTGCATGAACTCACACTTCTCCAGCTTGAGTCGTGTGTGGTTCTCCTGGCAAACCGCAAAGAACTCACCCAAGAGGATTAGGTGATCCTCCTGGGTATTGGTCCCGAGGCCTACATCGTCGATGTGAGCCTCCATTTGGGCACCACGGGATATGAGCTCCTGCACCTTAGGTCTCCTTCGTAGGATGGACAAGATCTTGTTCATCAGCTCTTGGAATAGAGCGGGTGCGTTAGCCACGCCAAACGGCATGACCTTCCACTTGAACACCCTCCCCTGAGGGGTGATGAAGGCCAGTAGTTCCTGTGCGTTGGGCGTCAGGTCCACTTGCCAGAATCCGCTCCTCTTGTCCATCTTGGTCTTGTAGCGGCAGGAGGCTATCTTCTCCAGGGTAGACTCCATATTGGGAATGGACCCTGAGTGGTTCAGCGTCTTCTTGTTCAGCTCTCCGTAGTCCACTACCAGCCGTTTGGCTGTAGACCCAGGTTTAGCCACCAGGAAACAGGGGCTGCAGTGTAGGGGATAGTCCCCGTCCTTGTACTCCAGGACTAGGCCAGCGTCGATACATTCTTGTATCTGTCGCTCAATCTCGTCGGCCTGCTCTTTAGGAGCTGGATAGGGTCTCCTCCGTATCTTGCAACCCACGAACTCGGGTTTCAGCTTGAGGTCCATCTGTACCAGCTTGTCACATGAGGCTGGAGGGGGTAGTTCTCCGAACACCTCCAGATAGGTCCTTATAAGCTTCTGTACCCGTGGGTCCAATACCTTGATCTTGTCCTCCATGTCCTCGTCAGAGTGTAAGTTGCTTGCCCCCTGAGTAATAGACGTCGGGAGGTGGTCCTCCACCGACTCTTCGCCCGTGGTAGTATCCTTCAGCCCTTGGTAGGCATATAGAAGGTCTTGCTCGACCATCTCCGGTGGACGATGGCAACATAGGCACGCTCGAGGGGGTTCACATACACATTCCTCCGAGAGGTCGTCCTCCTCTGGGGTCCTCACATGGGCGCCCCACACGCTCTTCATGAGCTTAAGATCTACCTCCCTTTGCCAGGTGGTGATCTTCTGTTCGAGGTCCTCCTTCAATTGGGATAGGTCTCCCATACGTCCTTGCTTCAGTGGCCATGAGCTGCGGGTAGGCTTCGCGTAGCATAGCTTTTTCGCCACCAACTTCCTCTTGGAATCCACATACTCCCTGAGCCTGGATCGAGGGTCCAGCTCCTCGTCCACGGGGTCTTCCACCCTCATGGAGAGTAGGGGTTTTAGTGAGGCGACGTACTCGGCGTTCTCCACTTCCTCCACACAGGTCTGCACGAAGAAGGCGTCGTGCTCAGTTTCGTCTTCTGAGTGGATAGAGCTAGGTAGCTCAGATAGTCCACACTCAGAGACTCCATCAGGAACAGGTACATGACAGGGAGAGTTGGGGGCGTTGGTGTCAGTCACGACGTACTCATCTCCTCCGGGTGTAGTCTCAACAGCATCTTGAGGTCGTAGGCGATCCTTCAAGTCACCCAAGGCGAGTCCGTCGCTTTCTCGTTGTATAGCCTGGACCAGAGTCGGGTCCAGATCCTCCCAGGGGATGGAGGTAAGACCTCCGTCCACCACGCTCAGCATACTCCCCCATCCGGGTTTCCCAATAGGCGTCTTACGCCCCAGAGGCACGTAGATGGCCTCATCAGGTAACCGAACAGAGCTGATAGTCAGCCTGTCCAGGAGGTTTCGCCAGTATTCGTTGCCCCCATGGGCTCCCCAATCGGGGGAACACAGGACCATACGGGAACGTTCCAAGGCCACCTTGGTCAGCACTTTCCCCAGTTCACTGAACCTGGGGTTCCCGTAGGCCATCCCGAAAGAGGGCCAGTAAAATTTGTAGCTGCAGTTCTTCCCCTTGCTGCAGTAAAGGTCCAGTACATGCTGCTTGTCGCTGGCGAACAGCTCCACACTCAGGTCTTCTCGAGAGTAACCCAACACCTTCAGACCTTGGTCTAGGACTTCCCCCAATAGTTGATAGTCCTCAGTTTTGGAGGCCGCCATCATGTTCGAGGGCTCCTCCTTCGATAGTCTCAGGTAACTCGAGGTATGTTCCGACTGCTCCAGTGGCACAGACTCTCTGCCACTGCCGTGGTCCACGTAGAGGAGGTAGGGCGCTTGCAGCGTCAGGGATTGTATCTGGGAGTGCTGTACGAAGAAGTCAGTACCCAGTACAAAGTCGAAGGCCTCAGTGTCCATGACATAGAACCGATGGGCGATAGTCCGGAAGCCCATAGGTACCTCCACTTCACAGTCCCCGCAGCTGTGCACCACATGTCCATCCCCCATGCGTATAGCAGCGGTGGTCATGGTGTTCTTCAGGCTCCCACAAGGTAAAATTTTCTTGGCCACTATAGATATGGTGGCGCCAGTGTCCAATACCCCCAGGTATTCGCGTCCCCCTAGTCGGATACGTACCCAAAACACCAGGTCTTGGGTGCCACCGGAGCGTCCCCGTCAGAACTCCGCGGGACAGGTCACCTCGAACCCCTTGTTCCGCAATTTGCGGGCCATCCTCATGAAACGGCTCCTCTTCTTAGCGTTGCCGTCATCACCACCTTCATGCTCGCGCTTGGCTCCTTGTTCTTGCTGGGCCTGCGTTTGTGAGCGTGTGGTAGGACCAGACTGCCCTCCAGAGGGCTCGGAGTTCCCCCCTGGATTAGGGTTGGGGTTGCCTCCGTTCTTGTCCTTGTTCTTGTTGTCGGGCTGGCGGTTAGCGCCTCCTCCTCGTCCACCTTGACCCTTGTCTTGCCCTTGACCACGTCCTTTCGACTTGCCCTTGCCGGAGTCGTTGCCTTTGCCTTTGCCTCCACCTTTGCCTGAGCCTTTGCCAGGATCTTCACCCTTAAGCTTCGCCGATAGGCGTTGCTTATGGTAGCACTCATCCTCGTAGTGCTTCCGCTTCCCGCAGAATGCACAGGTGATGGTGCACCTGTAATGATCCGGCAGCTTCGCTTTGGCGCCGGTGTTCTTCTCCTGCTGCTTCTCCTGGACTACGAAGCAGTCTCGCTGCTCGCAGTCAGGGGCGTGCTGCAGGTGGCCCTGCTCGTCTCTGGCATCACACCAGAATAGCTCCTTCACGTTCTCCATGATACGGGCGTGGGCATGTTTGGGGGTAGTCCCCTGCCCAGGTCGGGACCCTTGGTACCCTTTGCCATGGCCTCCAGAACCTCCACCACCAGGACGGTAGTTGTTCAAGTGCTGGTCGCTCTCCTTCTCCAGCGCCAGCTCCAGGAGTAGCACGCATAGATTTTCGTAGCGGAGGGATCTAGCCTTGCGCTCCGCCGTCGAACGGCACTCGTCCCATAGCTCTCGAGGGAGCTTGGCCACCAACCAGAACAGCAGGTCGTCGCTGCTGTAGGAACCGGGCGTCAGTCGTCCAGCCCAGTGATCCAAGTCAGCCAACAGCTCAGAGACCCTGCCAGGTTTGGGGTTGTTGGGCAGCACGGGCAGGTTCTGGATCTCGGCCCTGATGGAGAGGTCGGTTTCGTAGGTCGGGTACTGCCTCTCCAGGGCAACCAACACATCGGCAAAGTTGGCGGAGTTAGTCACGATCTGCCTGACCTGCTTCTCCAGGTACTAGGTCTTGCAGCACTGCAGGAGCAGATCGCACTTCACTCGCCCACTAGCGTGGGTTTGGACGGTCAGTCGTAGAAACCGGCCAAAATTCTCAGCGAACTCGCTGAGGTCCTTGCCTGTGAACTCAGGCAGGTTCACCACGATCTTGGAGGTGGCAATAGCCTAGGCCTCCTGAGACCTGCGTCCCTCAGGGCGTCGGGTCTTCTTCTTCTTCTTCTTCTTCTTCTTCCCCTTTGGGTCCTCGGGGTCCTCCGGGTCATCGTCCTCCGAGGGCGAAGTCGAAGTCATCGACGGCGGCTCATCATCGGAGGGGTCTCCGCCTAGATCACTAGAGCCATAAGGCTCCACGTCCACCATCGCCCTTAGGGCTGTAAGCCCCAGCCGGTCCAGCTCGGCCCTCGCCGAGTTCGTCACGTGGCTGTAGGGCGGCTGGGCCGTTCGCGGTACGAAAGGACTTCTCGGTATAGGTGCAGGAGTCGGCATCGGTCGGCTCCTCAGGCTCCCCAGGGTGTTTGCCAACCCTGCCGCCTGGTGGTTGGCCTGTACTCGGTGGGGTGACATTCCCACCGTGGTAGGTGACGCGTGGGGCGGGTGTAACGGCGCAGTGACAGCACTCAATTATACACTGATGTGATCAGAATTTCAATGATTCTCAGATGTACATTAGTGCAGTAAATTTTCCGTTCTGTTTCTTGTTTTCCGTTCGCCGCCAGATGTCGCCTGTGAGCGCGCGTCGAGTCGCATTTGTCTTTCGTGATTTCCCAATCGGATTTATTTAAATTATTTCGAATGATTTCACGTTGTGTCATTATGTGCGATGAATGCGCATTGAGATTCTATGTCTGCTCCATTTTTGTAGACCGGGTTTTCGTACTCTTCATATTCCACCATGGAGTTCACTGGACTTACAAGTGCTTCGCATATGTCGCTCCCAGAGGCTGGATATGGGTCCGAAGAGGGTTATGTGGGTTCGGAGATATCAGTGGCAGTGTCGGGCGTTACGACCCCTGGGGCATCAAGGCTACAGGCTTCGCAGTCACAACAAAGATCAACCACTATGCAGCGGTTACATGGTAGCAGAGGAAATCATGACTCTGCTTCTGGAATCTCCACGGACACTCTTAGATCATCGGACTTTAGCGGGGCTATTACTCCTTCTGGGTCGCTGCGTGTTCCCCCTGAGGTTACCTTCGTAGCATCTCCCCAGCAACCCGAGGATCATCCGTCAGAGTGCCCTTACTGTGGCCATAGGCATTGGCCTGGAGTTCATACTTGTGCTGATTGTTGTGTGAACGCCCCACCCAACCTTAAACCCGGTCGAGAATCCCCCTCCTCAAGCGAATCTGGTTCCAGCTCTCAAGCTTTGCCTGATCTAGAGGACAGCAGCAGCGAAGGAGAGCCATCCAATACTGGAATGGATGAGATTTCTGGTGATTACTGGGAACACCAATCCCAGGATATCTGGAACCAAGAATTTCTGCAGCGCCAGAATTGGCTTCTGGCGGAGGCGAGCTACCGTGGCCGCCTGAGGGACTGGTTCAGGGCGTCGTGCCAGTTCATCAGGGACAGCGGCCGGTTGCGATTCGACGCCCAACTGCAGGAGCAGGAGGATTGGGAAGAGCTGCTGGACCAGTTCGACCACCAGGCAGCCGTGATGGTGCAGATGGCCATCATCGCCGAGGAGAGACGCCAGAATGTGCGTCAGCACGCTGGTCCGTCGGGCGCCTGGGGTCGACACGACGAAGAGGTCGACGAAATGAGGTGTGATTCGACACATTCTCACCTCTCCAGGGAGCAACTGTCCAAGCTTCCGGACTCCAACTCCAGTGTTGACAGCTGGGTTGATGAAGTCAGAAGCAAAGGAAAAGGTACAAGATGCCCTTCCTGTGGCGAGTGCGCCAAGGACTGCTCCTGTCGAAGACAGATTTCGTCGCTGGAAACAAGGGTGAAGGAGCTGAAGAAGGCCGCCAAGGAGAAAAAGAGGGATGATGACAGCAAGTGGAAGGAGATGGAGCAGAAGCTGGAGAAGCTTACAGATCTGGTACAAAATCTGAGCACTACTGGGCTCTCTGGACCAGCGCCTACAATGGCAAGCCACCCAGCACCTACCTCCTCAGCTGCACCTACATCCACGCCTTACGGCGTTCCACATTCTCCAGCACCCCCAGCTTTTACTGGCCACCATCCAGCTTTTACTGGAATTTCTGGTATCCCCCCTACTGGATTTGGAAGTCCTATTGGGTTCAATCTGGGTACTGAAGGAGGAGAATCTTCGTCGGAGAGGTCTGTACTGTCAGTGGGTACTGTTGCTGATATTGATGGAGAAGCAAGGACCACCGTGAAGGAGCGATCGATGGCTTTGAAGAAGAAGGACCGGCAGCAGAAAGAAAGCGAGGCCAAGATCAAAGAAAAGCAGAAGAAATTGAAGGAGATGAGGATGCATCAAGCTCAACCAACGCCGTTCGTGCAGCCTACGGTGGACCAGGCGTTGCTGGCAGCCGCAATTGCACAGGCACAGGCAATGGGAGGCGCCGCAGTCAACCCAGTGTTCGTCAATCCGGTTGGTACAGCCACGAACTTCAACCTGAACCACTTGCTGAACCCTTTGCACATGAGGCTGAGAGGGTCAGTAATGAAGCAGCCGAAGTTCTCAGGGCACCCAAATTACTGGGCGTCCTTCGAGAGGCAGTTCATGGTGTGGCTGCAGACGGAGAAGCTGGACAAGGAACTCTGGATCCTTGGGTTGATGGATTGCTTGACTGGCAAGCTCCGAGAAAGCACATACAATCTGTATGTGGAGAGGCAAAATCAGGGGAATCCCCTGACTTATGAGGAGCTGTACCGAAGCCTCAAGAAAAAAGGCTCTCGACTCCCTGAAGATCATTACAGGAACCGTCTGGAGAACTTCAGGGCGATCAAGAAATTGTTTCTGGAAGAAATTCAAATTGCAAGGCAAGATTGGGAGTTTTTGGTGCAAGAGGCGGAGAACTCTGGAGAAGGACTTTCTGAAGGCGAAATGAAGAAGATCCTCCTGAGCAAGCTCACGCCGGAGACCAAGCAGAAGATCAGGGACTCTCAGGCGGACCAAAAAGTCCTGGGCAACTGGGTTGAAGTCCGAGGATTGCCAGAAGCTATGGGAAAAATGGCTGTTGGTGAGTTGCTACACTCTATCAGTGCTACTGGATTGAAGGATATCACTATTCGTGAGGGCAGATGGAGAGTTGGTTTCCACGATTCTGAACAGTCGGAGTTTTTCTGCAGCATGGTGGATGGAAAAGTGAAGTATAAGGGAACAGTTTTGAAGGTACGACCGTGGATCTTCTCGTATGGAGTCGAGCAGATCTGGGACCAACTTGAAAAGTATGCAAACTTAGAACGCCAGAAGTCCCAGGATGCACATGGCTTCGGAGGCAAGGTCAACGCCGTTGGTGAGAAGGGATGCTCTGTGTGCATTGCCCTTGGAAAGGAAGGTCGAGCGGCGACTCACACGACCGCAGATCACAGATGGACGCCCTCAGATCTCAAGACAATTCAGTCCAAAATGGATGGAAAGGGAAATTCTTCCTAAAATCCCCAGCAGGATGGAGCACGAGATGCTGACCAGCATGGAAGGGGAAAGGGTAAAGGGCAGTCCAAGGGAAAGAACAAAGACTGGACACCAAAAGATTACTCGCAGCAAGGCGGAGATCCAAGCGACTCAAGATGGACCGATGCTGGTGGAAAAAATGGTGGAAAAAATGGCCAAAAAGGTGGAAATGGCAAGGGAAAGTCCGGGAATCAAGATGATTCCAAGGTGAATGGCAACCCCCTGTACGCGGAGACGCCAGCGAACAAGACCTTCGGCAACAACAAGGATACTGGAGGTCGAGGCAAGGGCAGATCCAACGAATCCAACCCCAATTCCAACACCCCCAACAACAAAGGTCAAGGTGGCAAGAAAGGTGGTGGTGGAAAATCATTTGGTGGTCGTGGACGTGGAAAAGGAGTGAATGCTGTCGAAGCAGGAGAAGAATGGGTTGACGAAGGACAAGTACAGGACGTACAGCCGAACGAAGAAGAAGAATGGCAATAGGGAAGCCAACTTGACCCAAATCCCAACACTGGGGTTGAGTGGCAGGAGACAAAGCCCATCAGGGTAGTTGGGGCGGTGGATGGACGCTGCTGGGATCGACTGGCGCGGTCCTCCGGCCTCCTGTACCCTGCCTGGGTCCTCAGCGCTGTCCGGCGAGGCAAGCAGCGCCAGTTTGTCTGCTGGATCCAGGTCAGATCGACGGATGGTAAGGTAAAACTTGCCAGATGTCTGATTGACAATGGTTCAGAAGTCAATCTGGTGAGGAAAGGCTTTCTGCAGGAGGATGAGACGAAGATGTCCTCCACCCCTGTCCAGCTGGAGGGAGTCAGCGGACATCGCCTTGACGGTGGCGACAGAGAAGCAGAATTGGCGGTCAGATTGGTGAAACAATCAGTCTGGAGTGTGGAAGAGACGGTCACTGAGGAGTGGTTTGCTGGAAAATTCTATGAAGCCAGCATAAAGTATGATTTATTCTTGGGTCAACCATGGCTTCACGCTCACCGTGTGTCGCCCATGGGACACAGGACATGCTTCCTCCAAGATCCGTCGACCAACGACCCGTCCGAACTGTATTATCTGCACCCATATACCAAGAGTATCCACCAATTCAAGGAGAGAAATCAGCTGCATTTTCAGCAAGATGGGCAGGAATGGACAAGGAATCAAGAAGATTTCGACGAAGGAAAGGTGGATTCGTTGAACAGCAAGAAGTGGAAGTCAGTTTGCTATCGTGTAGTCGACAAATGGCGGGACATTCTGGTGGATTATTTCGAAAAGAACCACAATTTTCGTCCTGAAGTTGATGCCTTTGCAAACAAAAAGAATAAAAGATTTCCGAAGTTCTACGACGATGCCTGGAGTGAGGACTGGTCTGAACCTCTCTGGATCAATCCGCCCTTCGAAGTTTTTCCTCGTGTAGTGCAGAAGCTGAAGCGATCCGGCGCAAAGGCGATTTTAATTGTCCCCAATTGGCCAAGACAAGAGTGGTTCAAGGACATTATGGACATTGCAATCGACATTGTCGAGCTACCTCACAAGGGAGTGAAGCTGTATTGCGAAGACAATGGCAAGCCTTTACCACAGCGTTCGTGGAGCACGTTGGCGTGCTTAGTTGACGGGAATCTGGGAGATCATTGGCAAGATGGCAGTGAAATGGGAACAGAAGAGGTCATATCCAATTCCTCAAGAATCGACGAAATTGAGGTGGATGAAGACGATCGAGAGCGGAATCCCGACGTATCGTCGCGGAAGGAGGGAAGGACAATCGGCGTCCCTCAAGAGAACGCCTCCATCCATTACAATTCGTCCCCATCAGACAAGAATCAGGCCAAAAAAGTCAAGATTTCAAGCAAGAATGAAGACAAATCTCCAAGAATCTCGCCTGAATTGACAGGAATGAAGCTGAATTCGTCCGACCATCCCTTCAAGACATTCGTGGACCCCTTTCATTGGTGGGATCCCACGGAGGAGCGAGCTCAGGTGAGCTTCATCCGCCAACAATGCGACGAAGAAGTTTGGAATGAAGTGGCCAAGAACATGAGACCACGACCAACAATTCGCGAATTGGTGGACATAATGTCGGTGATTAAATGTGGGAATCAGGTCGACGGAGACAAGATATCTGCAAGAAGGGACGCAGTGTTCGAAGATTATCAAGATGACGTGCTGAGTGGGAAGTTGTGGAAAAACCCCCCAATTCGATGTGAAAATGGGGAAGCCAAGATTGACATAATCGAAGGCTCAAAGGTGCACAAACAACGTCCATTCTATCTCCACGGCACCAAAGCAGATGCCCTGCGAAAGATTATTGAGCGCAATCTCTATGAGTTCGGTTGGTTGGAGGGCTGCATGAGTTCCGAGTGGTGTTCAGCACCATTTACTGTGCCAAAACCCCCACCTGCGGACCAATCCAGCATAGATGCTTGGCGTCTAGTGGTGGATTACAGAGCCCTGAACGCCGCCACAGTACCAGACGCGCATCCTCTTCCTTTAATTGAGAAAGAGATCGCCGCGAGAGCCAAAGGCAAGCTCTTTACTGTGTTGGATCTGCGCCATGGCTTTCATCAGATGCCCCTTCGAAAGGAGGATAGGCATTTGACGGCAATGTGCACGCCCTGTGGCACTGTCCAGTGGACTGCACTGCCGATGGGTCTGAAGAATGCGCCGTCGATGTTCCAGAACATGATGGAGACTATTTTATTTCAGAAGCACAAGGCTCTGGGTTTACAAGAATTCTGCAGCATCTACATTGACGTTTTTCTGATTGCCACGCCGTTGGGAAAAAACTTTGATGAGTGCCTGAAGTTGCACGAAGAACAAGTTCGAAAAGTTCTCGAAGTCCTTCGACAAGAGAAGCTCGTGTGTGGACCCAAGAAGGGCAAGATGTTCCTCCAGAGTGTGGAATTTTGTGGCTCTGTTTGGGAAGATGGGACAAGAAGACCAGCCCCAGGAAAAATGGCTGCCCTGCAGCTCTGGGAAAGGCCTAAAACCATCACGCAGCTTCGTGCCTTTTTAGGCTGCTGCAATTATTACCACGAGTTCCTTCCTCTCTACGCCAAGTTCTCTGGTCCATTGACAGAGTTACTCAAGGTTGGCAAAATAGAAGGAAAGAAGGGATCTCAAGTCAAGCTCAAGTGGACGCCAGAATGTGAAGAAGCCTTTACTGGTCTCAAGGAAGCACTGGCAAATGTGGTTACATTAAAGACTCCGTGGTTGGATGGAAGACCTTTTTATATTCGTACAGACGCCAATCGTTACGCCATTGGTGCTACGATCGAACAAGTCGGCGACGAAGGTCACCATCATCCTCTGGCTTTCTGGTCTCGCAAGCTTACAACAAGACAGCGAAATTGGAGTCCAAGGGAACAAGAAGCCTACGCAATCCTTTGTGCCTTACGGCGTTATGAAGGTTGGATCTTGGGCCACCGCGTTGAGGTACTGACTGACCACAAGTCACTGGAGAGCTGGAGGACAGAACATGTGGATACCCCTGGTGGACCAGCTGGGAGAAGAGGCCGTTGGCATGAAACTCTCAGCAGATTTGACCTCCATGTGACTTACATTCCGGGTCGCTACAATACAGTGGCGGACGCCCTGAGTCGCTGGGCCTACCCAGCCTCAGAGGCTTACTCTGAAGTGAGTTTTCATGGGACAGCGACGGATAAAGCTGAAGTGATCGAGTTCGACAAGGAGGAACAAGCACTGATCAAGAAACATTGTCTCCAATGTTCGATTAAAAATCGGATGAAGGTGGATTTGGTCAGATGCAAGGAGATTACCAAGGCAGATCAGACTGAAAGGGTCAACTCTGACTCTGAGTCGTCGCTGCCACTCCTGAATGTATTTCCTCTGACGAGATCCAAAGCGAAATCCACGCTCCCTCCACAACAAAAGGACAAGGAAACTTCCTTCCTATATGTGGATTGGACGAAGATGTACAAGGAGGACAGGTTCTTTGGGTCTGTATACCACAAGTTGAAAGGGGACAAGCCTTACGACTCTGAAGAGACGTCTGATTTCAAAATCCAAGGCGACAAGTTATTTTGGCAAGGACGGATTTGTGTTCCTGATTGTCTGATTGACCAATATGTCAAACATTGGCATCGGAATGAGACAGCCCACACACATTCTCGTGTGCTGGAGCAGGAGCTACGCCACAGAGTGTACACAAGGGACCTCAAGGGTGCCTGTGAACGAGTTGCCAAAGGATGCAAGCAATGTCAGGCGACCATCCCCAAGAATCAAAAGGCAGAAGGACTACTGAAGGGATTACCAATTCCTGAGAAGTTGTTCGACAAGGTGACGGCGGATGTCTTCGAGTTGGGACAAATCCAAGAGGAATGTCTCTACACGAGGAAGCCTATCGATGGGGTTTTGTTAATTCAAGACCGCCACAGTGGCTACATCCAAGTCCTCCCTTGCAACACGAAGCATCTCACCTCTGAAATGGCTGCCAAGTGGACTGCAAGTCAGTGGATGAGTAACTGGGATGTTCCCAGTGAAATTCTGACGGACAGTGGGAAAGAGTTCATTGGGACTTGGTGGGAGAACATGTGTGCCCTATTGGGAGTTCATCACCTTCGTGCCCGAGTCTACGACCATCAAGCTCTCCCTGCTGAACGCGCTGGAAGAATTCTTATCTCCATTCTGAGAAAATTCCTGGCGACTGAAAAGGACTACAATTGGTTGGAGACAATTTACTGTGTCTTGAGAAGATACCATCGCACCAAGAATTACACTGGATTAAGTCCGAATGAGCTGGTTTTTGGTCGCGAGAAGATGGGTCCTGGACCAGTGGTGTACCATCCAAGGCAGTGCTACGACGCCTCGCAATGGTTTGAAAGGATCAAGGATCTAGAGTCCAAGTGGATCCAAGCCAAAGTGGAAAGTCAAGCAGATTGGTTGAATTTCAAAAATAAGTCAAGAACGCAAGGAAAACCCTTCGAGAAAGGCCAGCAAGTTTGGCTTTGTAAGTCAGACGAGACCCTGAAGGACGACAACAAATTGTTACCTTTGTGGGATGGCCCATTCCAAGTCAAAAGTCAACTAAGTGAGACTACATTCAACATTGAGATTGAGCCAGGCAGGCATCAAGAAGTACATCGAGATCGTTTGAAGGCCGAAGTACCCTGCCCCAAAGGAAGGTTCAAGCCTCTCTATTGGACTTCGAAGTACCTGAGCGACAGGAAGATGGTCACAAGCAGTTTCGAGTTGGAGAAGATTCTTGAGTACAAGAAGAATGTTCGAGGCAAGTGGTACTTTCTGTGCAGATGGAAAGGATTCGGTCCAGAAGAAGACAAATGGGAGCCAGCTTCAAGCTTTATCCATGGGTATACGGACACTTTCATCAAGTTCCTGAAGAAACACCCTGAGATTGACAAAGAGCTCTCGCTGATCAAGGATTGTGTCACCAAGGAAGACTTACAAGCACAAGAAGAAGCTCCAATCGTGGCATCATCCATTCCAGACAAGATCTGATCAGCATTTGGGTCGCCGAAACTTTTCAAGAGGTTTACGGTCGACATATACCCTTGGCATGGGGACAATACAGTCCTGACGCATCGTCCATGTGGTTCGATGGACAGATGATGGGACATTCTGGGGTCATCCTGGTCATTCCATCCATCATTCCCATCATGGTCATCATGTGAATCATGTGCTTCATCTCAGATGATTCCGATCCGAAGATCCGAAGAGCCATTATCCTCAACCACGACGACACTATCGCCTTTTGCTGTCGGCTGGACCCCCCTACTCGCCTTGGGAAGGACTCGTTCGAGTTCGTGCTCATTACAGAGATTCTGGCACATGACTGAGTCTGATCCATTTCATGTGTTTGACGGATCTGCTCAGAATGTGATTTCCATCAGCTCTTACATTGAGACAGTTGGTTTCTCTTCCAAACGACCACTGTCAAAGGGCTTATATAGACCAAGTGACAACGATGGTGTTCTTACTTGTGTCGACTCGCTGTTCATCTGTGGATTGTGTTGGAATCCCCCTCAGAATCAGCTCAATTTTGGCAAATTCCCAGTACCAAGCATTGGATGCTTATACATTCTGGGACTATAACGAGTCAATTACCCCTTCTGGCTCATACTGGATTAAACATGAAGCCCTGGGAACAATACTAACAGTGTGATGTACAGCACTGGGTTTTCTTGGCTATCATTACTTTAAATGATTGGATTTCCATCATGGGATTCATCATCATCATGAGGATTTGACCTGGATTGGCTATGAATGAGAACTGGATTTCCGTTCAACACTACACACAGTGTCTATCGACATTGAATTGGACCTATTTTAGCTTGCTGTGAACTTCGCCACCCTCAATCCGTGGGCGATTCACTGATTTTGGTCTCAATTCAGGCACATTTTGTACCATAATCTGGCATCTGGTCTCATGACTGCAAATGACACCAGCCAGTTTCACATATCTTGGACTCCATGAAGGGATACCCTATTTTTTTGACGCTCGACGACATGGCGACGCTCGTTTTCTGTTTTCTGGCAGTGGGATGTCAGATCCTGATTTCATCATGAATCATGTATCATGGATCATCATGTACATTCTTCACTCAGACCTTCATTTTTCAAATTTTCGAGCTTGAACGAAGCTTTTTCTGTGTGCCCTGAGGTACCTATACGTTTCATTCAAGTCGATGGCCATCGCGAAGCACAGATCTCAGCACAATTTTGCTCAATTCAGCTCATTTTCACACATTTTGCCTTAGATTAGTCAGTTTTTAGTCACTTTCGCCGTTTCGTTCACTTTACTTGACCCAGCCTGACATACTGACGTATGTTTTCAGAGGGGGAGTGTAACGGCAGCAGTGACAGCACTCAATTATACACTGATGTGATCAGAATTTCAATGATTCTCAGATGTACATTAGTGCAGTAAATTTTCCGTTCTGTTTCTTGTTTTCCGTTCGCCACCAGATGTCGCCTGTGAGCGCGCGTCGAGTCGCATTTGTCTTTCGTGATTTCCCAATCGGATTTATTTAAATTATTTCGAATGATTTCACGTTGTGTCATTATGTGCGATGAATGCGCATTGAGATTCTATGTCTGCTCCATTTTTGTAGACCGGGTTTTGGTACTCTTCATATTCCACCATGGAGTTCACTGGACTTACAAGTGCTTCGCATATGTCGCTCCCAGAGGCTGGATAAGGGTCCAAAGAGGGTTATGTGGGTTCGGAGATATCAGTGGCAGTGTCGGGCGTTACGACCCCTGGGGCATCAAGGCTACAGGCTTCGCAGTCACAACAAAGATCAACCACTATGCAGCGGTTACAGCGGGATCATCAGGGGCTCCAGTTTCTCACGGATCTCTTGAGTGAGGTCGCCCACAATTTTTGAAGTGGCTCCTCGGAGCACCTCGTTGATCTCCGACCGCGTCAGGGAGCAGTTGGAGGATCTTCCCGATCCTCTGATCCTGCCACCAAGAGATTCAGGTCCTCTCCTCAACCCACTCAAGGTTGCATAGCCACGTGCATACCCAGGAACATCCACATAGGTTCCAGTAGCGGGTAGTAGATGGGGATATTCAGCCGCATACCATCGCGGCGCAGAGCTGGTAGCCACCGGCTCACTGGCAGTAGTTGCCTCATGGAGAACAGTGGTAGGTGGGCCCATACCATAGGCGGGGTAGGGAGGCATGCCAGTAAAGCCTGTGCCCTCTGCCATAGGCGGGTTGGTTGTGGAAGTGGATGTTGCAGCGGCTCGGAGTGTGGTGGTTAAAGGAGAGGGTGATGCGTGGAGGCCAGAAGCGCTTGGTGCGCCTTCGAAGGTAGGGACATTCGTCAGGTCTTGCCTTTGCTCCTCTCCTTCGTCTGCTTCGTCTCCAGCATCCTTCTCGCTCTCTCTCTTCCTCTTCACAGGCTGAGAGACCACCTCTTCGACGGACAAGGCCCCGAAGGCCGTCTGGAGTCCATCCAGCGAGTCCTCAGCCGCTTCCACTAGCCCATGTAAGGGCTCCGCCGAAGGTACAGCGCCAGGTGCTGGCCTTGCCGGTGCCTCAGGCGCTGGCGTTGTCTTCACGTCGGCGTCCTCCTTCCTTGTGTCCATCTTCAGTCACCCTTCTGCTTATATGTGCCTGTACTCCCCTACGTGCTCATTTGGATCAGGTACTTCACGCAGTGGTTTTACCCGGTTTAACCCGGTTGAACTCGGAAGGGGCGCGGTTGAACCGCTGAACCGCGGTTGAACCGCGGTTGAACCACCGCCAGCGTTGGCGGTGGCGGCTGCGCCAGCGGCGCGCGCGTTTCTGAACAAAATATTTGCATAACCGCCTGAAACTGACGCGTGACAAACCTTTTTTAAAAAATGTCCCACCACTGGCTGCAAGTGGTGAACGACCACTACAGCGGGTGGGGGGACCAACAGCTGGTGGACGACTTGTTCACCTTTTTTTGCACAAACGGCACGACAGAACGCCTATGGAAACAACTTGCTGACCGAATTGGTAACACACACAGGGCTTCCAAACAGACAAAAAGGGCTACAAAAAAAGCTTTCACAGGATCCGACGCTGTGCGCCTCATTTTGGACCTTGGGATGCCGAAGCGAAGGTATGTGGCATAATGCACACATGCCTACAAGTGGTTCAACGGGGTACGATCGGCGCACCGGATGTACGGCGCGGGGTTGCTGCCGGTGCGCAGAGACAAACTGCCTCTTGCTACCAGAAAAGTTTATAGTGGTTTCAGCACTGTGTTTTTGTCTCTCCTGCTGCTTGTTGCTGGTGTAGGGTTTCCTGCTGCTTGTTTTTGGAGATGAAAACCTTTTGTTTGCAGAAATAGAGTCAATCCAGGATAACCCAAGCCAGAGGTGTGCAAGGAGAAGAGAATCAGGATCAAAGCATGAAGGGCTGCAGTGTAAACAGTGAAAGATGATTGGATATTCACAGAAACTGCATCTCAGGTCAAATCGGAATGCATATTCACAAAGATAGCTGAAATGTATTGGAAAAGAGTTGGAAAGCTGCCCCATGGTCACTCTATCTCCATAGTGCCATCTCAGGAGATGTGCACTCTTTGTTTTGGGTCCCATATGTGCTGAGGTGGCAGGGCATGTGGCGATGAGGTCACTGCCATGTCACATGGGATCTTCCTACTTAGCTAGGCTGACCGGGAATTGAACCCAGGAACCTCTCAAAAAGAGGTGCCCAGCCCCCTAGGGTGCATACCACTAGGATAGCTAAGAATTCATGGAAAAACATAGATAAATTCATAGGCTCTGCCTTGGATATGTCAGTGCTCAGTCAACTCAGGAAAAGATGATTTGCCTCGCATTGAAAGGGGATTAAGGGGTCCACTCCATATCCTGATTGGGTGTTTGGTTCCATAGGTCAAAATGTGTTATCACCACTTTTGGTGGGACCAATACTAAGATAAAAATGCCTGGATGCTCAGTGCATCCCTAATACAACTAGAGTATGCCTCAAAGCATTGGAAAAGCACTTTTTCTTACTTTGTGAGGGAGATTGCTTTTGCTTTGTGTCCGTGGCTGAGAGGGGGGGGGGTGCCAGGGCTGAGGTATGTGCCGTGGTCTGGCACACGACACCAGAGGGGTGGGTGGGGCGGTGAGACACATGCAAAACATCGCACAATCCATTGCTGACGACCAGAGGCATGGAACACAAGGAGGCACGCTCTTCAGGACAACACGCAAGCATTGTTGCTAGGAGGTCATCCCAAGGCAGTGCTCCTTCGTATCTTTCTCGGCACAGCTTGCGCCCCTGCCTCAGGCCCAACCGCCCACACAGCACAACAATGTAGCCACTAGCCTGCCTTGCAACGTTGCAGCACGTGCCTGCCGTCTCCGGGCCACCGCTTCTACTGTTTTCACGTGTTTTCGGTGCTTTTTTCGTCTACGCTTTCCTCTGGCCATCAGAGCAAAGACACAATGTTACAAAAGGACGTACCTGCCGGTGGCAACCGGTCCTTGCAAAGCCTACCAATAGCCCTCAGGTCTCAAGGGCGCCAACCTCTTTCAGTGTTGCTCACCCATTGGTGAGGGCACAAGGGAGGGAGGAATGTAGGGCCCCAAGAGGGTCAATCTCTGCATCCCACTTAATTGAATGCACAGGGGTCGAATGCCAAGGCGTCATCGCTGCAGTGGTACCCGAGCCCTATGCGTAGCACAAACTAGTCAGGAATGTTTTTTTTGGTTGTTGGCGGTGGTGGTGGTGGTTGTGGCGGTTGTGATGGTGTTGGTGTTGTTGGTGGTGGTGTTGTGGTTGGTGGTGGTGGTGTTGTTGTTGTTATTGTTGTTGGTGGTGGTGGTGGTGGTGCTGATGTTGGTGATGTTGTTGTTGTTGTTGTATTTGTTGTTGCTATTGTCGTTGTTGCCCCCCCCCCCCCCCCTCTCCGTCCCCATTTGTAGAAGCTCCGTGGTTTTCCAAGCTATACCGCATGTAGGGACCGTATTGATTTGGGTTTCAAATTCAGTACCAAATGTGGTGCGGCTACACGAGGTTTGGGTTTGATGACGAATTTGCCAGCCACTTGGAGTCAATGGACACCCTTATTGTCAGTGTTTGCCCACTTGAGCCCACAAAGCTCTGATTTTGCGGACACTGGTGCACAATATTCTCTTTTCGTGTACCAGCTCTCCGTGCAATCGTTTTTTGCTTTTGATCACCCAACTATTTTGACACATTCTATCGATGAGCATGTTGATGCCACAATGAAAGGACCATTGGAAAAGGAGACATTGTTTGCGGTGCTGAAGTACATAAAGTTACAAAGGCTGGTTAGGTGGTCATACAACCTGCGCGGTTTTTCGAATGATCGAATTTTTCATCCCGTTATCATCTCTTTCCCCCAAGCCATGTATGATCACGACCAACATTTTTCTTATGTTTGCACGGTTAAGGTGTACTCATACCATGGGCTCATTCACGTGTGTGTTGTTAATTGTATGTGTTGCGTGGAACCTACAAGCTTGTCTAAACTACAATAGGCGCAAGGGTTGCATTACTTTGGCATTTTTGTGTAGTTTATACCAGGACCTGTTTTTGCGGTTGTTCTTGTCGTTTTTGATGTTGTTGTCGTTGTCGTGGTCGTCATTGGCTTACTTTGTCTCCTATCTTGCTTTGCATGTTACCTACATGTCCCTATTTTCAATTCAAATGGCAGCTTCACCATGAATGCTGTCAATAGCACCCTACGGGATACAGACATACTCAATTTTTTTTCCGAAACAACGTGATTCTTATGGGCATTTCCGAACATCATTTGTCCGCCGATGAAGATTTGAAAAGGGCTACTGATCTGTTTCGACAAAAGGAGAGATGTTGTTTCAGCAATCTCCGATTTTGCAAATCACTTTTAAGTGTGGAGTTCCGTAACAATTCTCTACAAGAAAACTTAGTAAATGGTTGACTCTTGGTCATTGCATCACAGATTCCTGCACATCACCTTGCATGACCCGGGAGGATCCTCACAATGTTTTGCTCTCATATTTCTATGAGCAGTGAAGGGACTAGTTCGACCACTTTCTCGGCCTTATCACTACTTGGTCACCACATCACATGAATGTCAAATGGACACCACCGGACACCGCTGCCATGGTTTCTTTCCTTAAAGTAGGAAATCACAACGGGCTCACAAATAGTCATACGAACACACACGCACACACACACACACACACACACACACACACACACACACACACACACACACACACACACACACACACACACACACACACACTGCAGTTTATTCTATTTACGCCATGCCAAAGCCTCAATCTTCTTCTCGGCCAAGAAACATCACCCTCAAATACACACGTATTAGACTGTTCCATCGATCACGGTATGTTTTTGCTCACCCGGATTTGTCTCCGAATGCTTTTCAGCAAGGCTTTTGTTACATCCAGGTTTTGTTGCAGCTGGTTTTCTGTTCTAAGAATTTAATGGCTGAACAAATCACTTTGAAGGACTGCGGCCATTTTTTAAAGAGATAAACTACGAAAATAATTGCACAACGACCAATGTGGTTGGTGTCTTTGCTCTCCATATCCAGGAATGGCGCTGCGGCTTTCCCGAGAGGCAAAGCATGTAGACATGGATGGCATGTTCTTTCCATACAATAAAGTTTTCAAGCCGAAGTGGTCTTTATATGTTCTACGAAGCGGGATTTGTCTTTTCATCGCTTGGAACATGCCATTCATGCCTTACAGGTGTAATCGAAGGAGAACCTCAACAACAGATACTTCCAAATGATACTGGTATAACGGCTATGCGTGAAGATGCATTTTTGAAGCCGTTCGCGCCATTGGGTATAACTCTTTCAAGTTCAAGCACAGCGAAGGCGAACATTCAAATCTCCAAGGCCTTTGGTGAAAAGCCCTTTGAAGCGCATGGGCGCCTACATCCTCACAAGTCGCAAGCTCGCAGGCGTATGCTATCTCTACAATTACCAATTTCCAAATTTCGAATCGTGGTTCATGAATATAGTCGTGTTGGCGCCCTCCTCCTCAATGGGAACTCCTTCCTACTCAATTTCACGTCCCTCCAAGTCGTGCTCAGTTTCAACGTCCTCCTACTCCATTCTGCCGTTTGTTGACAACAATGAGCTCCCTCCGATTACTCCATTTGTAATCGATTCGAAAATGGATTCGGCGAAGAGCAGACTCAAAAATTGAAGAACCACAAAGTTTGCTATAACAGCAGCATGCAGGTCTTCGTCCATTCAATGCAATTTAAGTTGTGCCCAATTTAACAATTTGAGCCCAACTTGAAGCTGGAGGCAGTTGGGACGGGTTTTTCCGGTTGCCATAGATTCGCATGTCTCATGTTCATGCACAGGTTGCCGCAGCCTGCAGGCTTAAGGGCGCATATCGTCACCGGGTTGTGACCGTAGTGCCGCTGTGGAAATGCACTGCAATGCCCCCCGCACAGCCCTTGCCCCCCCTACACTGGGGTAGAGTGCGCCGCTTCGGACCACAACAAGGAAACAACCAATTCGGATTGTTCACACATTCTCATGAGTTTTCGAAGTTTTCAACAGTGAAGTTGATGTGGAATATCTGTTCTACCAAACAGGACTCGGTGTTGGCCGTACATTGATTTGGATGCAAACCCTGTCACAGACCTTTCTTTTCCCAAGTCGATGGAAAACGTTCTCGTAAGCCGCCGATTAGCTGTGTCGAGGGGTATGGCTTTTAGGACAACCAGTGGACAAGCAATTTGTCTTGCCAGCCACCTGACTAAACAATGTCGCACAAATTCAAACGTTGCTTTTCGCGAGGTGTCATCTCCGCCAAAACCCCTTTAGGTGCATGGTGCAGCAGGAGAAATTGCTGCAAAATCCACCGCATGCCGCCCCAAGAGGTCTCCGTATTTCTGTTGGCTCGTCAGCTGATTCGGCCAAACATCCTTGTGTTGGATGCACGGGCCCCCGGAGACTATTTGAAGGGCACAAGACTGAAGGCTGCGATTCCATACTATGATGGCCTGTTGGATACTGAGGTCGGGTTGACACACTATGAGCGTGTCATTGGATATGGACAATTAGCAACCCAAGTTGTTGAATTATTCCAAGCTAGTCACCACAACATCTTCACCGGCGACCTAGATGCATTTGCTAAGGAATTCCCTGAACACTGCTGGTGCTCAATGTCCGAAGAGGAGCTTGCCGAAGCCTTGAGTCAACCGGCCACACTTGTGGTCGATACTCGGCGGGAAGGCTTCGAGAGGGGTCTTCGGTTGAAGAACGCGGTCAACTTTATTCCCAACGTGGGATTTACTGGTTGGTGCCGCCGTGTGGTAAACGAACCGTGGTATAGGAACGTCGTCTGCTATGGCATGGTGTGTCCCCGTGTCATGCACTTTCATGTCATAAACCGAAGCCCCACGATATGCTCTTGGCTGTTCTCGTGGTTTTTCATGCATTAGGATTGGAAAGGGGCAAGCTACATCTGTATATTTGACCAATTCCCGTGTCTTGGCAAAGCTGTAGGCCTTTTTTGCATCAACCGTTGGGGTGCGTATGTTAAATCCACCGAACACCCGAACTGTGCTATATTGTTCTCCCGCTTCGAATGCATTTGTAAGCAATTCTTTTGGTGTTGGGCATGTAATGGTCTGATTTCTTGCAAAAGATTCTTTTCAACAACAAATCGCAATGGGATGGAAATATGTTTTTACACCCGATTTGCGCCACAGAGGGGGGTGCAAACGTTGACAAGCGATCCGAGATGTGTAGGTATTTCGGATGACCCTTTCTTTCAGGAAGCAGTCGCTGCGGCACCAAGTTTTCCACATTGCAATGTGCACATCTTCACGGGCGATTTGGAGCATTTTGCGCGGTCACATCCTGAACATTGCTTTGATACTCGAAGATGCCATCAATATTGTCAAGAGAACTTCGCGAATGAATTGGTATCGGTCCCAAAGTGTTGTGTGGTCGTTGATAATGCGCTGTTCCAGTTTTGCTCGTCAAGAGAAAACAGCAATAAAATGAAACAAAATGATGTTGTTGGTCTCAATGCAAATTTTGATGGGGAACGATGCTCCTCTTGAAGATGGCGAATTTTTTCATGGGAGTCGCGAATATTTGGGCGTGGGGGGTCCGTGTTGGTTGCATAAAAAAGCCCAAACGGGTCGTGTGGGAAACCGCTCAAGTGGAAGTGACGTGAGTTCTCGCGCTGGAATGCAATTTGTAATGTCATTTTTCGTGGCAACGGCAAACTCTTTTGTGTTTCCATGCAACAATTTGTCAAGCAACCAAGGAACAAAATTAGAAGACAATTTGCGGCTCGGTTGTCTTCTCATTGCAACCCAACTCCCGAGTGACAAAGGGTTGAGACCAAGGATGCCGTGTCTGTGAATGAATGTTTTGGAAATCGAATGACGATGTTAATACAATCAAAGCAATTTCCAAATCATCTTCCCGGAGTGGGGCATCAATGAAGTGGAGCTATGGTGGCCATGAGAGTGGTGCAATGGCATGCCTGTCGTGGTTTGCATGCCCTTACAAGTCCACACAGTTGCCAGCAATAATTTTGCTTTTTCAATGATGGGGGTTGCCACTGGTAAGATGCATGCGTTCATGGCTAGCCACGCGAAAATTGCATTTTTCCAAGAGGTGCAAGCAATCATGAATTAAGTGGGATTTCGGAACATCGTGCAAAGTGCAAAAGTGACACAAAGCTCTTGCAGCTCAAAAAAATTTGCAAACACAACAGCAACGGTGCATCATGAGTCCACAAATTTGATCGAAATGCACGTGGATGACCGGTTGGAATCTCTTGTTGTGAATCAATGCTATTCGTGGTTGGTTTTGTTTTTACAAATAGCATGGTGTACAATTTGTCTCATCGATGGGGTTGCTTGTGCGTTTTTCCGATTTCCTTTCAACACTTACGATTTGTGGTTTCTGATGCACGCTTTGCTATGCTTTACCGTTGTGCTTTACGAGCTCGTCCCGTCCCACAAAAAGCCCAATCCATCAATCCTGTGATCCTCTGAGCCATTTGCGAGAAAACAAGCAACAAGTTTGAGCGCATGAGAGAATTGTCAGCTTTCAACTTCGGTGTATGACCATGTTTGAATAGGTCCTTGGACATTGGTGGAGTGCATGGTGCTGCCAGGACACGATGGATTTCAGTTGGTGGTTGGGGAAGGGGGGATGCCTTGTGCCGTGGTGTGCCATGTCGTGCTGGGGAAGGGGGGGGGGGTATACCCCTGACACATTGTGTGCTCTACAATGATCTGTGCAGCTCACAGGGTGCTGTCCAAAATTCGTTGGGTCATGCCCAACACTGCACTGCGATGGGTATCTTTCATTGCATAGTGCTTGCCTCAGGAACCCCTTTTTTTTCTGTGAGTGACCTGTGGGGCTGGTAGGATGGCACACACTTTGGCGTGGTGGTGCATGCGTCCTGGTACCTCTGTCATTTACCACCCTGCAATCCCATGATCCCATGTGTGGAGACTGGTGCATGGACACAGAGCCCTCAAGTGTCTGTCCCTCACATCACCGGGGCAGTCACTGGTGGACTCGGGGCTCCGCTGGGGGAGGGTTTGGCGGGGAACGGGGGTGCGTGGGGTGCGTCTGGTGTTGTTTGGGTTGGATTTGGTGACTGGAACGACCCCACGAAGCATCTGCACATCTGGGTATTTCCTCTGTCTGAGCAAAAGGCGCCTATGGTAATATCACTGAAGAGCTTTTTGTTCTGAATTTTTTGCGTTCCAGCCTTTTGCCTTGCAGGGTTTCAAGGCAGGCATCCAACATTTGCATTCCACGAAGGGGGGTTGGAATATGCATTTTGCAGAAACCCAAAAGCATGGCATGGGTTTCACAGCGAAGGGTCCAAATGGGTCAAGGGAATCTATGCAAGCACCTGGCACATGTTGGATGAAAACGCTGCATGCCGGGAGAAATATTTTGAGTCCAAATTTTCACCACACAGTGCACACCTCAAAATGATTAGCGTGATGCACTGATCATTTTGAGGTATGTTTAGGTCTCCACGACCCCAACTCCCCCATTTGACATGGAGGGGATTCATGCACAGGACAAGGGTCAGTGGCGTGTGGAGGCGCCGCTGGCATCAAATAGCAATCCCCTGGGACGCGCTTCCCAGCATATATTCCACACCCCCGCCGCTGCGGGTGTCAAGGTCAGTTCTACACTAAAATGCCCCATCAGTTCTGCACTAAAATGCTCATCATTTCTACACTACAATGCCCACATGCTAGCCTGATAGTTGCGATTCTCTTGCATGTGAACCAGGAAAATTCACGCATGTGAGAGGCATGCGTTTTGGGCTTCCGGGCACTGGTTTGGCGTTCAGTGATGATTGCAATGCATTCCATAGGTCCACGTTTGTGATTCTACTCTGTACATTGGGAGTTTAGCTGCCTGCCCTTCACATCATTTGTTGACCGATCAAGGCATCAATCATGTGATTCAATTTACTTTGGGCTCCGAGTCCACGAATGATCAAGGGAATCCTGGAGAGTTGCACATGAACTGCATCAACAATGCTCTAGGTATTGTGCGCTGGTAAGGATCAAGTGCATGAGGAACTATGGGTAGGGAGGGATCAATGTGCTTGTGCAGGGGGGTGGGGGACCAGTGTTTTGGTGGACCCAGTTGTTCCCACCTGGGTCATAATTTATCCCTGCGGGGCTGCCGCTTTCTTGTTGGTGTCCTCTCCGAGGTCATCTTCTTGTCTCACTTGTCCCACTTGTCTTTGACAGTAGGTCTTTTAGGCCACTAACGAGCCAAGTGCCAATTTTCTTCTTGTGCTTTGCGCTGATTGCCTACTATGCACACGGGCAATAGCCCAGTCTTCCTCCGCTCACGTCACGGGTGACGTTCTCCACCTGAAGGAATTTGCCAAGTCTATGTGCCAAGTTGCATGAAACCGCGTGTACAATGCAGCAAGCTCCTTTGCGACACATTTGATCCTCTTCTGTGATCTATGCCACAAACCACAGTTTAGCCCAAACTATGGTTTAGCATCTTAATGTCTTCCATTAGTGCTTCTGTGTAAGTGTCCATTACCGTTCCATGTGGCCTCCGAGATAGTTCATCGGTGACACAGACTTGGAGTGGCTCAGTGACAACTTGGGAGCTGAAGACGTGGACCACAGAACTAGTGCCCCTGACGTTCTGTTTGACATAGACATTTCAGCCCAAGGAGTCAAGAGGAGTGCAGCCAGGATGGTCCCGGAGGATTCCATCCAGGGGCAAAAAGGGGGTAGTTTTGATTCCAAAATTGGGTGTTTCTGATACAACGGTACCATCGTACCGCCCTGCAACGCACAATGTTTCCATGGGGGAGATGCTTTGGGATCATTTGCACCCTTTACACCCAGTATTTGGCAGCTAAGTACCGAATAATTATGGACCGTGTGTGTTTTGAAGGAATAATTCGGTAGGAAATGCCCCCGGCCCTCAACTATGGGGAGTCGGCATTGGTGTGACTTGCTGCCAAGGCAAGACGCACAGGGAGGTCCGCGAGCGCAGGGGTTCACTGATGACAAGTGCACTCCTTCCCACTGTCCCTCGAAGCGTCAAGTTCATCAGTGGCGGTCAAACCTTTGGCGGTTGGCTAGGCGGGTGAGGCTACCACCATGCTGGAAGTTTGCTTTGCTCTGGGTGCCTCTGTTTGCTGTGTTTATGTTGGCGGTGGAGTTTGTTCGTAGATCAAACTATTTTGTCCACGTTGGCAGTGGGTGATTTTTCTTTTGTTTCCTTGCCGTGCCGCATGGCAGCTGTGTAGATGTGTTGGCCCCCAAATGCATACCAAAAGCCAGCTAAACAGACAGCAACAGCAACAGTGAGCACAGTAAACAGTATCGCGACAGTGGCTGACAAGTAAAACCAAGGAAACATGTGCAGAACATACGTACTCCAGGTGCCAGTCACAAATCATCTAAACATCAAGGGGTGGTGCCCGCAGCAAATCCTCATAGAGTGCTTGGACGCGATCGGGGTTCACCCCACAATGTTGACCTTCCGAACGCGAAGTATCAATCAGAATTTGATCCCGGCGGACCCGAATGCGCTTGGTTGAAGTGAGGTGCTTGGCCAGACAAATATTAGCCTTTCCTTTCGGGTTTGGCTTTGGCTTTGGCTTAGAAGCTGGTTGGGCGGCCAGATCCTCAGCTAGGGTCTAAGACACAGTAGATTCCTCATTTCCATTTGTAGGTGGCTCATCATTGGCCTCTTCCGTGGGCAAAGAATTGACATTTTGAGATTTATCTGTCGCAGACATAGCTTAGAAACAGCAAAATAAGCACAGGGGCACCGTTGTTCTCATGAAATCACAAACGTTATAATGTAGAATCAACAGAAAATTACCAGCCGGACAGAAACTGAATTCAGGAACGCTAACAGATGTGCAATAGCAATGGGACAGTGCTGCAGACTTGCTATTTCACCACAAAGGCAGGTCTCGATGAAATTTAGTCCATCTTGAACCATAACAGCAAATAGTACAATCAAATCACGAAATCTGAAAACTGGACAAAAGGAATTTAGTCCAGCTTTGACCAATAACAACAAATAACACAATCAATTTAATCCCAACCCTGTGTACTCAGTCCCCAAGGAGTACAGTACCAGATGGGCATATTCTCAGGGCTTTGGGTTCGTGTACCTTTGGACTTGGCTCGTACTGCAGTAGTGTCCCTCAGCTAGAGGCCTTTTCTGTTATCGGACTTGAAATGTGGAACTCATGTTCAGTTGCTTGAATTCGTCACGGGGCTAGAATATTTGCAGCTTAAAACAAAACGGATTGTGCCATTTTTGATTGACATGAAGATTTTCTATGCATTGGTAAAGATGTCTTACAGAGCTAGCTATGCCCCGTGGCAAGCAGACCTGATTCTCTTGGGACACCCATTAATGTATGGAGTCTGGCACCCATACAAGTACTCTGTGGAAATGACCTACAAAGCATTCAAAGCATTCGTACAAATTGTCAAATTTCTTGAGCAAGGTTGGGAGCTGAAGCTCGGGGCTGTGGTGCCACTTAAAGTGAAGCTGCGTCACATGGAGAAAATAATTGGCGGGCTAATGCTTGGCACTTCTGCCAACAAAGGTCGGGGGCTGACTGATGTGCAAAGGGTGGTCTGAGATGCCTCCGGGGACTGAAAGCCCTGTTGTATTCCTACTGTCCGGCACTGCTTGCCCTGGGTGTTCTTGTTCGCGAGTGCAATTGAAATGGTTGGACAGCCTCTTCTACCACTGCTCCAAAAGAATGTGTTGCAATGAGCACCATTCTGCTGATGCAAATAATACCTTGAACAGCTGCTTTTGCAGCACAATCAGCCATCTTGGTGGACGCACATGATCTCAGGCAGCACGCACATCCCCCACAGTACGCCTAGTCTTTCTATTGTGTTGCAACTCAAGCGCCAACTCCAACAGGGGCAGGCTCGTGCCTTTGTTGAGTGCCAGTCAAATCACGGCCTTTGGGGTCCGGGCCCGTGTACCCCCCACAGCTGCTTGAAGAAGACGAATGTCAATCATTCGGAAGGCATCAGGCACAAATATCTGCAGCAACCGCCAGAACATAACTCAATCAAGCCCAACAAAGGTAACACAACAGGGTATGTGACGCTAATAGCAAACTAGTCCAATACCACTGCTTTGTAAATTCCCTAAGCGGAAGGGGGCAATGCAAGTGGGAGCAATGCAACAATATTGGGGGGGGGGGGGGGTGGCCTAAATTTCGTTGAGAACAAATTATTGTCATTTTGGAGAATAGATTTTGGGAGGAGGGGAAGGGCTGGACTGAATTTCGTCCAGCTTAATGAAATGCATGAAATGTATATACCTTTTTTGCTATCACATTCAAAATTTCGTCCAAAACTAGGTATAATGGTAAATCCAGACATGAAATTTGAGTTTGCAGGTGTGCACTTTCGTCAGCTTAATGAAATGCATGAAATGTATATACCTTTTTTGCTATCAACAGAGGGTTGGCAGAAATTTCGTCCAGAACTAGGTATAATGGTAAATAGAGACATGAAATTTGAGTTTGCAGTTGTGCACGCACAGAACACACAAAAAACACACATTCTTCATGCACTATCTATTAACATAGAGACAACAACCAAAAAACACAAGTACAAACTTGACACAGCCAATATGTAAGAAAGTGCACATAAGGGGGGTCCTAACGGGTGGGTAGTTGGCGACTCAGCAATGCCTCCAGTGCCTCTTCGGCGTAACACCAACCCGGGATGGCATCATTCGGGTAACCACAATAAAAGGGCAACACACAGTGTGTGTATGTAGGGGATGTTGCAATCGGTGTCCATGGTCAATGCGACAATCAATACCAAGCTCAACTCCATTACTTTGCGTGTTGTACGGCATGTACCGCCGGGGCGACTGTCCCAGTTGCAGTCACGGACTAGGTTACCGAGGAGGGAGGCAGCCGGAATGTGGAAGTGCAGAATTTCCTTCAGTCCAGTCAACGAAGCCAAGGGTACTTTGCAGGCTGCCGCAGGCTGCCGCAAGCTGCCTCCGGCAAAGCCATAATTGATGCCTCCTTGTTTGCAATACGGTCCCCAACATTGGGTGTTGCTAGCATTAGGGCACAAAGCTACTTTTCAGTAACTTTGGGTGGCACATGATCTCCTCATCGGCTGTGGGAAATTGCTATCCAAGGTACCCCAATATGGGGAAGAACGTGCGGTGTATCATGGTGCACACATACTTATACGGGTGCCAGCAGCCGTACAGCATTGGTACAATTGCATAGTGCTCGGCCAACTTGAATGGGTTGTATGTCCGAGAGTATTGGAACTTGGCAAGTTTGTAGAATGTATTTTCATCCATTCGGAGGGGCATTACGTGGCGGGTGTGAACTTGCATGGCCAGGCACTGTTCCATAATGTGAAGCAAGTCCTCATGTGAGCTCAAGACCAAATCAGACAATGTAAGCGGATACCACTGTAGTGAACGAATGTTGTCCCGGTGCACATCTAGGGGGACCCGTATGTATTGTGCCTCCGGTGGATCTCGCCTCAAAGCTTCCACTGCTCGCGGGAACTCCGATAAGTGGATGCTATTGCATGTGCAGCCTCCGGGATGTGTCATCAAGTGTGGGGAATCGTGGCTACATGGCAATCTCAGTTGTATGGAGTACGGGCATTGCACTAGCCTTCAGACAACAATCAGGTCATACAGGATCACCGTAATACCGTCTTCGATACCAATTGCCATAGAGGACGCTTTCTACGCACCGCAGGTGCGCCGCAAGCTTTGAGAAACCTATTTTATTGCAGATTGTTCCAGAAACAAACCAGATAACTGAGAAATAGCACATGTTGATATTTTGACACCATTACTCCATCAATGTGAAGACTTCTGCCCCGGCTCAACGTGTAAAGCGTGGTAGGGAGTCTCACCTTTGTGCCGTGGTTAAGGAGGAGGGGCGTTACTCCTTTGGTCAGAAGTAGCAGAGCCTAACTTGGAAAGCATTGCAAGGGTGTGTAAAATTACCTTGGAACGAAAAGACGCAGGAAATTATGCTACACATCTATGAAAAGCGAGCTGCAGGAAGGGAGAATAGGGAGAATGGAACAACGATGTCACCCTTGTTTGGTCTACCTCCCCAAGCATGGAAGACATGATAGATGAAACGTGACCAAATCTGAAATCACCAAAACACGGGACAAAGATTCACTATTCCACACAGCGCAACGCAACGGTTAGGATGAGAGTCACAAGCCTGCCTTGTGTATTGCGCAACAACACTGACCAATATGGGGTTGTGAAACAAACAAGTGGAACACCCCACATTTCACATTGTGTACCGCAATTCCACTCCCGGGTTGCCACACGGCCACCAAACGCTGGTGGTCACACGGCTCCACACTTCGCCCACACTCATTGCTAAGTGGGGCACCGCAGGCGTAGCAAGGCTAGCGGCTCCGCCTGGAGAGTGGAGAGTAGATGGATCGGACACAATGCTCAATGTGGGTGGTGGCGGCCCGCACCAAGGGCCCCTTGTCCGCGGGCTGACAAGTGCATTTAACAAGTGTCCCCCGCTATTGGGGAGAAATCAATGGCTCCCAATGCTCAGCACAGGGACAAAATCAGAAATGGCCCACATGTGGGCATAGTGGCTACCTAACCCCTGCCCCCGGGTTGACACTCCGTAATATAACCCGGGCCGTGCCTTCTCGAGGTCCCCATGGTAGGTAGAGATCAATATGGCTACATAAAAGGGCCATACTATATTGTCCCCATGCCCCCCGGGGAGCACAACAAGGTGGAATCTACAAAAAAGCACCACAAATTAGGCAGGTCCTTCTCATACCCCACCACCGCCTGCTTCCCTTCCATTGATCTCCAAACAGCCTTTGTTCTGGAATGGGCCTGTTGCGCCAAGGGCGTAACCAGTCCGTAGCAATACCAGAATGTGACAACAACCTCCTCATCCGCCTTGATGCTGCTATCTGGGAACCAACGGCGTTCTCCTCTGGCAGAGCCATCTTCTTGCACAATTGCCACATTGTATACACGTGGTGTGTAAACACTCCATACCACCGTGGCTAGGGTGAATGTGCCGAAGGTGCTGTTACCAGAAGGCAATGGCCGGGATGTCTACCCACGGGTACAGGTAAACGGGAGGGTTGTGTGTCTTAGTGCGCGCTGTGTGCTAGTGTGTTGTTGTACAGCCGGGACCTGTGCTCTGTCGCACTTGGCCGGTACTGTTCTGCCGACGCCTGTGCACGGTCACACAGGTTCTATGGGGCCCATTGCACCGCGTGTGTTGTGCTGCACCATCAGTACTTTGTGTGCGGTGCCGCACTACTTGGTGCCGTGCTCTGCACTGTGTGTGCCTCGCCGCACTGCACTTGTGGGCAGTGGGCAGCGGAATTTCTGCAATGCAGTGCCTCTCTGCTTGCGGGCAGTGGGCAGTGGAGCTCCTGCTTTGCACCACCACACCGCCTCGAGGCCGTGGGCTGTGGAACTCCTGCAACGCACTGCCTCACCGCCTCAGGGCAGTGGGCAGTGCAACTCCTGCAATACCACCTCATAAGACCTTAAAAAAGGGCCATGATATTTCACACAAGCCAAAATGGCCAGTTTTGGGTGTTTTAAGCCGATTTACCTAGGTGGACAACTTGCGCCGTCTAAGAGGAAAAGATCGAGCCTTGGGTGGATGGGTAGGGCAGAATAACAAAATCCAGAAAAACCTTGCAGCATACGGTAAATTGTGTTTGTGGTGACAAACACAGGTTTACACGGCATACAAAGCACCAAGACTCAGGCCGACTAAACACTTCGGTTTACTTTCAACCCTCACCCCCCTCCACACTTCCCCAAGGCCCTACATACTCAAAAAACAAAGAAGAAAGGTGGACAAAGAAGCAACTTGCAATAACCTGAATCTACGGCACCATTCCCTTGATGCGTCTCCACCCACCAAATCAATGTTGACAACCCTACCCCCCCCCCTCCATTAGACCGCGCCAACAAAAGAATAGCGGGTCGACCATGAGATGCCCGTAGTGAGTCACTCAAAGTTTTCAATGACCCTTGGCACCAGCACGGCAGCAAGCATGTCGCTCTCCGTGGATGCCCCTCCCATCCTGGCCCCCGCAAAGGATTAGGTGCTGGGCGCAATCCACCAATCCCAAAACCCAAGCCGAGTAGACTAATGGGGCGTAGCGTGTTGTGCTCGGGCACACAAAGTCGCAGAGAAGGGGTACCACCATCACAAGGCACTGCCCTAGGCGGCACCCTTAATACCAAGATCCGGCGGGCTACTCTGGGTGGGCACGGGCATCATCCAAACCTGGGAATCTGCGAGTTGAAACTCAGGGCCCGGTGCTTGGCGTAGGACATCTTGCATACAAAGCCATTTTGGTGCTATGGCCTCCAATGGTGCCATTGGACGCACCGGATGTGCTTGCTGCGGGTCGGGGAAAGCGTTGAAAAGTGTTGCAAGCCGCTACCCAACACTGCTGCAAAACCTTCTCGGTGAACTCCGCGCAGGTGGGGTTGGGGGGATACGGGGGTGGGATTGGAGCGCCCACGCGAACTCTTGCAAGGTGGCCAGGGCAATGCCATGTGCAATGAGTTGCTTGTGCACGTTCACCGTGGCATCCGCCATTACTGCATGTGTCAGCGGGCCTGGCATGGCATGTATGGCCCTCGGGCCCACTGTTGTAACTCTGCCAACTAGGGGTGGGCTTGAGGGACACACACCCGAACGGATTAGGCGGCTAGTGTGCTGCCGCCATAGCTAGGCTGTGTGCACAGGGGGGGGGAGGGGGCTATATCTGTGGCTTTGACTAGGAGCCTCCACACTGCTAGTGGTGGCACAGGCGATGCGTGTGGCCCCACAGTGCCAGCCAGCCCCTGCCCGTTCTGCCCATCCCTCATGGATGATTGAACCGCGGGACCAGCTGATGAGTGTGCATTCGGTTGGCATACTCGACGATGCCTCTGCTTGCACTGCCGCTGCACCTTCCACCAGGGTGTGCATGACTCATGGGCCTTGAACTCCTTGCACTCATATCGCCAAACCAGGGCACAATGACAGGCCACAATACCTGCCCTTTAGTCCACGGCACCCCATCCCAATGGGCAACATACTTGCGTGCCCACACAATGATCTCCAGCAGTCCCAATAGCAGTGTAGTAGTTCCGGCGTTCCGCCCACCTGAAGGAACATTGTTGCTCTAGCGCTCCTCCAAGTGTTTGGCAGCAGTCTGGTGCCTTCAATTTGGTTCGCTTTTGGCTACGTGCATTGGTTTGTCACCAGATAGTCCTAAAAGCGGGGCATTGGCGAATTGCACGAATTGCACGAATCAACGAGGCCATCTTCAAGTGCCCGTTGAGCTAGCTGAGAGGCAGGGGGAGGGGGGGAATGCGGTCCGCATTTTTCTGCATTTTCCGCATTTTTTTCCGCATTTTCCGGGCAGGTCCCTTAGTGTAATGTTCAAGAGGAAACATTCTAGTGGCATTGTCTTGTAGTCAGTTAGTTGTGAGGAACAATGGGTTTTGTGGGCGCCAGAGGCGCCGGAGATTTTTTTTTTAGGCAGATGGCACGGGGAAATTCTTTTGTTTGAACCTATGTGTCTATGCTCAGAATACTCAGAATTTTGTGGAGAATTCAAAAATGGATGAAAAACACAAAAAAGGCTATTGACCCGACCCGACCTCCGGGTCGGACCTTCGTTGATGGGCGCCTGAGTTGATGGCAAATTTTTTTTGAAAAAAATTTTCCCTAGTTGTGCAGCGTATCATGGGGATCATTTTGAGGTATGTATGTTGGGGTATCCCCCCCCCCCCCCGGGGGAGCCCGGCGGTTTGGGTCAATGGGGGAGCACCTGATGCGGCGCACGCGCGGCGCGGAGATTTAGCGGTCTGGCCTGACCAAGCAGCTGCAGCTTTTGCCCCGAGCGGTTTTGAGCCTAGTCCGTGATATTCTTGAGTTGAACTACTGCACTAAGTTGTTCCATCAAACCGTCCATGTTTTGAGCGCCCAATTGTGCAAGACGAGACGAAACATAGGGGTTTCGAGGAGCAAACACCATTCTAACAAAACCGCATTTTCTATTGCTTTTTTTGCCGCATTTTCTGCATTTTTTTGCCAATCCCAGCGACCGCATTCCCCCCTTGAGAGGGGACTAGGGCCCGCTTGTTGTATTCCTATACCCCAGAACATTTGGGATTCTACTGCCACACCTAGGGCACTTACCAGCATGTTTTCTGTGGAGGTTCCCCGAAACGTTTGAGACCTGAGGAGCTGGTAATGACTCGTGCCCTCATTCAATAGGGTCATTTGGTTGTCATGGACAGCGACGCGCGCGGATAGGGCAGTGCGCCCAATGGACTTATTTTTACGTCGGCTTTTAAATTAGCTTTCTCCCGTCCAAGAGACCACTTGGCTTGGGAAGGAGATTGATTTGCTCCGTTTGCGCATTGCGAAGTCCTAGTCCTAGTCCTAGCACCTCCGGAATAGGCTTTTTGCAGCCTTGATAAATGTGCATGGTGGCGCGGTCCACACTAAGACTTTTGTTCGCATTCCCGGCCTCACAGGTTGGCTCGCCGCTCCTAAAAAGGGCACCTTCGTTTCACTGCGGGAGTTTGGATCGCTGTCTTCTCTAATAGATGTGATTTTGTCAGTGTCAATGGTAATTGTGGAGGTCTATGGTATCTGCGGCGGCGCTCGTTGCCATGCCTAATTTTGTGGGTAGTTGCGGGATCATGGATGTTTGTGAAGTGGATTGCTGCTGATGCAGTTGAACATGTATGAGATTGGTAGGTTGTGTTACCGAGTGGGACTATATGCCGGACGTGTCAGTAAGGTATAGGACTATCCTTCGTGGGTCACCACGAAACAGATTGCTGAGATGTATGGAGTTTGGGTGTTGGTCAAGTATGCTGCACAACACACGTACACCCAGGTTGCCATGTTGTAGGATAATATGCGGGCACTCTGGGGCACGGTCAATCTCCCGTCCCGTACTTGTCACTAGAAGAGCAGAGGGTGCTTAGGGCTATTGTTCATCATATGTGTACCTTGTAGTTACTCATGCATGTCCTCTAGGTTCCCACGTACCTCCAGCTAGCAGATCCATTGTCACATGTGTCATGTGTTAGTGCCAGGGAGATTCGCTATGCCATGTCCCAGGTGCACCAAATCTGAGATAAACTAATTCATAATCTTGGCGAGGAAATGTCATATGGCACTACTTTTGTGCTCATCTGATGGTACCGGATATGATTTTTAGTGTGGCATTTCTTCTGGATTCTCGTTTGCGATTTTTTTTTGGCGCTCTGTGTTGATATATGATTTGGCTTTCGAAATCCTGTCTTTTGAAATCATGGGTTGCAAGGGGCCGACGGTGTTGAGTGTACATAAGAGAAGGAAAGTGGCCTAGGTGGTTCCTGCTATTGCAATTATTCAATCTGAGTAAATGCACGCCATTGCGAACCAATCATTTATTTTTGTGAACGTGGTTTTACTGATGGCTATACCTGTTCACTGTGTAATTCAAGGCTAGATAGCTTGGTGGTCCCGCCCACCCTCCCGACTTCTTGTCAATTATGTGCCGCTCACTGGCTTTGACGAACTGCTGCCTATGCGGCCTAGGTGGTTTCTGCTATTGCAATTATTCAATATGAGTGGGTGCATGTCACTGTGAAACCTTGCGCCTAGCCACCATCTGTAGGGAAGGAGCCCTGCTGCCCATATCCTTTGTCTCAAGTGTAAAGCAGATCCAGATATTGGGGGAGGGCCATGGGGTGTTCCAGACAGCGCCCTGCCAGGTTTGTGGCTCTAACTAGACAATAATGTCTTCGTGGTGGATCCTGTTCGCTTGTATGATGGACTGTGCGGCCTGTGATGGGGCTGGTGGGGGTGGGCGGGTGGGTGAAAGGGTTATGGACACTTACAAAGAAGCACCAATGGAAGACATAAGGGTGTAATGGTTTTGAGGCGACTGTCTTGGAAGTGGCCCCGGAAGCTGTGGGCTGGGGCCCGGCATGCTTTCCAAATTCTTGGGTGCACGACAGAGAGGAGATGCTTTGGAATGGAAATTCTTCCAGGAGGGACTGTCCTGGAAATGACGGGATGTGGAGCATGCCGGCGCCAGCATGGCAGGGACACCAAGGGGCAGAACCTTCATTGTATGGATATCCATGCAACGTCTTTCCAAGTGTTGTACCGAAACCTGTTCTCTCTCTCTCTCTTTCTCTCTCTAGCACCTCCAGTGGATGGCAATGGAGGTTCATTCAACAAGAGCCCTATGAGCAGCCCTCCTGCAAGCCCAGCTGTGAGACCAGAAAAGGCTCCCGTTACATGGCCTCGGCACATGAAGGTGTTGCACTTGAAAGAATCTGGAAACACCATTCAAATCGAAACAGACAAGTGTCATCCCCAGGTTGTAAACACCTTGCACACGTGGGTGGGTACACATACCATCGGCTTGGGCTCACGTTGCATGTTGTGACACACATCAACAATATAGTGCTGCAGGGACGCGGGAAACTTGCTCACGCACAATGCACAAATGTGGGGCGAACATACCAATCCATGTGCACGCACACGGGACCGCTAATAGGCATATGGTACTTGCCCTTTTTGTTGTTGTGTCCCTCCAGCCGGTTGAGCGATCCCACACTGACCAAATCGTGCCGTCTGGTAGTGATGTGTATGCCTCATCCAACAAAAACTTGGGAAAGTTGGGGCAAAGTGAATGTTTAAACCATTTTTCTGACGTGCCATTAGTGGCAAGGGATTGACTACTTAGCAGATAAGGAGGGAATGGGGAAAAGGGAGGGGGGGGTTCCCGTCCACTCCGAAGCTTCCTTTTGGCTAGAGACGACCGAGAATTTGAAAATCCCACAAAAATGATTATGACATTTGGTTGGCCTCCAGGCCACTGTTGGTGAATCCGCGGCCCACCACCCTCCAGCTCAACAGGTTTGCGACACAACCGGCCTTGGGTCATTTTGGTTGTGACCGGGACCTCCATGCACCGGGTCACAAGTGCATTTTGAGTCTCCCCTGACTGAAAGCACAGTGAAGGAAAACCAGCGTGGACAGTGGTGTGCTCTTGTGCTGCCACCCACCATTGCACATTGTCGGCATTCCACGGTTTGACACCTCTATCACCACCACCATAGTACAAAATCACAACAATGATGATGCCTCCATGCCAGTGGTAAATACCATCATTACTAGCGGTCGGCCCCCCCACCCCAGGCAAACAACCTAATACCGAGGCCTTGTGCCAAACCCCCCCAGCCCACCCCATTCCAGCCAGGTGCAAACTCCCATTGACACACTTTGACACCCACTTTGACACACATTGACATGTGTTGGGTCTCGAGGGATCCAATGGCCAGCCATCACACCCATGGGGGGTGATCAGACTCAGATCCTGACCCCGCCCCCCCCCCCCCCCCTGGGAGGTCCAAAGTGTTGAGGAGGTTCTGACCACATTTGGCCAAAGGCACCGGAATTTTTTGTGGGCATATGGTGGGGGGTAAAAATTGACTTGACCCTCTGTGTGTATGCTCAAAATGCTCAGAATTTCATAGGGAATTCAAATATGCATGCAAAACAGGAAAAAATTTTCACCCTTGACCTCCCCCCCGCCCCCAGACCCCCCCCAAAAGCTGGCTGCTGTGATTGGACCCCCAGGGGGTACTTTTTTCTTCAAAAACCCCACATGTGTGTGTGTTCGAAATAATCAGCGCGACAAGGGGATCATTTTGAGGTTTGTATGTTGGGGTACCCGGGACCCCCCGCCCCCAACTCCCCCAAGGACCCCCCCCCCCCCCGCAACAGGGCCCAAAAAGTTCAGGGGGGGGTTGGGGGTCAGGATTTGAGTCTGAACACGCCCCGTGATCGCACTGGTTGCCTGTTTCGAATACCTTTCAGCATGGGGTTGTTACCTGTCATTCACCACAAACACCTTCAACTGGGAACTGTTCTGCAAGAGAAAAATCTATTCAAGGTGCTTACAGTTTAGCCAAAAAATCTCGGCGCTTCAATGCTCCCCTGGGCAAGCAACATGCCAACAGGAACCGTTTCAAATACTGCACCACCACAAATTCAAAAATCTCGGCTGATTGAAGACCTCCTGGTAAGCAAATGCCAACGGGCCTAGATTGCCAGAATGAATATTTTGAGAACACTGGCATATTTCCCAATCCACCCCCCCCCCCCCCCAGCAAGAAAAGTGCCACCAGTGTTTGTGATGTACGTATGCATTGCGTCAGTCCCCCTAGAGAATGATGGCCGGTGTGTGAGCACATTTTGTGGCCGGCCCTGCCTAGGGGCAACTGTTGCCCAGTTGGGAGCTTCGACCTCCTGTTTGTGCCATTTGTGGAGCAAAGCGATCCACAAGTGCCGAAGTGGTGTCAGCTGCTGCGGGGGGACGATGTGGTACCCTCCTCGAGGCACCGAGGGTGATCTGTTCTTCAACCAGTCAGTCAGGGACATTGTGGTCCACGACGTGCAATCGTAACACCCTTTTGTGAATCACCCACCAACAAAGAGTTTGCCCCCCTCCCCGCCCCCCCTCTTGCGAGAACCGCACTCTTGGCAGAACAACAGTACATGTGCTTTCTGTCATTCCGTAACATCGACAATGATAATGATAACAAATATCATTATGTTTGTGAGAAAATAAAGTGGCATGGGTCAAGCCCCAGGTGGTGGGAGCCAGTCTGGTCACACCCTGCATTCTGCACCGCTACAAAGTACTACCGCAACGAGCACATCCGCCAGCCAACGTGGTAGTCCCCAGGCTGCCCCGCGGTGCCCTGCCAGTTTGTCTTGCATGAGCATAAGTTGGGATGAGAGGCACCGCTGGTCTGCCGCCGGTCCATTCTCATGTGGGAGTACTTTGAGGCAAGATCAGGTCACGCGTCATGTGATTGTTTTGGCCAAACGTTACCCATCGAGGTGGTGGCAGCCCACATTATTGGAGCGCGGCTCGCTTGCGCTTGGACACAGACATTAGAACTGCTTTGGGGCCGCTACAAACTGTTGAGGTGGGCTGAGCAATAATGCGTGTGTAGATATGATCGATCGCTTGTCTGCTGTTCATGGCATGTGCGGTCCGTCTGGGGCAATTTGTGTCTCCTGTGTGGCATTTGTGCCCCAATCTCTGCAAAAGTGAACACCTGGTGTGCGAGATGTGGAGTGCACTCATGATCTTCTCGCAGGAGTTCTGCCCAACGCTTCCTCCAACGCGCTCTAAAGACACCGTGGACCTCAGTTGGATCGTAGATGTGTTAAACACTCTATTTCAAGGCGGGCACAGGGTCGCGGTTTTGTGTGAATATGGGATCCGGCGCTCCACGGCGGTTGCGGTGGCATACCTCCACCTCGCAAAGGGTGTGTGTGTGTGCCGTTGCGTGTCCGTGCCGGTGTGGGTCGTGACCATGCCCATGTCCCCCGAGCACCGGGAATGGGGCCCAGAACACGAAAACCCCGGTCACCAGAGGTACTGAAGGTGTCAAACAGCCAGCAAAAGGAGAGAGACAGTCGTTTTACATCGTTTGGCTTGATTCCAATGCACATGCGACCCGCTACTCCGGGCTGACGCACTCATGGGTGTCATATCTTCGTGCTGCCAACTCGAGATAATTCAAGATGATCCGATGCTCCATTCATCGGCCATCCTGCAGTCGATGACCTGCAATTCAACACCACACCAGTCAAAGGCTTGGGTTGAGCAAGTGCACCACCTCGTGAATGGAGGTGCAGGGCCCACCACAACCAACCTGTGGACGGTTCCAGTAGCGCACAGGGTGGATCCGCAGGACCGCGGGATTGAAACATTGGACTGAGGGCAAATGGATTGAAAGACACGGAGCAACGAAGGACATGAAGTTCTGCAGTGCCTGCTTTGTTGCCCCCCCCCCCCCCCCTTCTGGTCGCCCGAAATACTGGAACTAACCCCAACTCAAGGGGCCACGCAGCAAAGCGTGGATTGAGTGTCCCTAACCCCAACTCAAGGGGCCACGCAACAAAGCGTTTTTTGTGAAACCGCTTGCCTTTGGTGTCTTGCTCTTGTTGCACGGGGGCCTTTAGTTGGGGGGGGGAGGGGGGTTTGTGGAGATTTGAAATATGCAAATGGAAAGAAGAGAGCCGGCCCTTGGAGCCCCCTCCAGGGGGGGGGGTTGGAAAAGGGGCTCCAAGCGCCCCCCCCCCCCACCCCCAAGTAAATGTTTCAGGAGCCCTGTGCTCCCATACGAGAATACACAAGTTATGCCTTTGTTTGCCGTTCTTTAATGTTAAAGTTCGAGCCAAGCTTGCAAAAGTAGAGCACACATGTTCCCAAGTTCTCCAGGAGACGCAAGCGATGACCAAAGTGCCACAATAAAGAAACCCCCATCCAAAGGGCACAATAGGTCCAATGGTGGTGCAATGGGCTCTTACACAGATGCTACCACATTCATTTGGCTTGCAGAGACTGGCCCCATAGCACAACCCTTGCCCCTACCACGGTCGGATTTCGAATGACCCAACAATGGGCATTCTCTGGCGTCAGCACCTCACCCCTTAGTGACATCCCCCTGCTTTTTGACAGATGCTAGCTGAGAGTGGGCAGACCCCTCCCCTGCATCCCGTGATCCATCCATCCATGCATGGGTATGTGCTGCTGATGTGATTGCAGGTTTGGGTTCTGGTTTTCCAGCCAGAACAGCGGCGAGACTGCCTGAAAGAGCATATGTGAAAGGCCCACGTCCACATGCAGCCTGAACCCTCCATACACATACCAACAGTGAATCAAGCCTATTGGACCAACAATATTGTTCTTCCGGAAGTATATGTCTCCTATGTCGTAGTAGTAAGTCACAGTTTCCACCAGAAAGTGCCCTGGTGTAGTATGGCTCAGCAGGAATGCACTGGATGCCAACAAGCTTTCGTGTCTTTGCTTTCCACAGGTCTGTCTCCAGCAGATGCCCTTAATGCCATCAATAACGCAACCAATTTCTGCAACCCCAGTGATCTTCTGAACAGCTTGCCAAGTTTCCACAGCCGCCAACAATACGTCAGGTTCTCTCCTTGCCTATCAGGTTGGCACTGGTGCCTTTTGCCCAACTTTATTGACCTGATAACAGCCATGGGACGTGCAGTTTATACTCCCTGCAGTCGTTTGGCGGATGTGTTGTGTGTTGTTGTGTGTTTGTTGTGTTGCGTCTCTTGGTTTCCGGCCCCTGTCCCAAGGTTTTCAAGACATCAGTGTGATATCCACTCAGCTGGGTTGGCCGTTGCTTCCTGGCGGGTAGTGTTGTAAAGATGGCAACAGTGAGCAACCAGCGGGGGCCGACAGCAGTCGATGGCTCGCAGTTGATGCTTCATCGGTGGCACGATGACGCCTGCTTTGAGGTGAGGGATAGCAGGGTCCAGCACCCCCGTGTGTTTTTGGTTCGACACTCTGCTGTCCCACTTCAGTCATGTCTGTCTCGCTTTCTGCATGTTGATCTACCTCCTCTCTCTCTCTTGCTCAGCCCATACAAAGATCTGGTGGTCAGTCACATCATTCCCGGGCTGCTGTGCGGCAGCTTGCAGAGCATGACCGCCAGCAGAAAGCACGACGCCCGGATCAACCCGGACGTATTCCGAAGGCATAACATCACACACGTGTTGAGCCTGGGGGAGCGGCCGCCTCTCCAGGACCTGCCTGTGCAATCTCTGCACATCGCTGTTGAGGTGTGCCTGCTGTCGTGTGTTTTCGTTGGCGCGGGTCTGAGGTATATCGGTGGCAGGGGGGTGGGAGTTCCTGAGAAACCGGATATCATGGGGGGGGCTTGGGGGGAGTTGGACCCCCCCCCCTCTTTTTTGTTAAAACTGCGCCGTGGGAGGTTTCAGGGCATTTGACGACGCAAGCCCGCCTTTTTCTAAATGATGTCCGTGGTTATGAAATCACCTCAAAGAGAGGTTGTTAGATCAAGCGCAGGTGCGGGCGTCGTATTCCCCCCGCTTTTTGGGTTCGTTCGCGTAGCAGACCCCAAGTTGTGGTATCGGATGTCCAACCCCTTGTAAAATCATCATTTTTGGACATAAAATGATCCCCGGATGAACTTTCGGATTTTGACCCCCCTAGCCCCCCCTCCCCGTATCTGGGTACCCCATTTTTGGGGGTAGGGGAGCGTGGGGGGGACGGGGGGGGTCAAAAATTTTTTCGTATTGCGGCTGCTATGTGTGGAATTGGACTCGGGTCATGAATAACTTTGTTCTTGTATGTGGACCCCCTAGCCCATGGTGGGGGTCCCAGGTCCGAACTCCGGGTACCCCCGGTCACCCCCCCCCCCCCATGTGGGCCCTTGCCACTGAGGAGTTGCCTGTTTTCAGCCGTTTCCAGGCTGGCATGCGCCGGCTGAAAATCACCTCGCAGAGGTTGTGAGATCAAAGCCAGGCAGGTCAATACATATGGGAAAACACCACATACCCCCCCATTTTGGGCCTTTTTGGGCCTATTCGCGTACCCTACCCCAAGGGGTTGAATTGTTGGTTTAATCCCTTGTAACATCATTATTTTGTCCAAAAAGCGCATCCCCCAATGAGTTTTTGGTCTGGACCCCCCCCAGAACCCCCCCCCCCCCCCACTTGAAACCCACTTTTTTGAGGGGGGGGTGGGGGGGGGGTGAAAAATGTCGAAAAATGACACACTTTTTTTTTGTCTCCGAAATCATGAATCTTTTGGTTTTTTTTCTTCGATTTTGAGCCGAAAAAGGTCCCGACTTCATGGGGTTTGTATGAGGCGGAGTGGGACGAGCGCTCATGCAGTTTATGCACTTTTCAGCCATTTTTGCTATGTTGGCAGTGTTGGCGACCCCATGCTACTCACTCTGAGGGGCGCGAGTGGGGATATTGTGACAGTATATGCCTACTAGGATACGAAAGGACGTTTTTTGCAGTTTGTAGCGCTGCCGAGGGCTGGTCAAAACCCGCGCCAGAGACGCAGAATGACAATTTCTACCAATAATGGCTTACATGAGTAAATGGGCTGGCACACAACCTGCTTTTTCACCTTGGATGGCTCAAAAATTGAAGTTTCTGAAACTTGTTTTTTGACATTGTGACCCCACAAAATGACCATCCAACCTATGTGAGGCATGTTTTAGGCCGTATTTATGTGTTTTTCGACTTGTTTGGGTATTGGGTCCGGGGGGGGGGGGGGTCCCAAGGGATTGGTACACAACTTGCTTACGCAGTTTTTCACCCTGGGTAGCTCGAAAATCAAAGTTTTCGGAAAATTTTTGTTTGATATCCTCACCACACAAAATGACTATCCAAGGTATGTACAGCGTGTTTTAGGCAGTCCTTAAGTAGTTTTTGCCCTATTTTGGGTGTAGGTTGCTCGGGGTAGATTCTCTGCGAGGTGGACTTGCCGAAGGCAAAAGAATTTCTGAAACTCATTTTTTTGATGTTGTGACCACACAAAATAACCATCCAACCTATGTAAAGCATGTTTTAGGCAGTATGTATGTGTTTTCCACCTTATTTGGACAATGGGTGCGTGGGGGGGTCTCTCAAGGGATTGGTACACAACCTGCTTATGCAGTTTTTGACCCTGGGCAGCTTAGAAATCGAAGTTTCCGAAATCTATTTTTTTCATATCATCACCACTCACAATGGCCATCCAAGCTATATAAAGCATGTTTGAGGCAGTGTTTTATGTGTTTTTTACAGGTATTAGATGTTTGTGTCCTTTGGGTGTGCATTGCTGGGGGTAGATTCTCTGCGAGGTGGACTTGCCGAAGGCAATAGAATTTCCAAAACCGATTTTTTTGATATTCTGACCATTCGCAATCAAATATCCCATGTAAAGGATGTTTTAGACCCTCTTTATGTGTTTTTCACCCCATTTGGGTGTTTAGGTGGGGGGGGGGGGAAGGGGGTTGCCAAGGGGCTGGGGCACAACCTGCTTTTGCAGCTTTCCACCCTTTGCAGCTCAAAAATGGAAATTACCTCGCAGAGGTTGTTAGATCAATGCTAGGCAGGCCCACATATAGGGGAAAACACCACATACCCTTTTTTGGGCCCATTCGCGCACCCTACGTCAAGGGGTTGCATTGTTTGTTTAATCCCTTATAAAATCATTGTTTTGTCGAATTAATGCATCCCCCAATGAGTTTTTGGTCCGGACCCCCCCCCCCACCCCCACTTGAAACCCATTTTGCTTTTTGGGGGGGAAGAGTGGGGGTGGGTGGAAAATCATGAATCTTTTGGTTCTTTTCGATTTTGAGCCCAAAAAGTGTTTTCGGGTCCCGACTCCATATGGTTTGTGTGGAGCGGAGTGGGACGAGCCAGTTTAGTCGTTTTTGCTATGTCGGTGTTTTTGGCAATCTTATTGACCCTGCGGTACCCACTCTGAGGGGTGTGAGTGGGGATGTTGTGACAGCATATGCCTACTAGGATACAAAAGGACGTTTTTTGCAGTCTGTAGCCTTGCCTATGAGGTCTGTGTGAAAGACGCGAAAACCCTATTTTTACCAGTAATAATGGCTCACATGCGTGCATCGGCTGGTACACAACCTGCATATGCAGCTTTTCACCCTGGGCAGCTAGAGAATCGAGGTTTCCAAAACTTGCTTTTTTCATATCATCACCACTCACAATGGCCATCCAAGCTGTGCAAAGCATGCTTGAGGCAGTATTTCTGTGTTTTCACATCATCACCGCTCACAATAGCCATCCAAGCTGTGTAAGGCATGCTTGAGGCAGTATTTCTGTGTTTTTTACCCTATTTGGGTATTGGGGTTTGGGGGGGGTTGTCTCCCAAGGGATGAGTACACAACCTGCTGATGCAGTTTTTCACCTGAGGCAGCTTAAAAATCGAAGTTTCCGTAATCTATGTTTTTCATATTGTGACCACTCACAATGACCATCCAAGCTATATAAAGCATGTTTCAGGCAGTATTTGTGTGTTTTTTACGGGTTTTGGATGTGTGTGTCCTTTGGGTGTGCATTGCTGGGGGTAGATTCTCTGCAAGGTGGACTTGCCGAAGGCAACAGAATTTCCGAAACCGATTTGGATACTCTGACCTTTCACAATGATAAAATCTTCTAGGTGATGGATGTTTTAGACCCTCTTGATTTGTTTTTCCTAGTTCTTGGGTGTTTGGAGGGTGCTGGTGATGTGCACTGCGCAAGGCGCGACAGATTTTAGTACCCAGCTGCCCCATCCCTCTTCAGGATGCCTTGCCATAGGCAATAGAACTTTCAATTCCTGATCAGGTGACCTTCAGAGGGCAGGGGCACTCTTCCAAAAGTTTGAAGGCATGCTGTTAACGGCTGGGGAAGGCTCAATTTCGCCTTGCGTTCACATTGGTGCGCACCACCATTCAGTCCCCCCCCCCCTTCCCACCAAAAAGATACCCCCAGGCAGCAACAGACGCCCCTCAAACCCCCTCGCTTTTGTGCTTTTTGGTCTGGACGGGGTTTCAAGCATGTTATCCGGATTCTGAGAAACCCTCCCCCCCTGACCTCTCCCCTGGTCAGTGGGAGAGCATTTGTTGTATGTCACGTTGCGGTGCAGAGTGTTCCATGGGATTCCAGGGATAACCACTAGCAAACACCGAATGGATTCTGCAGCAACCTGAGATCATGTGCCCGTCAGTCTGAGGCATGCAACGGTACCTGAAAGTGGCTGTGGCGCCTGCAGCCATGACAGGGTGCATCTTTATGTGGCCGGCATGATAATTGCTGGGAAGTTGCTGCCTCCCCTCCCCCAGCTGTGGGCCAAGGAGGGGTCATCACCAGGATGCCAAACCGCAGTGGCTGACGAAAGTAAAGAGGGCCAGCGGCCCACAGGTTTGGCTGAGTGGGCAAGCCAACACAAATGGGTGAGGGAGAGGGTGAGGGGTCAAGGTGTGTAACGGTAAGCCAGTAAGGAGGAGTAGTCATCATGCGTCCATCAAGCCACGAAGGTAAAGGAGGGTAAAGAGGGCCAGCGGTTGATATATTTCGCATTTTATCTGGTCGGTGCAAACGGGTGGGGCCTCTCTGCACAAAAACAAAAACCAAAAAGGGCCGATGGAGATGTGAATCCCATTCCATCAAAGTGCCTTAACTGGGGAGGAGAAGAACCTTCAGAAAGCGGCATTCACACTTGGGTGCAGCGGCTCTGGGGTGATAAGCAGAAAGCGGCAGCAGATCGCGGAGGGGAAGAACCAAGGCTGCTGTGCTGGTGCAACCCCACTTGTGGGGACGCATAGGGGAAACAGCCCTGGTATTAGCCCTTGGGCTGTTGGCGGGCGGAATGGCAAGGAATGCCACCGCCACTCCAACCAGGTAACACCACCACCTCGATCATGAATTTCCTCCCTGCGCATGCCTGGGATAGGTGGGGCAGTAGAGGGACGTGGCCAAGCCTGCATCTCCAACAACACCAATCCTTACCTATCCCACCCATCACTTTGGGTTGCACACATGCCATGCGAAGGGAGGACATGCGGACATACACATATGGATATAGGGGGAGGGGGGGGTTTGGCCCAGACACAGTGCACTCGCCATGACATGGGAGAGACATCAGAAGGCAGAAGCAGCACTTGTGAGTGGAGGGGTGACTGTCCCACTCTCACCTACCAACACCAATGTGCACAATTTGCTCCTCAAAACTGCAACCAGTGTGTTAATTTGGAGCACCAACCGGTACACTGTGGCAGGCCTCGACTCCCGACCTGCCCGCCCCTACCTCACCCATCCGCTTGCCCCATGACTTCCTGCCACACAGGGCCTGAATGGTGCGTGGCCATTTGAGTCGGGCTATCACTGCGTTTCCCATTGTTCAGGACACTGAAAGGGACAGTATAGCGAAGCATTTGGCCGTCTGCTTCGGATTCATTGACAATGCTCGACAGGCTGGAGGATCCGTGATGGTGCATTGTTTGGCCGGTGTCAGTCGTACAGGGGCTGTGATTGTTAGCTATCTGATGCACCACTGTAGGTATAACGCCTGCTCTCGTGCTGTGTCAGGTGATCACCAGATGGCCAACCCTACAACTGAGCCGCTCTCCGCCTTTCCCCAACCACCTTTAAAAGCGAAAGCAACCGACAGAAGCTGTTTTGCCAACGCCCTCCAACTGATACCCCTTCAACTGGCACCCACTCGTGACACCCCCATGCTGCCCCCCCTCTTGTCCCTCTCGTGCATGCTGAATAAGGGAGGGGTGGAACAGGGGTTTCAAGGCGCAGTCCAAACCGGCCTTGACCCTGTGACCCAGCATGAACAGACCACAAAAAGGGGCGGGGGGGGTATGTAAGCTCACCTCATTGGAAGTGGAACATCATCGTTGGAGACTCAGCAAGAGACCCACCCAGGGCTCCTTTGGGGGGGGGGGGGGGTCCAGTACACCACCCCCCCAACCCTCTCCTTGCGCAAGCACAGCCCCAGCCCAGAAAACCACAGTGACATGGTCTCATCGTGCTTAGACAATGCTGTGCTCACATGGGCATGAGGGGGTGCATGATGGGCACGGCATCATAATCACCGCAGAACAAATCACACTGGCTGGCGATCCAAAACGCAGTGCTGTGACGGGCAGAGGCAAATCTGCCATGCGAATCCACAGCCCCTCGTTCCTTGTCTTGCCCCACACACAATGGACTCTGGACCAACATGATTTCGTTTCACAGATGTAGAGTCTCACAGTCTGGGCAGGGGACCATGACAGCGGGGCAACCAGAGGTAGCTATACGAAGCGGGTCAAATTACTGGTGGGGTTGGGAGGGGGGGGGTCCAGCTTTTCACTCAGTGATACGAGGAGAGTGACGCTTGGCTGTTTTGAGGGTGAAGGTGGCAGTGACAGTTTACAGTGACAGTGACAATGGACAGTGGCACTGACAGTGACAGTGATGGTAATTTCATGTCATTTCCCCAGCGTTCATTGTGTTTCCTGCCTGTGGCCCCATCCAGCACTCGTGTCACTCATCACTGGTCACTCCGGGGGTCCGCTATGGTATGATGCTTACAACCAATTTACCCCCCCCCCTTTTCAAGCTGCCAAGGAATGAATCAACGGGCAATACTGAACTCATTAATTGATGTTTTGCATGCACCTGTGAACAGCCCAAGACTTACAACTGCTGGTGGCATTTTTCTTTTTCGTTAAGAACTCCCTTGTTTGTGAGACCTTCTGCTGTTGCGGTGTTCAACGCTGCCAATCTCCTGTGGCAGGGACATGCAGCTGCGCTGTTTGCCTCTGCATTTGTCTATCACTGCATATCAATTGCACGCGGTCACAACCACACACTGTCAAAGAGCAGGGGCAGACTGTTCTGCGTTTGAAAACCGTCTGCCATGCTCCAACTGTCACAGAAAGGCGCCTAGTCACGCAGAGTTTGTTGTTTTGTGGCCTGACAAGGCAAAAACACACTCAGACAACCGCTTTGTTACTGTGTCCGACTGCTATACGTGTGTGTGTGTGTGTTTTGATGCTCACTGGCCTGACGAGGTGTTCCTGGTGCTAACGTCGTTCTCCACTGCGCTCGCGGTCAGTGGTTTTCTTGTTGGTTCCTGCACAAGTGTGTGTGTGTGTGTGTGTGTGTGTGCGGGTGTGTGTGTGTGTGTGTGTGTGGGTGCGTGCGTGCGTGCATGCGTGTGTGTGTGTGTGCGCGCGTGCGTGCGTGTGTGTGTGTGTGTGTGTGTGTGTGTGTGTGTGTGTGTGTGTGTGTGTGTGTGGCCTGATGAGCTGTTATTGACCAGTGCACGTCTGCCATCTTCAGTGGTTGTGCTTTTGGTCTCATTCACGTAGTGTGTGTGTGTGTGTGTGTGAGCTGTGAGAGTTTTGCTTCCGCCTGGCTTCCTTTGTCAGGGCTGAGCTTTACCCCGTTCTGTTTGTGTACTGCTGGCTGCTGACTGCCTCCCCTGTGCTCTGGCGTCTGTATGTATGAGTTTTCTCTTTGCACTTCTGTTTTGGTGGTCACGAAAGTGTGGGGGGGGGGGGGGGGCAGAACAAGTTCCTCACCTACGCTGGTGTGATCTACGTCGCATGGTGCATAGCCCCCAGTCTGCAGCCTGCCGCTGGAGTGCTTGCAGCTCTGGTGACGTCGTCCAGATTGCAGGCCAGTTCTGCCATAGGGCAGCACCGTCCCTCCTGTTTCGTAGGTTGAGAGCAGTTCTGCGCGCCTGTCCCCGCAGAAAGGCGCCTATTGGCGTTGAACATGCTTTGTGTTGTTTGACTGTCCAACTGACGAGGAACCTGACATTCGGACCCGGCTTTGTGCTGCTTGTCTGTTTGTTTGCAATTGTGTGTGTGTGTGTGCGCGCGCGTGTGTGTGTGTGCGCGCGCGCGTGTGTGTGCGTGCATGCATGTGTGCGTGCATGCATGCGTGCATGCGTGTGTGTGTGCGTGTGTGTGTGTGTGTGACCTCCACTGGTCCATACATCGAGACACCCTAAGTTGGACAGGGCGGGGGTGGCAACCAGCAAGAAGTTTTGGGTCGTGTCGCACGACCGCCTCGCACAAATGCTGAAATTTGGACTTCTGAGCAACAACATGCTGCAGGCGGTGGGGGAGCTGTGGAGCAGGGAGGGAGGTCAATATGCCCATGAGTGGGCCATTCTCTGCTCCCAGTGTGGATCTGCATACCCTGTGGGGGGTTAAAAAGGGGGGTAAACGGTTGCGGGACTGGAGATCCATTATGATATCGGAAGACGGGTATGTCTACTGGACCAGGGGCACAATGTGGTTCAGCTTTGCACAATTTCGGGATAATGTGCTCCTTGCCAGTAACATCCCCCCGGGCACGCGTACCAGGTGGTTCAGGAGGTTTGCGACCTGTTGTTAGAAATATGGGGGCTGGAAGTGCTGTGAGACTGTGTGGACTCTGGGGAGAGCGGTTGTGTGGGGCGGTGCCTCAGACAAAGCCGACGAGCTCCGGGTGTGCATATGACCGTGGGGGGCAAGCACTGCTGCGCGTCAGCACACCCCTCAACCTTGACTAACACCTGGCACTTGCGTTACGGGGCACCGCTTATTAGCCCCATGCGTGCACCAAGAGAGTACCTTGCGTGTATCCTTATTAGCAACCTCACAGGAACCCTCCCTTGGCAGGTAACATGGGCGTCCCAAATTTTGTCTGCCCTTGCGGGGGGCTCAGCTTGCCATGCTGTTAGGGCACGGACACATGACCGTGATGCGAGCGGTGCACAAAGCAGTGCGCCGTGTGCATGCCACGTCCCCGTGGTGGTCGGAAAACACTGTGCGCACAGTGTACATCCTTAGCCACGATCTCCCATGCCCCAGACACGCAGCGGTAGGAAAAGTGGTACATTGGTTTACAGCAAACGCAATCTGGTGTGGGTCCATGTACACAAATTGGGTGATACCCGCCGAGTTTCAGCCGGAAGGCTACACCTCCGCCTGGTGTGAAGACATAACGCTGCCTCGTAATATTGCTGCAGAGACATGATATACCCACCCACCCTTGTATCCCTCCCATACATGTTTTCCTGTTTCCCTATTTTCATGTTTTGTGTGTGTGGCGGGGTGGTTGCACCTTGCGCACGATAATTATAGGCTGTGGCTTCGGTAGTACACGAGCTCCTACGTGGGCTGCTTCTGTGGTCCGGAGAAGGTAGCAGGTTCTTTTGCTTTGGCCAGCACTGAACATGCTTCAATCATTGTCATCTTCACGAGACCGAAAGACGTCTAGGACAGCTCTGCTGTTCCTGAGGAGTTTTCTTTCCACCGCTTTTCTTGCTTCGTTCTTGTCTCGCGGTTCTCAACTGTGTGTGTGTGTGTGTGTGTGTGTGTGTGTGTGTGTGTGTGTGTGTGTGTGTGTGTGTGTGTGTGTGTGTGTGTGTGCCTCGAACAATGTTTTTGTCTTTGTTTTGATTGGCCTGACGAGGTGTTTGGAGGCATTTGCTCCGCCCGCTGTGCTCTGTATCATCCACACTGGGCCTTCAGTCGTTGGTTCCTTCGTTTCCCTCACGAAGTGTGTGTGTGTGTGTGTGTGCGTGTGTGTGTGTGTGTGTGTGTGTGTGTGTAGAAGGCGCTGTTACCAAAAGGCAATGGCTGGGATGTCATACCAATGGGAATTGGTAGAGAGGTGGGCCCTGATGCTGAACCTTAAACTAAGCTATTGTCCCTCGTTGGGTTTTGGGACTGCGCCACCACAAACCTGGTGTTGCGCCACCGATGCATTGAGGACGGCCTGGAGTACTCCTTGCAGCTCCACCTGTTGGTGGAGGCGCAGCTCCTGCAGGGTCCACACAATAGTGCCCTGGGTCCTGCCCGCGCCTTGGCGTGGGCCAACCACACCTGCTGGGACTCGATGAGGACCTGCCAGATGACTGTCCGTTGAGTGTGGCCCCCGGTATCTCCATGTGTGCCTGCCGGGGGGCCAGGGGGTGGCTATCGTGGCTGCCCATTGCTCGAGTACTGTGGGTTTCCATAGCTGCTGGCGGACTGGAGCTGCCCCTGTGTGTGTGTGTGTGCGTGTGCGTCCCCGAGCACCAGTCGCTGAATGTTCTCTGTCTGTGCATTGCATGTGTTAGTGTCTGGTCCTGGTTTGCGCTGCAATTTGCGCTGCAGTTTGCGGTGCAGGACCTGAAGATTGCTCTGGCAGATACTCCAAGCGTACACCCACTGTTTGCATTGTACTGCACAGTATACAACAAAAGAGAGATAGTGTGTGTATGTGCGTGCGCGTGCATGTCTCTCTCTCTCTCTCTCTCTCTGTGTGTGTGTGTGTGTGTGTGTGTACTATTATCCCATGATTTGCTTGTTGTGAGAACAGGTGCCATCCTGTAAATGGCGGGGTCTGTTACTCAAGTGGTACCAGTAGCCCGGTGACCATGTGGCTGCCCTGTGTGTGTTCCATGTGTGTACAGAATTTCACTGAGGGACGCATTCCTGCTTGCCTGGAGAAAGCGGCCCATCCTGCAACCGAATGATGGGTTTCTAGAAGAGCTATGCCATTTTGAACAGGTTTGCTCCTTTTTGCTGTCAGGAGGTGGCGTGGTATCAGCGTTCTTGGGCATCGGTATGAGCCACGCATAGGCAGACAGACAGACCGGAAAAACCACCAGCAGTTTTGCTCCACCACCACTCAGCTTTGAGCCAACCGATGGGCCTACTCAATGTGCAGTGTGCATCTTTCTTGTTCGGATCTGATGATCATATTAAATTCCATTATCAAAGACTGAAGTCCACAGGTGTCATTTGAAGCTGGAGTTACAGTGCCACATTCCTGCCCTTATTCTGAGATTGGGGAATACGACGGGGGGGTATACGACGCCCGCGCCTCCGCTTGATCTAACAACCCTGTGATGTAACCGGGAAGTGGGTAGCAAGACCCCCCCCCCCATTTTTCCCGGAATGGGTCTAATGTGGCTCCAAACCAAACATGTGTGTGTGGTTCAATTCGATGGGGTGTGTTTTTATACCTCTAGGATGACAAGATGCGGAAAAATTTTGGTCCCGTTCCAAATGCCCCAAATGGGCGATTTTGGTCGTTGCTTTCTTGGACTTTCCCGGTGTGTTCCTGTAGCACACCCCAAGTTGTGGTATCGGATGTCCAACCCCTTGTAAAATCATCATTTGGGGCCTGGGAATTATCCCCCAATGACTTTTTCGATTTTGCCCCCCCCCCCCCGCTTGGGTTTCCCATTTATGGTGTCTGTGTGTGGGGGGGGGGGGGTAAAAATTCTTTGCGTATTGTGGGCACTGTGCGTTGATCCTAGGTCTTCAGAACTATTTTCTTGTACATGGTCCCCCTAACCCATGGCGCGGGTCTTTGGTCCGAACACCGTGTACCTCCAGTCAGCCGGCCCTTGCATGTGAGGATTTAGCCGTTATGCGCTGGTCAGGCTGTTTAGTGTCACCTGATTTTTTCCCTTCCAAGATTCGACTTGCGCCAATCCCTTTCGTCGCGCATGGGATGGGTTTGGGTGATCAAATGGTGGCAATGCAGGTACTTGAGTACCCATAGGGGCCCACGTGGTAGCAGCCAGGCCCATGTAGCCCCTGTAATGGGCCCCCCGAAAGCCCCAAAATTATTGTTTAGGTTGTTGAGTGTCACCTGAAAAATTTTCAAATTTTGGCTTTTTCCGAAACCTTTGTGCGCCCTTGGGATGGGTTTGGGTGATCATTTGGTGACATAATGGGTACTTCGGCACCCATGGGGGCCCACGTGGTGGTTGCCCAGGGACCCATGTAGTAGCGGCTAGGCCCATGTAGCTCGTGCCTTGGCCGGAAAGTCCCAAAATTGTTATCACGGGGGCCGATCCTGGTCGGGACCCGAACCCAAAGGGGGGGGGGGGGGGCTCTACGGACCCCAAAATTGTCGCACGGAACAATGTGCTTTGTCGGCGCCAGAGGCGCCGCAGATTTTGTTTTAGGCATATGGCAGGGGGAATTTTTTTTGTTCGACCCTATGTGTCTATACTCAAAATTCTCAGAATTTCGTGGAGAATTCAAAAATGGCTCAAAAGCACAAAAAAGGTTATATAGCCACCTTGCCCACTTCTAGGCCACTTCTGATTCTGCCCCCTGCTGTGAAGCGGAGGGGATCCCCGAGGCGGTAGGGGTTATGTAGCCACCTTGCCCACAAGTGGGCCACTTCTGATTCTGCCCCCCCGCTCTGAAGCGGAGGGGCTCCCCGAGGCGGCAAGGGTTATGTAGCCACCTTGCCCACAAGTGGGCCACTTCTGATTTTGTCCCCCGCTCTGAAGCGGAGGGGATCCCCGAGGCGGCAGGGGTTATGTAGCCACCTTGCCCACTTGTGGGCCACTTCTGATTCTGCCCCCCCGCTCTGAAGCGGAGGGGCTCCCCGAGGCGGCAAGGGTTATGTAGCCACCTTGCCCACTTCTGGGCCACTTCTGATTTTGTCCCCCGCTCTGAAGCGGAGGGGATCCCCGAGGCGGCAGGGGTTATGTAGCCACCTTGCCCACTTGTGGGCCACTTCTGATTCTGCCCCCCGCTCTACGCCATGCCACACCACATGGCACAAGCGCATCCCGGTGTGTCCCATGACTATGCTGGGTGCAGCAAAGAGGAGAAAACAAAGGTGTTGCAAGCCTTTGACAAATTCCCAGCCCCATTGCCACTGAAGGCGAAGCCTGCTGTGCCGCCGGCCCTGCCCACTATTCTCCCTGCTCTTCTCTCTGGGCCAAACCAGGATAGTAGTAGTAGTGGCAGTAGTAGTAGCAGCAGCTCCACCATCAATGCCTCCTCCAGTACGAGTGCATCCTCCAGCAGTAGTGCCGCGTGAGGCACTAGTGACTATGTGCCATGGGAATCCATGCCTGATGGGCCGGCAGCCTGCCGGCTCACAAGATCGCAAGCGGCCCGGCCAAAGAAGCGTGCTCGCCCCAAGAGTACCGGCAATAGGGCACGCGACGAGTGGGAGGATGATTCCGATGCTTGAGGCCCCTCCCCTCCCTTCGCTTCTCTATAAATATGTCTGTGCTTTGTGACAAGGGGAGGGGAGGGCACGCGACGAGTGGGAGGATGATTCCGATGCTTGAGGCGCCTCCCCTCCCTTCGCTTCTCTATATATATGTCTGTGGTTTGTGACAAGGGGAAGGGAAGGCCTTTGGGCGAACTCAAGGCAACATTCAGTACTACTCTAAAAGTGATGCAGTGCAGCAAAACAATCATGAGCTATGACCAGTCACAGTGCGTCTTGTTAGCTTTGTGTGTTTGCGTGCTTGGACGGGGCCTGACGGAAAAGGTGCTGGGTTTGGGTCAACGAAGGCCCCCCCCCCCCCCCCCTACAGCCCCCCAAACTGTCCAACACCCCTCGGGGTCACACATTGGCTGGCGGCGGCCCCCGTGATTGTTATTGTTTGGCCGTTCTTGTGAAGGCACTACGCCGCAAGCGCGACAACGTCTCCATCCCGGGCATGTCCCTCCGCTACTCGGTGCGCGGCGAGCAGGTTGCATGGGAAATAGCTGACCTAGGTTGCACTGACTTGCCGCCCCCGGGGCACGTGTTGTAGGTCTACTGGTCACGCCCGGTTGGGGACGCAGACGGCCGTGAGGACTACCCGGACCTTGACCTGGCCCCCTGGAGGGGGACTTCCCGGCCACAGCCCGGGTGGCGTGTCTACTGGACCCGGGGTCCTGGCGGCTACCAATGTCCGGCGGCTCCGCATTGGGCACGGGAGGAGGCATGGCACCAAGTGGGCCCGCTATTGGGTGCAGGGCTCCCCTAGCCCCCCCTCATGGAGGCAATGGTGCGTGGCACCCGGCTGGAGGCCTCCGTCGATCTCCCGGTGGCATGGTCCCGGTCGTCCTCCGCGATAGTGGACGGGTTGAGGGGGTCTGGTACCGCCCATGGGCGTTCCCGGAAGTGAATACCCCCACGCAACCCGCATCGTGTGGATGAACTAGCCCCCCAAGCGCTTCGCCCATTGCCTGCAGCCTAGTCCGCCCTGACAGCGCATGGCGCCCTCAAGCCGCAATTTCCGGGGCTGGTGGAGGGTGCGTCACCATGGCGTGTCGGTGTTTCCCTATTTGGCAACAAGCCCAGTGACCTAGACACGGTGTCCCATGCGGCATAGATCCTCGGTGTCCGCTTCCTATGCAAGTTACCGCCGTCTGCGTGCGGCGGTGCCCCCCGCCCCTTGCCCTGGACACCGACGAGTACGCCAAGTTGTGGCTGGCAGTGCGCGAGGTTTTCGGGGATGCACTCAGCCGTGTCCGTTGCAGCACCCAGCTGTCCTTCAGCTCCTTGGCTGGACGAGTGTTCGATGTGGAGCCGGAGGGCATCTTGCTGGGCTAGGGTGGGGCCACACTGTCGGCTGCAGAAACGGGCTTCCTAGACAAGGTATGGGAGCCTGGCAGAGGGGGAAGCTACCAACCAGTGGGCCCGCGGACCACCTCCTGCACGATTGGGCGCCGGCGGACAAGGCGGAGGAGCAGGCCACGAAACGGACCGGCAGAGTGATTCTAGCAGCGGCGGCGGCAGTTGCTGGTCCCAGCTGCCGTACTCCATAAGTGGGGGGCATGTATGGTGAAAGGGGGCGAACTCTGTTCCACTCCCCAACAAAATCCCCGTACGGGAGCCCGAGCTGCCTCCACACCTCCTCGATGAGACCATGTGGTGTGTTCGGGAATGCCCCTTTCACATCCATGGAGGCCATGAACGCCTCTAGGTCCTCATCATCGAGGTACATATCATATAGGAAGCTCGCTTCCTTAGACGTGTGGGTATAGGGCACACCTGTGGACACATGAACGTTTAGGGTGTTCAGCACACCATCCAATATCACTCTGGATGCCTATATCTTCATCAGAGTGCACCCTTTGGGGGGCAAAATATGGTTCGAACCATTGTTCGACCAATATCTTCACCGTTTGTTCGCCTGTGACTTTCTTGCTGCAAGGGAAGACACAGGTGCAATGGCTTACTCCATTGGTTACCACCAGGCGGCTGCCACAGCCTACAAATTCTATTGCCTTCGGCAAGGCACCTCGAAGAGAGAAAATGGCCTATGTACAGAGGTAGAGGGGCGGGGAGTGGGGCTCTGTGGGGGGTTTCACTGTGTGCATGCATTGCCTGTAGCTTGCGGCCAGGCCACGGGCTCACTTGACGGGGACCAGTAACCAGTCCGCCTGAAATCCGGTGCCAATGATACATTTGGGGGCTCAAATACGGTCCCAATTTGTTCCATGAACCCCACACCAGTGCTGGCTTCTTCCGTTCGTCATGCTGGTTCCAAAAGTACCGGTTTCTGTTTTTCTGAGACTTTTGGTCCAGATCACCTCCAGGCTCTGGGCCATCCCATGGGATTTTTAGGGGCCCCAGTCACCGGACACCCGGGAGCCCTTTTGGGGGGTCTGGCCAAGGTTCTCTGTCACCCCCTCCCTGCAATTGACAGTCCGGTAGCCCCTGCCCCTGCCCCTGCCCCCCTGCCCTGTTGCATCTTCACAGTCAATGTTTGAAGTCCCATCGCTACCCATTCAAGCTATCAAGGATTTTGATTTATCGCACCGCCGGTTCTTCAAATGGGCCGTCTGATCTTCGCTCCCTGAATCTGCTTCCATTGCTGTGTGGGCTGGGGGAGGCCGGTCTTGTGCTCCGCTCTATTGCTTTGCTGCTTTTGTTGGCAGGTATGGCAACTTGAATACATTGCACAGTCACAACTACTCCCACCCACACTCTGCTTATAAGCATTGTGCCTCACACAAATTGCTCTCAAATGCATGTGTGCATGCATGGATGCATGCACAAACATACAACACACACACACACATACACACACACATGCAAGCAGGAAACAAACAAAACACACACACACACACACACACCGTGCATAATCTCACCAGTCCTCACTCTTGCTTCGAGGATTCGATGCCCCACCTGATGCATGGTTTTGAAACACTGCATTTCAATCCTCCATGCATCTTTGGAAGTGGTATGCCTGTCCCCGCTCGCCATTTGCCCCCTGCCCCCCATGAAATGGACGAGAAAGGCCCCTGTCGCTGTGACACATTGACAATATCAGCCACACACCCAGGACACTGGGCTCTCTTATTTGGGGGGTGCTTACCTGGGCATACCTCCCCAAACTGCTGTAGCGGGATCCTTGCCCCTTGAGTCCCCTAGGATCACCCAGTTTCTTCACCCCCAGCCTCACATGATACCCTGCACTTGCATACTCCCCAAAACCCTGTATTGATACCCCCTACATCATACCATATTGTACATAACATACCAGCACACCATAAGGCACATACCATTCCCCAATACTGCACTTCCGCTATACACCGTGTCCGTGTCGATGCTGCAATTCAAAGATGCTGTGCACCAGCCATGTCAGCAATTGTAAGATGTCGCAACCGGTAGTGCAATTTCCCACCCGCAGTATTGGGTCCCAAACAAGCCCATTCAAGGATTGAACCTGTTGCAGACCATTCATTTGCATTGCATGCGTGACATCCACTGCAGCGTGGACCTGCAGCCCCACTAATGCCTCCGCCAATGTACCTGGAGGAGGTGAGCAAGCTGTGACATTTGTTTTGTGTGCTTCTGGAGAGTGTAGTGCCGAATTATGATAACCATTGCACTCCATGTTGGTTGGTGATTTCTGGATTGGGACTGTTACATTGCATAGTGCGTTGCGTGCAGTGCATGCATGGTGAACCATGTTCGGTGTGGTTTTGTGTGTGCAGCTTTTGTCCAGATTGCTGCAGACTGCGTTTGTTTTGGTTGGCCTTGTTGCTTGTCACCTCTGGTCTGCTGTTGGAGTGGTATGGGGAGGCATTTTTGTTCAGTATTAGTCTCGTTATCATTCAGCTGGGACCCCCCCCCCCCCGTCAGCAGCGATCTTTGGCCATCTGACACTCAATCTTTTGGAGCTATTCGGCCAATGTTACCTGTTTAGATAATGTTTGCCCTTCTGCGTTGTCACGTCATCGCACTGCTGTGGGCTTAGATTGGCCCCACAGCGCCTTTTTGGGGGTTTGGGACTGGGAGACCACGTTCAATTCAGTTCTCAACAACCTTTGTCAGCAATTGCCAACAGGGTCCCCATTCCATCCATATGCCTGGGGCAATTTTGCTGAAAGGGGGCATAGTTATTCCAGCGGACCTCATCTGCATGGATGTCAGGTTCCAGGGCGGATATCCCAGCCCTTTGTTTTTAGACAGAGGATGGTATAACTCAGACAAGCCCCCCCCCACCCTTTGCAACCCCTGGCCCCACACATTGCCCTGTTCACAATTCAACTGACCCCACATGCTGCTGCACTGCAACCAAGTGTTTTCCTTGCCTGCTGCACCCATGCAACATGTCCCCCCCCCCCTGGCCCTGTCTGGCGATTTACATATGGTTCGTCTGTTGCACCATAGTCCAACGTCAAGGCTAGCAGTTTCCCTCTGTTCTCTCTTTTTTTTTTTCACAGAAAACGTTCTTCAATGGGAACTTGCAACCACACCAAATGTCCCCAACACAACACATTTGTTTGCTGAATCTGCATGCCACTGCTATGGACCCAGAGATGAATCGGCTTTGCCACATGCTCACCAGGAGGTGGCTGGAACACTGCTCGATGCATCCTGTCTGATTTGATTGGTCCAGGGGGCATGCACAACAAGCTCTGTCCAATGTGGGGTGATGAGGTCATGATCTGTGCGACTATACTTCAACAATATGCTGTGAATAATTGTGGGCTACTGACCTTTTCTTGCCTGCATTCTGCCAGATCCATGCCAGCCCGGCGTATATCACATGTGATTCCATTGCTGTCACGCTTTCGGAGATCATTCCGATTCGTACGAATTGTCTTGTGCCATGCGCCAACGGGATGTAATTTATGTGAGCATAAAAACCAGGACAGCCAAACATGCCGGGTTGCAAACGAAAGTATCAACCCAAGTGGGGTTTTTATGCAGTGAACAAGCAGGTACCCAAGTTTTGATTTTTAAGGTATACAGGGCATACAGCAGCACTGCTTGTATACAGATGCGATTGATTCCACAAAGAAAGTCCTCAGGTGAATACGCTAAACTGGTTTCATTCGACCTCCCCCCTATAAGCTATGCGGGAGCGTTAGCGCGCCGGGCATCTTTTTTGACCCGTGCCCCACCGGTGGCCTTTTAGGGGGTGCACTAAGGGGGCGCACGTAGCGCAGTGCAGCTATTTGGGTGTCTGGCTGAACTAGAGACCCATACTGTGAGATACTAGGAGCATCATGGTGACCCCTAGCGTAGGTTTTAATTTCTGATTTTGTCTCCTTTGTTGGGGACCCCCGAGAATGCAGGGCCGAGAATGCAGGGGTGAAGTAGCATTTCCGCCCCTTTTTCAGCCCCAACCTTCCGGTGCTATTGAGGAAACCGGGACAATCTCTGAATCCACGCTTTGTTGTGTGGCCCTTTGAGTTGGGGTTAGGGACTCTCAATCCACGCTTTGTTGTGTGGCCCTTTGAGTTGGGGTTAGGGACTCTCAATCCACGCTTTGTTGTGTGGCCCTTTGAGTTGGGGTTAGGGACTCTCAATCCACGCTTTGTTGCGTGGCCCGTTGAGTTGGGGTCAAGGACTCTCAATCCACGCTTTGTTGCGTCGCCCTTTGAGGGAATGCCGTGCATGCAGTGCAAAGTTTTGTATATCGGCAAATACTCGAACCCTAGTTTTGGCCCCTTGGGGGAGCACTTGACGCGGTGTGTGCGCGGTGCCAAGGGCCATACAAGGGGTAGCGAACCCGGCGCCGAAACTGGGTGAGGTACAACAAGATGCGAATTTGTGAAGGGTAGTCCCATTGCCCCTTCAAATATTGCGATCACAGTAACGTACACCACGGAAACGAGCGCTAGGTCCGACAGTATCACAACCCAACAACAAGTTTCGCCCCACACCAACCCCTACGTTGTGCCGGGGTTGACTTCAAGGGCGGAATTGTCAAAGAGCAACAATCCACATTTCTTACGCGCTTTGTCTTGCCCAATCTAGCGCGGATGTTCAATGGACAGCGACAAACGATATTTCTTGCTCCGGAGTACCACGGATTAGGCCCAAATTCTGAGACGAGGGGGCCCCGGAGTAGGAACTGTGGGTGCTTGGGTGGGGTAGAAGGCTGAATCTCCGCCCCATGTGCCTTTTCATGTGCTAGTTGTTATCTTGTGAGCTTTGCGGATTTGCTGTGCCAGCAGACAGGTGGCAGGCGATCTTTGGTTAGTTTCTTGGCAGGTGCACGCAGTGCCCACGCAGTGCCCACATTGTGCAAGAACTTGACCTGAGTTGGGGTTTGGCTAGGAACATCTTGCGTGGCGGCCCCAATGAGTTGCATAAGTCAGTCCGCATTTTGTTGCATTTTACACAATTTTGCATCCGGAGGCAAGTCCGTCACCCCGGCGTGAACCTTCTTAGAACTCTTCAAGTCTAGGTTGGAGTCCCCTGCACTTTACGGGTTCTTCCATTTGAACCATGGCGCACTTGGCCAACAATTGAGGGGTTAATATTCCAAGGTACCCACCCCAACCTAAGGAGCGTGGGCAATTTGGGTCTCAAGGCAAGTGGTACAAGTGGTGGGGCCTGTATGTAAACTAACACTATCCCAGCGGTAGGCACCACAATACTCACTGGTCATGGGTGCGGCTAGAGGCTTTTTAGAATGGGCCCATTCACTTGTTGCGCCCTGGGCCGTACCCGGCAGCCTAATGTGCATTGGCCCGTGGCCAGAGGGTACACATATAGGGCCCTGGGTCGGGAGGATAGAAAAGTGAGCTGCGGGCGAAGCCATCCATCGAGGCCAGCAGCAGAGCCCAGCCTTCGCCAAAGCAGACGCGACCACTTCCGCATGAAACACAGACTGAAACAGGTCATGATATACAACTGAAACAGAAAGTGAGGAGGCGCATGGTCCTTAGCAGCGGCGGAGAGTGGGTCACCTCAGAGCTCTGCGGGCAGTCCGCGGGCCGCGGACATCAGCCCCGTTCTGCCATGGCCACTCCACGCTCCAGAGCCCCCCACCCATCGTCGGAGTCGTCCTTCTCATCATCACTATCAACCATGATGACAATAGAGGGGCGTGTAGCATCTGCGGTCGCGCGCCTGCCAAGGGCGCCTTCTGAACAGATCTAGACGGCTCAGAGGGAGAAGGTAGATGTGCCAAAGATGAGGTGGGTGGTCGGAGCCTAGTCGGGGGGGTAGAATTTCTAGTCGGGACCTGGGATGGCATACTCCGAGGCATGGCGCTGAGTTGTCCGCCTGTTCCACATACAAACCGCCGCGGTGGGGGCACCCAGGTTGGGCCGCGGCCCCAGGCGATCTCCAACAATGCCCGGTGGCCCTCGCTGATCGGGACCCCCAGAGGAAGAGCTGTACCCGGCGTTCCAGCTCGTATTCCGAGAAAAGAGGCAAGTAATGAGCGCGGCGTTGGACAAAGGGGCAGGCCAGCAGGGTTTGTCTCTACCGCTCACCCCGTACCCCCAGTTGTGCGAGGATCGTCTCCGGGCTTTCATGTCGTAGAAGCTGAGCCAAGTAAGCGCTTTGACACCAGCCCACCGTATGTTGTCAGCCTTCTCGACGCGAAAGCAGCGGCAGACTCTGAATACCTCCAAGGCCAGCACGAAGTCGGTTTTTGATCGGACCATGGTAGAAAAGATGCGCAGCATGGCAAAGGTGCCCCACAACCGCTAGCAAGGATCCATGCCATAGGCCCTGCCAACTACAACGGCAATAGCCCAGTGGACAGGGCCCTCCGTGGGTCGTAGGAATTGGAGCTTCACAGCCATTCGCACGGCCAAGATGGTGCCACGTAGCGCGGTTGAGGTTGCCCACTGCTGCCAGAAGGACCAAGTGCCCTGCTAGGGCCCCCGTCCTGGAGTACTCCGCATAGAGGAACCACATTCGCACCACAAGCCGTAGCCCGTTGGCCGAGGCAAAGACCGTGCTCGCAGCCCACCACCGCAGAGCCAGGGTACGCATGTCGAGGCGATAGTCCGCGGACCAAAGGTCAAACATGGCCGTCTCCAGCCCATGGAGTTCGGGCGCCGTCCCGTCACATTAGGCGCCCGAAACAGGTACACTTCTGTACCGGGGTGTCTGCAAATTTTCACTAGGTACTTTGCCTCATTTACCAACTTTTTGCCGAGAGAAAACTCAAGAGTCTGCTTTTTGTTCCAATTACCCCCAAAAATGCATGTTTTCGGCCCAAAAAAAGCATATGCTGGATTTGGCAAATTACGTATATTTTTCTGGTAAAGGCCCCAAATCTTGGGTACTTTGAGTTAGGTACCCTACTTTTTTACTTTCGTACCTCAGAACGTTTTGACATGATGTTTTTTTAACCCTTTTCATGCTCACTGACTGACAAATGTAGGTAAATCATGCCATTTTCAATTTGTATTGCGAGGCCCCGCAATCCAAATTGAAAATGGAGGTAAATTCCTTGAATTGCCCACATGCTGAATTGGAATGCGAAGCCTCGCATTCCAAACAGGGAAATTTGGCTATTTTACCCCCGATTTTCAAAATGCATATTCAGAAATACACCTACTTACATTGATAGCTGCACTGAACAGCAACCACATATTGGTGAAACGGGGTGCTTTTGCATATTCCAATTGAGTGTATTGCGAGGCCTCGCAATCCAAAATGTGGGTAAATAGCTCCATTTTGCCACAAAAATGATTTTTGGATTGCTAGGCCTCCCAATCCCTGATGAAGAAGTGTGAAAAGGCACCCCTTTTGTACAGCCTTGTTGAAAAACTGACTTTTTTGAGACCCATTCCCGCTTCGAAAAATCGTTGACAAAAAAGTGGGTATTTGGTAGGATTTCCCAAGCATATTTTTCTGTTCATTTTTCTAACGACCCCGGTACAAATGTGTCCCTGTTTCGGCCGCCTAAGGTCACCACCCCTCCCGCCCCCACCCACTACCCAAGATTCTTCAGCGGTGGTCGCTCAACACCCCCCGTCTCAAGCAAAAGGGCTGTTGGGGGGGGGGCGCCAGCCGGGGCACCAGTAGCTAATGAGGGGGAGACGCTGGTGGGAGGGACGGATGGTCCGGGGCCAGGCTGTGCACCCATGCATGGCAGGGATGCCATGGCCAGTGCATTCCGCCACAACGAATGCACGGGTATGCAAGGGGCCACCAGCGCCATAGGTGCGCTCCGTACTGATGATTGTGTACAAGGTTTGGCCACCTTGTATGGTAAAATTCCCATTGGGCCGTCTGTTTGGCACCTCCCCCTGCTGGCCTGGCTGTTGGGGACGATAAGTTCAGCCAGAACAAGTCACAGTCAAATGGTAATCCAGGCTACTATGTCGGCGGTTCGAATCCTGCTCGGCCGGCTGCCGGCCCTATCAAAAAACCTGCCAACCGGGAATCGAACCACCAACCTGTTCATCGGCGGCCGCTTGCATTAGCATTCCACCGGTGCTTGTTCTAACGGTCACCATTCTTCCTACTGTTTGAAGCCTTCTGATCAAAAACTTTTGACCCCCCTCCCGAACAAAAATGTTATCCACTTTCAGGGGATAGAGGCCTCAGAATCAGAGATTGTTCTATTGGACAAAATAATGATTTTATAAAAGGTTGAACATCAAATATCATGCCTTGGGGCATGCTACGCGAATGACCCCCAAAAAGGGCGGTATACGACACCTGCGCCTGCGCTTGATCTAACAACCTCTCTTCGAGGTGACTTCTCCTTCACAAAGTCTCATTATATTCTTGCAATTCGCCGTTGCAAAGCATGGCAAAGCATAAGAACAACTCTTTCACATTGTCTATCAACTCATCGTTCATCTACGAATACCGGAACATCGGCATTCGGCTAGCAAATCCAAATATTACCAGTTTCGTTACCCAAATAATACAACGATGAAAACAAACTAAAATCATCAAAACAAAGCAACAAATCTGTATTTTGTAGCAACTTTCTAAATGTCTATTCTATCGTAGGCGTGTATGCACAGCTCATCGCAACTGAGTTGTCCATAAAAAAAAAAGCCATTATTTCTGGATTAAAGATTTATTGCATCTTCATTGTAATCGCAAATTTCACATTTTCTTGTTAAAGTAGTGTTGTGTTCTGTACGTTCAGGGTTTGTTTTCGGATGTGACATCGAGTTGGTGCAATACTTGCGATGTCCAGGAGCTTAGCCAAGTTGAAAAAAAAGGGGTGGAACCTAATTGAGAGGTTGGAATTTGAGCCAAAAACAGAACTGCGAGTGCAAAGTAATGCACTCGTCCATTCAGCATGAGTGCATCTTTATTCTCTACGTAGAACCTGGTTAAACCTCAAATAGCCTATGTTTGGGTGAAGAAAGTGGGTGGGTGGGGGGGGGGGGGGGCCTAATTAAAAAACAGGCAAATGCATTGGGGGGGGGGGGGACTTTGGTGAATACAACAATTGTTTGGGAAACATGCACCGCTCATGCTCTTACATGTATGCAACAAAGTACCAACATTGGCAATCATGACAAATGAGTACACATGGCTAAATTGTTGCCTTCAGTATATGGCCCATTGACACATTCAAGATACTTTCGTGCCTTTGTACCCCCCAAAAAATACTTCAAAGTCAAGTTTCTCCAAAAAGCCTCCTACTCCCATACAGGTGCGGAAACATCCCTACCATAGACCAAAAATATGTTCATGGGGCCTTGCAGGACTTGCGCACGGTTGAAGTCTATTGCCCACCCTGCTGCTGCGTTGCCAATCTCTCAACATTGCCATTCCTTGTCATTTTGTTGTCACATCTTGGCATTGAAACTTCGTGCCGCCCGAATCACAGAGCCTGCCCTGCTGTTAGAGGCAGCATCTCGCCAAAAGCCATGGTAACCCCTTCACCATATCACGACACATGATCAAAGGGCTCAGACATCACAGAAATCTGACAAACTGAATATTCACATGTTCAGCATTTTCACACCATAAACTGCATTCCATTTGGTGGTACTAGGTGCACCAACCCATGCATGCGGAAATTGTACATCATTTTCAGCTGTTGGTCACATCCCTTGCACAGAGAGGCACTCGCAACACAGCAGTGGGACTGCATTCTATGTACACCGGTGCAAAATGGTGTGTGGTGCACATCTACGCCGCCACCATCAACAAGCTGCCTCACAGAAATGTGAATAAACTTCTGAGCGGACCTCCACCCATCTCTGCAGGTACAATAACACCGCCTGTCTCAGCATACCTCCTTGTGAGGAAATGATTCCTTTTCATCTCCTCGTCCTGGCCCAAAAACCCGAAGGGAGAGGGAACGCCCCCCAATCGGTTACTGGTTTAGTGGCCCAGAAGTGCACGTGTAGTCATTGTTGTCACCTATTCCTGATCCCCAGCCATCTTGCACCGTAGACCGCTCATTCCTAACTCCTTGATGCACCTCAACATTAGTGTGGTTGGGCCATTAATCCACGTGGCACTCAAGCAAGGTTGTGGAATCATGTTTCCTGTATGTGTCTTGTGCATTCACCGGCTTTGCACTGATCAGTAGTGACCCATAGGCAGAATTCAAGGGATTGTGGGCTCTTGGATCGTTTTTTTGGTGTGATGGACATCTCCTGCCTATCATTGTCAGACGCCATGTGTTGAAGACAAAGGGTATGTAGTGGTCATAAGTGAAGCCTACTGTTGGGTACCGCTTGTAACACTTGGTGGTTGTGTTTTTGTGTTGGGGGCAGGGGTCCATGGGTAGACCAAGGGTGGGTGGGTGCGAGGGGGGTGGGGGGGGTTATCGTTCCAAAGTGGGTTGGGAGATTGTATTATGTATCGCATTGGGACAATGATGGGCTCAACCAAAACAAAGGGACAGGAACCTCCCCACCACCCGTTGCGTGGTTGGGGGGATGGGCGGGGGGGGGGGGGTGCTGACTTTGGGGGGGGGGGGGGGGTGATCCAAGCAAGCGTGGGTAGGGTGAACGAGAAACGAGCAAAACGAAGAAGACAAATCAAAACAAGCGAACAACCACGTCCTTAATCTGGTCAAAACCTCCCCAAGGCGGATTTGCTTCTCAAAAAAAAAAATCGAACCATTCTTGCATAACACAGCCTGCACATCACTAAGACGCGCAACTAATTGTGGACCCAACTTGTTGCCAGATCTGCATGCTCGCGCGTGTTCTAGGCCACTCATTGTTCCCAGCTGTTTTTCCCCCCTTCAGCACATGCTACCTCCTGAGGCATCAGGTGCGTACACAATGTGTCCATGCGCACCATTTCAGTGCGGTGCAGCGGACCGAGTACAGGCACACTTAGGCCCTGGAAAGCAGGGGATCCACCGGTGTGCCCAGGTTTCTTAGCTGACATGCTCCATGAAGTGAGTTTGGACCACGCCAGGCAAAGGATAGCTGCTCCCAAAAAAAACTTGTTGATAAGGCTCAAACTCCAGTAGAACACGAGCAACAGCAGGCAAGACATTTCCTGTGGTGTTTCCCTGACTCAATGATTGCCGACTGAAACGACGTGCACGATCGTTCAACACAAGCTGGATTGCCTGTGCACCTCCTCCAGTGGCCACAGAGTACAACCGCTCAACATCGTGGCATGTGCACAACAACGGCTTGTGGTCCCCTGTTGCACTTCCTGTTGCACTGATCTGGAAGACCACATTCGATGCTGAGCACGATCTGCATCTTGATCAACACCGAGCTCCATAAGATTAACGCTGCATCACCATCACGTGTGTTGAATCATCAGGTCCTCATGCCATTTGGACTAATCCATCCTGGTGGACTGGAATGCATGTGGCTTTACAGTGCACACGTCCGCAACTAATGGCACTGTTGACTTCAATCGTAGCAGAACAAGGAACCACAATAAAATGGCGTGCTCTCACCCTCCATCCTGACAGGGCGGCAGAGCAAGCCGGGGATTGGAACATGCGTACATCCCCCTGCGTGCACCCCTGGAGTTTGAACTGCCCACGCACCTAAGTGGTGTGTGGAATATGTAACTTGAGACAGCCCCGGTCCAGGAGAGCAACAGCCCTGGCATCACCCCATTTGGGTCGGGGACCAACTAGTGGTGGCCCTCTTGAGGGCTATGCAAGTCAATAAATCTCAACCGGTTGGGGGAACTCTTGCGCCGCGTGCCGCGTGCGCTACTTGTAACACACACAGGCTATCTGAGACAGCCTGCAAGTTGACCATCTTTCCAAGGCCCACCCACACCGGCCTACAAATCGCCCTTTGCAAAGCAGAAACATGCAATATCACCTTTACAACCATCTTTGACTTTTGACTAGTGGTGGAGGGCCACATGACTCAAAGTAAGCCAATCGAAAGTGCTGGCGGAAGCGTTGGTATAATTACCCCGTTGAACACCGCCACATACCGCGCGGGAGGGGGGCCGGGGGGGGTTGGGGGGTTGCATTGAGGTGGGCTCTGTCGGGTGTCACCCTGGTACCCCTGGCAGCGCCGTCGAGGACGCATGGCGCCGCCACTGCCGCGGGGGTGCATGCCGACAGGCCCAGGCCCTTGTCACGGGGGCCGCCCTGCCGTTGGGCCGGGGGCATGGGCCGTCTACCCCTTGATCTGGTCCTCGAAGAGCCCCTTGACGCGGACCATGCCCTTCTCCTGGAAGTCGAACTCCACGCGCATGCCCTCCACCTCCGCGTCATCCCCCTGCACCACAAGCAGCGTCTCCATCTCATCGTCGGACGTGACCATCTTCAGCTGGAACTCCTGCAGTGCATGGCAGACGGCATGGCACTGCAGCGCAGGGCGGTCCTTAACGGGAAAAAAAAAGTGTTCCGTTACACAGTTTTCCCAAAAACGCCCGCGGGCACACCATGTGTTGGCAGTGGGCATTCGGCGGTTGGCAACTGGCGGTTGGCGGCGGTTGGTGTTTGGGGATTGGTGGTTGGTGGCGGTTGGCAGTGGTTGGTGGTTGGCGGTTGGCGGTTGATGGTCCCTTGGGGCAGTCCCTAAGGGCGGTCCTTCACAAAAACAAAAATCCAGTCCCTTAAGGACCCCCCTGCTGCACCGCCAGGCGCGCCATGGAGCCCCCGCACACAGTCTGCCCTGCATACAGGGAGGTGGGGGGCTCCATCTTGTGCAGTGTGGGCCATTGCTTACGGGCCCTCCAAAGGGGTGGGGGGGGTCATGTGGGGCCCTGGCCAGCCACGGCCGACCCATCCCCCCACCCACATTAGAAAAGTGTTCCTTTGGGGGAACGGAATTCACTGAAGAGGCCCAAAAATGGTGGCTGATGCGAGGTACATGTTTTTTTTGGCTGACCCCACCGGTGGCATGACGCCTGTGTGGCATGACGCCTGTGTGGCATGACGCCTGCGTGGCATGACGCCTGTGTGGATTGATCTATGAAGCTGGCGGTGCTCATTAGTCTCTCACCAGTTACCCTTGCCCTTTCCTTGAAACCTTTCCCTCTGTAGGTGGCCTCTCACCACCAACTTCCGTTGATCCCCCAGCCTGGCCTACCCTTACCTCCCTAACCCCCCCTTTCCCTTCCCTTCTCCTAGGCCAAGGGAGCCTGGACTGTCCCTGTTTCACTGCTCTGTGTCGGTGAGGGTGGGGCATCAATCGGTCAGTTGGCTGAACTGGATGCCCCCACCGTGGACACTTCAGCCAGTTTCATCCACAAATTCCCACAGCGTCCGCATTTTTCTAGGCGGTTGTCCCATGCTTCCACCAATGTCCGTTGCGCCTCCCTTCCATATGTACACTTGTCTGAGGCCACTCTCTCTTGACTGTTCATTTTGGTCTATACTCTACTGGGGGAATGGCGTACACACCGGTCAAAGGCCAGTCCCTTGGCATACTTGATGGTAGCTGGCCCCATTCAGCCAATACCCCTCGGGACAGTGCTGGGTCCTTAGGTTGAAAAACCGAGTGGGTTTAGGTCCAGATAGGGTCATGGCCTCTGCGTGCCCTTGCCCTTGCCCTTGCCACGCAGAGGGAAGGGCTGGCTCTCCCCGGGGTGGATGATCTAGACCCCTCAATGTCACAGTCACAGGAGATTGTGGATGCCGTGTCCACCTCACTTTGCGGCCTAATGGATGTGTCACTCATTTCAAACTCCGGGGGCCTAGGGGTGCGTCCTCCATTGGGACAAGTTGCAGAGCATCCAAGAGCATCCAACAAGCATGCTTTGTGGTTTCCTTGAATGCCAATGTGGGAGGGCACCCGCAGGTAGCCAGTGGACTTTGTGGCCACGGATTGTCAGCAGGGACAGGATTTCCACCAACAGGTCCATGTGACTCATTAGCCCATTGGACCCCACCCACTGATGCCGTTTCCACTTTTCCCAGTGCCCCATCCACCACCAAAAGCGAGTCCGGGCATATTAGTGTTTGTTTGCCTGTTGTTTTCCCCTGTTTGCCCTCAGTGCAGCGCAGCGCAGAGGTCTCCTCAATGATTACTTTGTTTTCCATGCGCCGTATAAACTCCGCCGTTTCATGGTCGTCCAAAAAGGACTCCACATCTCCCCACTTGGCCTGTAAAGGTGCACGTTGCGAATGACCCGTCACGAAAAATTATTTTCCCACCAGCCTGTGAAGACCTCGCAATGATGCGTTTGTAGTATGTACAAAGTTCCTGGTTGTGGATTTCTGTCAGACACTCTCCTTGACTCAATGCTTCCAATGCATGGATCATTGGTTGTGTTTCCGTTTGGGGGAGGGAGGGGTTTGGGTGTTCCAACCAACCCAGCAACACTGCCAACCACAGCTTCAAGAAATGGTTCCATTGGGGAAAGGGGGGGGGGGGTATTTGGAACCTATGGGCCGAGTTGACCCCCACTGCCGCCCAATACATAAGCCCGAGGGGGGAAGGACACAGGCAATGCAAGCTTGTTCCCACAGGATCACCTCTGAATCATCCACTTTGTCATCTTCCTGATGGACGGGTCCGATGTACTGTCGTGCATTGTGTAATGCGGTATGCAGGAATTTACATGACAGTGTTGCAATTGTACTGTTTCCTGGCCCCATCCAGGGGGCATGCTGTGCTACTGGGCTGCCAGGTAGTCAGGCGCGTGCCCACCATGAGCTTTCGCCACAGGGCACATGAGTATTCGCTCTCTGGGTGGGAGACTCAACTTGGACCCGTGGGTTCAGAGGGCAATGGGGGGTGGGGGAACCAGGCTCATGAGGTACCCCAACATGTCATTTGTCACATGTCACCTGTCTCCAGCACTGTTTGTGATAGTGTGCCCAATCCTTGTGAAGCATGTGTCGCCCCACATCAAAGTGCTCTGTTATGCAGACGACCTGCTACTGTACATCCCCCTGGCCCCCAAAGAAATATGCGCGCTCTTGCCAGGGGTTGCAGGGGGGGGGGGGGGTTGGCCTGGTGCAGTGAATCTGAAGGCACACACACACACACACGCACAGACAGAGAGAGAGAGAGAGAGAGAGCAAGAGCGAGAGCGAGTGGGGGAGAGAGGAGCGAGAGAGAGAGACAGAGAGAGAGAAAGAGATTTGGGGGGGAGGGGGCTTTACAGCTCGGAACTGGTTATCTAATGGACTGGGAAAACAAAGGAGTTGACAATCATTGCAACTGGTTTGCACAATGATTGGCATCACCGATTGCTATCCACATCGGACAAACCACCACAGGGGGAAAAATCGAAGACGTTTTTTTTTGGATTACCAAAATTAAGGGGGTAAAAAAATTGGTATTGCTCCTTAGAGATGAAGGAAAAATTTGGTATGAGGCCCCATCGTTGCTGTTATTTCCTGGTGGGCTCTGGATGGTTGCTGTTTTTTCCTGGTGCACTTAAACCACTTGCAGATCACCACTTGCAGATCACTTGCCAATCGCTCAGCCTGCTAGAGGTACAAGACATTAGATGTGAACGTTGGCAGTCGTGCAGACCGACAGAGAACACAGTGTCAATCGACACCGAGTCTCATCTCTATGTTACGCATTCGCACTGCATGCAGCACACAGGAAACCCTCCCTGCAGCCCGTGTTTGATGTACGCAGCATGGCACAGAGAATCCGGAAAATTGAAGGAAAGATTTGGTACGAGGGAGGGCTTCGAAATTTGTCCAAATCAATTTTTTCAACCCCTAATTTTTCCCCCTCTGGCAATTCATCAGCAACAAGCTGGTTTTTCGCACTTCTGGCCTCTGTTCCCAACCATTCCTGATGGAAGAGACAAAATACGATAATGCGCCTTTTGGGGGCCATGCAGTGTGGAATTCTCCTGTCAATTCTTTTTTCCACCCAACTGGCATCTTTGGAAAAATTTGGCTGATGAATCGGTAAACCCGATTTTTTTCAGAAGTAGCAACTGGCACTAAGCGATTGTTTTCAAAACGCAAACCCACCACAAATTTCTCCGTCTCAACCGCTCTCTCGCTCTCTCTCTCTCTCTTACCCCCCCCCCCTTGCTCTTGCTCTCTCCCCCCCCTCTCTCTCTCGCTCTCGCTCTCGCTCTCTCTCTCTCTCCCCCTCTCTCTCGCTCTCGCTCTCGCTCTCTCTCTCCCTCCCCCTCCCCCCCCCTCCCCCTCTCCCTCTCCCCCCCCCCTCTCTCTCGCTCCTTGAGCGAAGGCACCCCAGAGGGTGCTCGATGAAGGAAAAAAACAACACAATCCTGTGCCTCTGCGTGAACCGGGTCGTCAAGCTCTTGGGGGGACTGCCCCCATGTTCCGTCCACACTAGATCTCGGTGGCTACACCCGCCCGGGGGGGGGGGGGGTGCATGCACCTCGCCTCCCTGACAATGAGAGCACATCCCCAGAGTGCTGCCAGCCCCTGCCAGACACACACACACACCCACAGGATGGGGGGGGGGGGGGGCTGTACCGGCACTTCAGTTTGAGGTGTTGGACTGCGGGGGGGTCCGCCCGCCGGTCTAACAGACTTGCCAATGGCGCTCCAGCAGTTTTGGCCCTGGGTATTCCCCCCCCCCCCCCAGCCCCCGATGAGACGACTGCTTGTAACCAGGCGTGAGCACGTGGAGAAGAGACGATGGGTCATTGGTGGCCAAAAACAGACCACAGGCGCCTTCCTGTCGGAAGAGCTGAGGAGTCAGCCCCCCCTCCCCCAAACACACACCCGCTGCACACACAAGCCACAAAGCTCATTCATAGGTGCAACCAGGGATGTATTTGGAGACGAGGAGGGGGGCGGGGGGGGGGGGGGGGCTCTGGAACCCAAAAAATTGTGTGCCCAGCAAGGTTTTCCCAACGGTAAATTTCGCTTTTTCCCACAATGGTCACTTTGGTCTGGGGGGGGGGGGGGTTGGCACAAGGCCTGGGTATCTGATTGTTTGCCTTTGGCGGCGCCTATTGGCCTCTCGCCACTGCTCATTCGGACCCTCTGTGGGCCCGAACGTGTTTTGGTTGTGTCAATGGAGCCCCCGGATGACTGGTCCTGTTTGACTACTCCGGGGGTCGGCCGTCCCGGAGATGGGGCTGTTGCCAGTGCCGTTGACCAGGTGCATCCAGACGCACACTCCGAGTCCACGCGGGGGTTTGCCGACTCCAGCACTGACTTGTGCACGCTGGGGTGTGCATCTGCAGGATAGTTTTCCTGACAGGGGCTTCTAACAACCACAATGATTCTTTCCCTTTTTTCCTTTCCTTCTCCTCCTTCTGCGCTCTGCACTGTTTTCGGCGAGCGCAGTTTGCCCTGGGGGGGGGGGGGGGAACTCCCGTCCTGCTGCAGGGGGACGGCAAGCAGCGGCCCAACGCACCCCCACTGGCCCGCCACGCAGGAGAAGCACGCGTACAGACCTGCTCCCCCCCGGAGTTGTCCAGATAGTACTTGCCAGCCAACGGACTCACCAGAGAGATGGCGTACCAAAGCGTGCCCAGGCCTTGCCCTACAAACACATGTTGGAATGGACGGATGTGGCTGCCCCAGCAGTGCGGGCTGCCCCGGAAGCAGAGGCCATGAACTCAGAGGGTGCCTCCGTCGCACCGCGCGCCGCACTGTGCGCTGAGGTAGACATGTCACTGACCGGTGTACTGCACAACCTTTTCAGGCAGGGATGCGGTGGCCGAAGGGGTTAGCATGCAACAATGGTCCACTCCACTCCAAGGACCTCATCCCTAGGAAATCGATGTTTGCAGCCGCCTGCAACTGCTCCCGACCCGACCGGGGCGGCAGGCGGTGGGAACGCACAGCTTTCGGAAGTGGGAGACTCCGCGCGCACAATGGGGAAGGTGAGACGCTCCATGGGGCAATCACGGTAAGGCTGCGTATGGCCTGAGCGCTCGTAGCTGATGGCAACACACTCCAAGAAGGATGAGAGGCCCACACTAGCAGCAGGCACACGTCCCCCTGTGGTGCCTCTAAAAGACATTACTGCCTGGCGCCAAAAATTCAGCATTCATTGCCATGTGTACGGTGGAAAGCAAAGGAGGCAACACATAGTCACACCGATATTTTTGAATGCACAAGGTGCCCTGCTGCCCACTCTTAGACCCCAACCTTGTTAATTCCACCCAAACACAACAATTGGCCACCCGTTTATGATGCTACAGCCCCTATGACCACTTTTGGGCAACATTTCATGATACTGCTGTTCTATACCAACCGGGCGTTAGTTGCACCATGCGCGCGTGCGCATCGCCCACAACGCACCCTCTCAGTTGCACTGTCAACACATGCCGGTAAACTGCCGGTCTGTGCCTTCAAGGAACCACCTGGCTATCCCCGCCCCCTCACACTCTCTTACTCTGCTTTCATGCCACCCACCAAGTGGCATACTCACTCAGCTATTACGCCCCCCCCCCTGCGGGCACCTGAAAATGCCTGAATGTCTAACAGTGTTGCACAACGATGAGCCATGGCACTAAGTCGTGTGTGCCGGGCAATGCCCATGGGTGATGGGGACGACCCGCGATGACAATGCATTGCCAAAAGCGGTGCCGTGCGTGGCAATTGTGGGGGCAGTTACAGACTTGTCACACTCTCCCCTTGCCCATCAGCACAGCACACCAACAAGCAGCAGTCTTAGAGCTTTGGGGAAACCGCTCCAAGAGGGGGCGGGGGGTTTGGACCCCCACCCCAAGGCCTTGTGCCAACCCCCCCCCCCTTTGTGCCCCCCCCCCCCCGATTCGTGCACCACAGAGTTTGGGCACAATCCTCTGTGCCCTACTCTGAGCAGCTGCACATCCCGCCGCTTGCGGGACAAAATCAAGGCAAAGAGAAAGCATGCACTGCAGTCTGCTGCTGCTGCTGCTGCTTGCTTCTGTCTGCAGCTCAGCTGATTCGCTTGTCACTATCTCCAGCAGTGGTAGTAGCAATGTGAGTTGCTCCTCAGATGACAGTGACAGTGATTAAAAGGACATGCCTGGACAATATGTGTTACCTACCTGTGAAGCTTTTTGTTCTGTCACTGGTTCTATGTGTCACTCATCACTCGTCACTCGGGGGGGGGGGGGGGGGACCACTATGTGCATCCCTGGAGAGCCCCCCCCCCCTGGGGCTTGAAAATGCCCTTCACAGGCATTGTGAAAATAATAATAATAATAATAATAATAAAAGGAGGTCTGCAGCAGGAAAGCGTGTGCTGCAGCATGAGAAAATGTGCAACCAACTGTCACGTCAATGCGATGTCTGAGTGACAGGTAGCCAAACCCTGTGCAACCAACCGCCACTGTCAATGCTATCTGTCACTCTCCATCTGTCACTGAGTGACAGATAGCCAACCCCCCCCCTCCCCCCCCAGCCCCACCAAAAATTTTGACCCATTCTTATGTGCATCCCTGGGGCTCTCCTGTCATGCCAGTTGCAGGCCAATCGGTCGCATGGGGCCGGTCCGGGAACCCCCCCAAAAAAACATGAAAATGGCATTTCTGGAATCGGCATGTCTACGGGGCTCATGAAGGTCATCATTTGCCCCCCCTTTTGAGGAAAATTCCATTCCGAAACATTTTTTCAGCCAAAAAGGGCCGAAACCCAGGTCCCTGACAAGCCCCCTCTTCGAGACCCTTGCCTCTCCCTAGCAGTCAGCTAGCACAACAGGCTGCCCACCTCTCGCAGTGTTTTTGAATCCCGACCTCCTCACCCCCAACCCAACGGGTGGTCAAGCAACCCATCCACAAGTGGAGGAGTCTCTCTGCAGAAGGTGCGGAAGTACCAACCGGCGCATGCCCCTCCCCCACGTTCCAGGGGGCTCCAACAACCCCCCCCCCCCCTCCTCCTGCAGCAATATCCCCATCGCCCAAGACATGGACGCAGGCACAGCGTGCGGACGGTGTCCCAGGGGACCGCACAGGGGGACACGGCCGTCGGTAAAGGGCCATGGACATGGCCCGGACAGTACCTTCGCCCAAAGTGGCAGCTTCAACGGTGGAGACCACGAGCCCAAGACTCAGCAGACCTGCGCAGCAAAGCACCGGAGCACAGAGGGGAGAAGGGGGGGGGGGATGCCTTGGCAGCGGCAAGAAAAGGGGGCAGCCGACACTTGCGGTGTGGCACACGTGTTGGTGCATCAGAACAGTGGAGCGTTGGGCAGGGGGCGGGGGGATTGCGGTCAGGGAGCGTCAAATCTATTTGCGAAAAATTGCGGGAAAGTTGCGGTGCCGTAACCAAACCTCCCGGAGCCTCAAGGAGCAACACTTCTGCAGGGGACACGCAGGGCACCAACACCCACGCAAGGGGGACAAGGAAAGAGCAATTCCTGAAAAATTGCGGAAAATTGCGGACCTCAATCCCCCCCCCCTGCATTGGGGCGCGCTGCGCAGGCCGGCTCTTTCTTGCCTGCCTCCAGCGCAACAGGCCGCCTGAGGACCTCTTCGGCCGCCGGAAACCACTCCGCGCACCCAAAACTGCAGAAAACTGCAGAAAATGAAACAAAGACACCCACCACCAACAAGCGATTGCACATGCAAGTCTTGGAGGGCCTGTGCCAGAGCTATTCCAGAGCCCTTACGCCCCCCCCCTCTCCACACACCATCTATATTTCCTCCAGCCCGCTACAACCTGCACTGCTGGACCACCTCGCTACAAAAGCCAGCGCTGCCGTCGACATTGATCGCTAACAAGTCCTTTTTTGACACACCTTGACTTACGGCATCTAGAGTGCCCTCAACTCAAATGCTCTGAACGGCGAGGCGCGTGCCCTCCAGTTTGAGGAGGGCAGTCCGCAATATGATGTTCCCCCAAGTCCCCACCCCAACACATACTCCACTTCCACTCCAAAGCTCCCTGACAGACCCCATGTACCCCACATCCACGCCATTGAGGGGAACAATGTGGGGTGCACTAGCTCATGACCAGTAACTGTTCTGGGGCTCGGCCCTAGGGGGGGGTGGGGCGAATTAAAATGAGCCACGCGACAGTGTAAGAGGGGGGGGGGGGGGCTGTGGTAGCCTTACGCGGTGTAACACCGCCCCCTCCCAAGGACTACTGCATTGCACCTGTTCAAAGGCACATGACTTCGAAGAGGAGTGGGAGGGAGGGGCAGTGCAATTTCTGGCCTGTTGTCTGCACGGGGGAGGGGGTGGGGGGGGGTGCCGAACAGCCCAAAGGCCCCCAAGATGCGCTGGTCCTTTCGAGGTGGGCGTCATGGGGGGCTTCTCCGTCCCCGCGCCCCCGATTTCGAGCCGGTCTTCCGAGTCAACACATGCCTTCGGCCACGGGAGCCCCTACATGGCCGGAGACAGCCATAGCCCCACAGCGGCACAGTCCCACAGGCCCACAGCCACACAACGGGTGACAAAAGACCGAAACCGAAACCCCGAAACCGAAGGTTAACGGAGAGAAATCGAGTACATACAACAAACATGCATGCGAAGCATCGGAAGCAACGAGGCAGTGCACTCCACAGTCTGAACGGGGTACATTATCATTCTCCAAAACAGACCTGGTCGAACCCCACAAATAGAACCACAAAGAATACCTTGCCCAGACGACCACACACTTTGACACACATACAGTCAGACAAGGTGCAAACTCAAAATGAAGGAGATATGTATGGTTTTCCGGGAGGGTGCAGTCGTGTGGACGGCCTCCGCAAGGTCTCTGGCCCCTGTCCCAGCACACATGCAGTCAGACAAAAGGCAAAACTCAATCAGTTTGGCCCTGGGCGGCATGGGGCCAAATCAGGGGGTGAGATCTAATTACGGCGAGCTAAGCGAAAATGTAGGCAGAGCCTTTGGTACACTAACCTTGTTTAACACCGCCACCTCCCAGAGCAATTGGATTGCACCCGCTCAGAGGCACAATAGGAGCGGGAATGAAAGATGATGCAAATTGGTGTGAGAAAACGGAACGCGCTGTCAGAGCGAGAACGTCGGTGCAGAGCTGCAGTGAAGATTCGGAAAGAGGTTGTGGGTCTGCAGAGAGCTGTGGATGGCTGGGGGCTGGGGCGATGCAAAGGGGTGTGGAGAGGTGCGGACAGATTTCCAGGGGTAGGGCTGGGACTGTGGAGCATGGCAGCATGTTGTGCAGGGGCAGAGGGGTACAGAGGGGGTGGGGGTTGAGGGCTGTGGAGAGATTGGAGAGGGGTCGTGCTGGGCTTGTTGGGGCGTGTAGCAGCTGTGGGTCTGGGCTGCTCTGGGCTGGATGTGGGGAAAGTGAATTTTAGGGGCGGGGCGTGGAATGGTTCGCACTGAGATGACAAGCAAATTGGCATCGAAAGCACTGGGGGGGGGGCGGGGGGGAGCCCACTGTCCAAACTACCCCGCCCCTCAAAATGGCTCCATTACCAAAGCCCTTGCCGGGCCGCCGACATGGCCCATGCGGGGGGTACTGCGGTTGTGCTTCTCGGAGCGTTGTCTGCATACAGCACGGCATCAAGACAGTGTTGCCAAAGAAGAGGGGGTGTAAATGAAAGTGCAGTGCAACTTTTTTTGGTTCTTGTTGTTCTATTTTTGTTGCAATTAATCAATGCTACAGAAAGATGTTTCAAATCAATTTCAAAATTTTCATTATTTCAAACCATGTTGTTTATATCAGAGCGAGAATCTACTGCATTGATGCCTTTTGTGGTCGGCGTACAGCACGACACCAAGAAAATATTGCGGCCAAATCAGGGAGGTAAGACCTAATTCAGGTGAGCTAAGCGAAAATGTAGGTAAAACCTTTGGTACCCCGACAAAATAAGAGCGGGGGACGTTGGAAACGGGGGTTTTCAGGAGGCTGATGAGCAGAACGGGAATAGCGGGCCACAGAGTGCAGCATGTCTGCTGTGGGATGGTGTGGGAGGGGCTCATACTGAGAAACACACAGAACGTGAGGAACGCCGCTTGGCCGCGCCTCTGTGCCAGTTTGCCCTTGAAGGTCACCACTTTACCAGCATCTGTGCGGACACGGACAGTGGGCCACAGCACCAGCATGGCAAAGGCCTGATCGCCTTTGGATGCCCCTATTGTTTCTGACAAATACAAGCCTTTGATTCCTTTGCATTTGTGCTTGTTTCACACATATTTCTTTGTTGAACACAAATATGTTGGTCACTTCAGCATGGCAATGGATTCAAGGAGTCCTAGCAATTACTTTGTGAGACAACCAAGATAAGTCAAGACAAACTCACCGAATACTCGTCATCAAGGCGGGGGGAGACATTTTGAACAACCAAGTTCATGCACAACTTGGCACTGTTGCACCGAAATCTCACACATGCCATGCAATTGTTTTCACCATTGCATGCCAATCGATTGAACTGGTATTGGTTCCTTGTGCGACGTCTGCATGACACTTCGGACCGCCGTGGACAAACATCCCGAATATGGGACTACAATCAAGACTTCTACTAAAAGCGAGCTAGGTGGGAGATGTCATTGCTGCATTTTAGACACTTGGTTGACACACTGGTGATCGTCCTGAATGTTCAGGACGATCGTCCTGAAAACTGCCTGAAAAGCCCAAAATCAGCCATTTTTGGACACTCAATCGGCCATAGAACGGGCTAGACAGCTCGAAATGTCACAAAACTTGTTTGTGGTGATGCGCATTTGCCCTCCGGTCGTTTTGAGCTACTTGGAAAAGGACTCTTTACTCGCCTGCTTGCTGCTTGCTGCTGCTAAAAATGTGTTGCTCACCCTTGGACCCTAAGTAGGGTGCTCGACAGGGGAAACCCAGCTCGGTAAACACATACTTATCTTGCCACCGTTGCCAATAAAATGCAAAACTGTGCTCATTTCCGCACCCACATCAATTGAAATCACAACAGCACAACAGTGCAGAAAGCTGACAACGGCAAATCAAAATCAGGAAATCTGGGCTGAAATAGCTGATTTCTACTCCCTGCGATATCTATTTGAAGCACCTGATCATCCTCACCAAACGGACCACCACTGCCCCTGGTTGGGAACCCGAGCAGTAGCTTCTGAGATGTCTGAGAAGTTTCCGAAAATGGTCAGCCACTCCCCAAAAGGCCGTTTGTGACCATGCAAACGCCCACAACTTGGCACCATCGCATCAACAATCATCAACAATCCAAATGCGCACCCACACTCATCATCTCATGCCCCTCAATCCAGGGGGTCGCAAAGGCACTTTGCCAAACATCCAGACACCCGGATGAGAGGGTTTGGGATTCGTGTGGAAAACTCCTGAAAACCCTGGAACTTCGCTGACATGTACACTGACGCGTTGTGTTAAGCCGCAGAGATGCACATATCTTGGCAGAAGAGCATTGGAACTGCCATCTGCTTCGGAAACAGGCATGTCAACCAGATTTCAGGATCTGCCAAATGAGTGTTGCTGTGGTCGCGGTGGACTGGCATGCATGTAAATGGTGTGTTTGAATTTGTGTTTTTGAGTGCAGTTTGCAGGCAGTGAAAATGTATTCCGGAGGATGGAGACAGTGTGCGTGCGTGCGTGCGTGCGTGCGTGCGAGCGAGCATGCATGTGTGTGTGTGGGTGTGTTTGTGTGTGCATGTGTGTATATCTCTCTGGGACGTTACGTTTCATGCCAACACGGAGCGTTTTCGGGGGTCGGTGCCTTTGTTGCCTCATTTGTGCCCGCTGAGTGTCCCGGAGGTAGGGGTATGTGGGGTATATTCGGAAAGCCCTTGAAAAGGGCTATTTGGAACACCCTGGGTCTGCATGCTGTACTGACGAGATGTTAGAGATTTTCGTCCGTTTCGGTTGATGCACGAGCTGCTTGCTGCCTCCTTTTGTCAATAGGCAGCTACCATGTCTGCATACAAATTCACACAACGTGCTGTTGCCTCCCCCGATGCACCACAGAAACCTTTGGTGCGCAAAAGGGCCCGCTCCGGGGGTGCAAACTGGGTGCAGGTGACCCGGCACCCTGCGCCGCAGGCCAAAAAGCCTCGCACGGGCGGTTCACAGCAACCTGCATGCACCCACGAGGAGCACGACATTCTGACGACCACTGAGGCCGCTGCTTTTGCAACCCAGTTTTGGGACCGTAAAGTGCACCCCACCAAGGCCTCACAACAGGAATTTCTGGCAACCTGCATCGATGTCGATTTGGACCAAAATGTGAAACACGCAGGTCGCCAGAAATACACGAGAAAGAGGGGGCACCGGACAACGTACTTTGTACCCTACCGTGTTTGCGTGCCGACTTTGCAGCAACCTGGGGTCGAAAATCGTGCAAACACCGAAAAGTTTGGCCTCGATGCTCAAAAATATCGTCAGCTACCCCCCCCTAACCCATGCATTTCTGAAATGGCCTTTTCTCACAGATTTCAAAAAGTATACACATACCCCCCCCTACGGAATGAAATTTTGGTGCTCTGGACGAAAAATGGAGAAAACCCTGAAAATACGCGAAGTTGCTCCGCGTTGGCATATTCTGAATGTCCCCGAGAGATATATGTGTATAAGTATGTGTGTGTGTGTGTATGTGTGTGTGTGTGTGTGTGTGTGTATGTGTATGTGTGTATGTGTCTGTGCATGTGTGTATGTGTGGGACAGAAATCAGCAGCTGGCGGTGGGCTACAGAACCGCACCGAGAAGGAAGAGTAGGGGAATCGTGAGCTGATCAGCTGTCCAGCGCAGTGGGACAATGCCGAGAAACAGGGTGGGCGACGGTGGGACGGGAGGTCCACTGCTGTGGGGCGTGGGGCACCTTTGAGCTCAAATCCACGCTTCGTAGTGAAATAGAACAGCAGCTTTCCGGCCAGCTCCTTCTGCATCATCCCGCCGGGGGCCTTAGGGCCTGGCAGGGTGTACTCCTTCTTCACCGTCTTTGACTTCACGGAGCGGGTGACCAGCGAGAACAGCCCTGGCAATGCCAGGACATAGGTGCCCAGGGACACGTAATAGGATGCCTTGGAGTACCCCGTGCCATCGTCCGCAAAGGAGGCGTCAGGCATGCTCAACAGGAGCGACGTCAACGCTGGGGCCCAGTAGTGCACATGGCCTGAGACAACATGAAGTGGATTACCGTCAACCGAAAGCGGCTTTTCATGGGACAGTAAACGCTGCGGAGAAAACGAAACCTAATCTGCCGAACCAGCAGGGGAGATTCCAGCGCACCGCACATCAACCGCAAATCTCTGCAATCATGGCTCTTTGCTGTTGCTCTGACAGAGCCCAAACATTTTCATGGCAACGCCAAACTGTTGTCCACCACCACGTGCACCCAGATAACTCAGGATGTCAAATGTAGTTGCCCAACAGGTAGATATGAAAAATTGGCGGGCGCATTTCAGGAATTTCCAACCAAGTTGGCAGTCGAGGCAAAAATATTCCTAGAAAATTGCTATGGCCAACCCCTCAAGCACCAACCTGGCCTCGACCACGGCATCCACGTCGAAGTCCCAAGCGAGGGACAGGGCGTTGACGGCCCCATGCACCGCCTGCATGGCATTTCCTTGACGCAAATGGGCCAGATTTCATGAAATATTGCAAGCACTCAGGCCGAGCCAAGAGTGCCAGCCGGAATGCCTGCCAAAAAATCAGGGCACAGCCGCAGGCATGGTGGAGCCTTGCCGGCAACATGCCAAGCTTGGGGAAGAGGGCGCACAGACCCCAAAAAGTGAAAGCACATAGCCAGCCAACACACCGACTTGCCTTGGAGCCATTTGCATCTCGTTTGCACCCCTGCATTCCATGCCCCGGGGCTCAGAGGGAGACAGCTTCTGCGGTACGTCCATTAGGGCACACAGCATCTCGACTGCACCTAGGCACATAGCATCTGGGGGCAGACTCCATGTACTTGTTGTCCAAATGCCTTTTTGAGATGACTCCAGCTTTTTTTGAGATGACTCCAGCTTTTTTTGAGATGACTCCAGTTTTTTTTGAGATGACTCCAGCTTTTCTCCAGCGGACCAAATACTTGCACGGAGAATGCGCTTCATATTTATTCTAGATCGGCGGTGGGGATTGCTCCCCCTTCCGGGTTGGTCCAATGCAATCATGGCACTACACGCGATTACCCACGCATGAACAAAGCCCCTTAGATTTGGCTGGCACTGGCAATCCAACTGTCCCCACCAGAACACTATCATTTTATTTGCTCTCAATTTTGAACGTTGGTCGATTTTGAAGGTAGCCGACGGTTTGATGGTCTGCCAGTGATCTCGGGAGTTTCTACACTTAACAGCTCGTTCGATCCAATTGACAGGGAGTGACTCAAGACAAGTGGAAGGTCTGAGGTCTGAGGGGAGTGGCAATCCTTGGACAGCTTGCTCACCTTTCAATTGGCTTGTCTTCTTGGCGTAGACAACGGGCTGACCCACCTGAGAAAGCTGCAAAAGACAGTTCCTATGGATCGTGAGGTCGAGGTGTACCTGTCCCCACATCCTCCATAGCATCCAGAGCTTCCTTAGGCTGGGACTTCCAAGGCTTGACCTTAGCCATCAGGCCTCCAAACATTGCAGCAAGACAACCCAACTCGATTCCGAGGACACTCCAATCCTTCTCGGCCTATCGGTCAAGAAGAATGAGCATTGACGATGGATGGCCTATCTCCATCGGCAGCAAAAAGATGGTGTGGGGCTGGCGTTATGTACCTGACAAATATTGTACCCAAATGATCAGCCAAACAGCCTTGCTTGTGAGTTGTACGCTGCGCAAGGGGAGCTGGGGGTCCAGGACGCACCAATGGTGAGGGCGTCTGGGGCACCCAACAGTGCGTGTCAACGGTCCTTCATTGTGTAAGGCTGTGCATTGCATCGCCAAGTGGGCCCGTATTGGTGCGGGTGTTGGTGGATCAATTAAGCGATGGTGGTGTGTGGACCTTTTTGACAGCTTTCAGGTTCACCTGGGATCTTTTTCATTGAATCTGGCATCTTCAAAATAAGGGATTTCCCATGGGTCTGGTGTAAAGCTCATCGTTGTGCTGTATGTCCAGCCGAAAGTGGGTGCAGGGGGGAGGAGGTTGGCATGACGCCTTGGGTGCAGGGGGGGTCAGCTTGGCCTACTTTGGTGCGCCGGACCTCGGAATTACCCCTCTACACTTCCCATGCCCTTTCAAACCTTTCAAACAGTGGGGTTGGTGTCCCGATCAATGATGTTACCTCTTCAGTGTTAGCACCAGATGAATGATGAAGGGTGGCAACTCCTGGCAAGCTACCTATGGTTTACCGTCCATGACGGAGCACCAAGCCAATTGCAAAATCACACGGAGCCTAGGGTCAGGACTCCTTGCAGCTTGACGCTTGCTGCCTGCTCGTAGTAGGCCCCAACAGGAGGTTGATTGACGCTTCATCACAGTTACCAGCCACAACCTCATTCACTGTGTCTTTGATTGCAAGTGAATAGAGATTCGTCTATTCCAAGCACTGAGGTAAGGCCGATAAGGGCACACACACTCTAAGAACACACAGTGTTTTGGGGGTACTACATACTGGCACCCAGCTATCTGTGACTGACTGTCAGTGCGATGTCGAGCTCAAAGATAGCCCCCCTTCCCTCCCACCTTTTTGTGCGGACGACAATCTTTTCAACATGTGCACAAAACAGTGTCGTTGTTCCCTGCGGGACAAAGCACAACCCAATGACGCAACGACGAGAGCACAGGCTCAACAGCTTGATAGGCCTCAATAGGAATCTATCTGCACACGTGGAAGCCGAAACATAGCCTTCGTGGAGGAGTCCAACACTCACGCACTGTCAACAGGAGATTGTGCATTATTCGGAGACAACTTCATCTGATGAATCAAGGCTTCGCAGACTTCGCAGACGCACCAACAGGAGCTTGTGCATGGAAAGACAACTTCATTTGATGAATCAAGGCTTCGCAGACGCACGGACTGCCCTGGACCACGGGCCGCCCAAATCGAGCTCACGAGTGTTTCGTACAACAGATGTTTTTAGCTGAACCCAACCTGGTTGGCGACCCGAACGAAGTCCACTTGTATGCCGTGTGCTGCAAAAGGGCGACCTGGTGGCAGCTGGACTGCAGTTGGACTTGGGGCGACATACCATCACTGGGACACGGGGCTCTCCCATTGCTTTTTTCACCAACTGCGACCGCTCCTCGACGGGCACCTAAGGACGTGGTGATGGACGTGCGTGCTACTTACAGTGAGGACGCACCCTACATCTGAGTCGCCAAACGCATACCACCTGGTCACTTTGCGCGGCGTAGTGGGCCTGGTTGACGAAATTGGGTATGACACGACGAGGGATGGCAGGATCCACAACTTTAGACGAGGGTGCGACTCGAGAAGGTTGCACAACGAAATTTGTGGCACCTGCAAGTTGAGAGTTGTTCAGGCAAATTGAAGAACCTTGCTAGTTGAGACGCAGGCTTTTCGGTTTGCGGGCTTTAACGATACCGCAGGGATGGCATCAGCCGAAAAGGGAAAGATGACAACCTGATTGGCCAGAATGTGCCACAACGCCAAGGAGTAGAAGGAGAGCAGCCCCGCACATAGAGGCAACGGCCCAGTGAGTGGCGCCATCCTGGGAAGGTGACACATAACACGGAAAGATGGTTGGCTGCAGGCAACACGAAGCATTCAACAGCGAAAGTTAACAAACCTGTGGATGCATAAGAGGGGCTCGCACGCTTGAACTCATCTTATTTTCACAACGCTGCAAGAAAGTACGTGGTAGGCCATGTACTTCAGCCACACAAAACGCATCGTCGTCGTTGGCTTAAGGTTCCACAAAGAAAGAGGAGATCAAGGTTACAACAGGGTAATGATCCCGCCGACCGCAGCCCCAAAATGGCTGAAGCCACCGGGGTGCAGGGAAGGAACGACGTTGACTGCATCTAGCGACAAGCCCAGAATAGCAATACAACGGCAGAGCTTGGATCTGCATTTTGCGAGAACCGGCATCGCCACAACCGAACTGGATTTCAGTGGACAATCCCCGTGAATCTTCTGCCGCGTGTGACCGTTTGAGACACTGTCCTCAGCCGAAACGACTCAGCCCCCCCCTTTCGCCTGGCTAACTGGTGGACTGAGTCACGAAAAGGCCCTGCAGACGGACCGAATCAAGTCACGCACTCGATTCACAGCATTGATTTCCCAATTGATGGAAACAGATGAAATCCACAATTATATTACTCGAAAACTTAGGCTGCGAAGTTTGCGCGGGCGGCAGTGTGCGACAGAGGGCGCGACATCTGAACATCGAGTATGGCCACACCCAGGTTTGTAAAACATTTTTCAGCAACCCCCCAGGTCGATTAGGTATGACTATGTAACATTCTGAGAAACCGATCCCCATTTTGCTCAGTTACAGCAATTACAGCAAAAAGCGGAAATTTGTCGCTGATGGTGTATTCTACGCCGAACTGAATGAATTTTTGAAGAGAGAGCTCGCTGAGGTATAGATTTGTAATGCATTATTCTTCATCGATCCCGCCATTCGGCAACCTTAATAATAACAACCTTTTCTTCCTTAGGATGGTTACTCAGGTGTTGAGGTGCGTGTTACCCCACAGCGGACTGAGATTATCATCCGAGCTACCAGGACCAAGGAAGTTCTTGGAGACAAGGGTCGTCGTATCCGCGAGCTGACCAGTGTTGTGCAGAAACGTTTCAATTTCCCTGACAATGGCGTAGAATTGTACGCGGAGCGTGTGCTCAACCGTGGTTTGAGTGCCATCGCACAGGTTATATTCCCCTTTGCCCGCATAAATGGAAACAATCCGGCCCATAACACTAGAACATAATGCGCGACACTGTCTTATCAGGCCGAGTCTCTCCGATACAAGCTGATGGGTGGTTTGGCTGTGCGTCGTGCCTGCTATGGTGTGCTGAGGTTCGTCATGGACAACCATGCCAAGGGGTGCGAGATCATTGTGTCAGGCAAGCTGCGCGCTCAGCGCGCTAAGTCCATGAAGTTCAAGGATGGCTACATGATCAAGTCCGGCCACCCATCTGACATGTTTGTCGACAAGGCTGTTCGTCACGTGTACTTGCGACAGGGTGTGCTTGGAATCAAGGTATCCATCATGTTGCCGTTCGATCCAAGCGGCAAGATGGGTCCTGACAAACCGATCCCCGACCAGGTGACCATCCTGAACCCCAAGGAGGATGCTTTGTAAATGACTGACTGGACTGATGGATACTCGGTGTGAACAAGCCTCATGGGCATTTGAGTTTGCATGCAGGTGCAGTGTTGGCCCATTGGCGGAATGTGACGCATGGCGAGAGGCCAAAGCCAATCAAATTTTCAAGAGCACTAAAAAAGATACAACTTTTCGAAGTTCCGAAACGAGCCAATGTCCCCTCCCGACTTTACCGGTAGTTCGTAGGTCAGGTAGTTGTACAATGGTGTGACGCCAACCGTGAGGATAATTTCTGTGCAAGCAGCCATCAAGATGTTATCCTGCTGAAGATCCATTAATGAGGGGTAATGGGACCAATCGGAATCATCTGGTCAGTAAATTTTCCAGCAAGGAATCAATGGCGCTTTGGCTCAAGTGAGAACATCTACTGAGGGCTACATGACAATCCAGCCTGGGAACCCTCCTCTGACGCTCAGCAGGAGAGTCCATTTTTTGGTGGTTGCCAGCACATTTCTGTGAACTTAGCACAGCTCCCTTTATTTGAGACATGCCCTGCCACCAGGTGAAAAAGCAGCAATTTTTGGGCGTGCATCCCTCTCACCCCGCTATTCTTCCTCATTCAATGTCAGTGTCAAATGAGGGAGTGCGTGTATTCGGGCAAACAAAATTTGAAATAGAATCCTTCAGAAACGGACACATCTGCTTTGACAGCATTACTTTACAGTAGAAAAGGGGTCTTTTTGCAGTGCGCGAGAATCCCCCTGCCCCCTCACCCTTTATAGAATGTGTAGGGCATCAAGAAAGTTTGTTGCAATGGTTTCAATAGAGAGCAGCGTTTGTGAAAATGAAAACGGCAAGCGGTGTTTTGGTAAGTTTCACAGGCACTGAAGCGCCATGCAGATGCTGTTTTTTCTTGGTAATGTGTGCAGTAACTGGGGAGGCCAACTGCAGACCCATGTACATCATGGTTAACCACTGTGTTCAGGAGGTGAACTGATAGCAGGAATGGGAATACACATGGGAATGGGTGTTGATTTTAAAAAGTAGCCAATTTCAAATGAAGGCTTCTTACAGGCGTGCTGTTTTTGACCACACATATTGAATTTAAAACACCTTTGAAACGGGGAATGCTTTCACGAAAAAAAATTGTTCCATTTGGATTGTTTTCCAGCGCATGGGTCAAGCTGGATTGTTGGGATGGCTTGTCGGTAATGAGTGGGTGCAACAGTTGGATGTTTTTGGCGCAACACATGGGGTTGATTTTCTGCATGCAGCAACACAGGATGCATAGTGGTCCGTCCAAGAAGTAGCATGCCCCAGAAAGGTTAGCATAAACAAATGACTTGGTGTTGGCTTCTTGAGAAAGTTTTTGCCAAATGAAAAACTTTCTGTGTCAAGAGTGTTGGTATATGATTTTTAATTTTTTTCCGATGAATTCTCAACCCACTGTCCGGACAAAAGTGGCTATACATATTACCAATTGCACTTGATAGACAGCTGTCAGGATTAAATGAAAGAAAAATTCATACCAAACCTCAAAGGAATCCGAGATGGGTAAGGGAAAGGAGCAGGTAGTGTGCCACATGCTTTGAAGCGAGATTGGCAACTGTTCGTGTTGTTGTTGCTGGGTCAAGTCCCGCAGCTTGGAAATGGTTTTGGTTGTGGGTTTAATTAGAATTGATGGTGTGTGCATTGGTGTGCCAACACAATCTTGCCAATTCTGATTACGCACTGCACCTGCTTGATGTGATTCATCAATGCCAGGCGAGCAGAGAACTAATTATCCTCTTTCAGGGAAATACTAGAGTGTTTCATTTGCTCATTGTCCCAAGAGACATGCAATGGGCGAACGATCGCAAGTGCCGCCCTCTCCTCCCCCAATAAACGCAAAATGCGTTCTGAAACAACCTTGTCTTCTCATTTTCGGGACTTTGCTTCATCTCCGTGGACTCTCTCCCTGTTCGGTATAAAACCGTGCATTGTAGCACCTTTGCATGCTCGCAAACTGGATACACCCATCTACGGAGCGTATCTAATACTATATGCCGTTTTCCAAGAGTGTGCTGCACCTAGATACTAAACTCGGACAAGAATTCGTACTAGTGCCCATTCCCGCCCAACGGCCCAGTGATTGTACCCAAGTCTTACGGAACCTGCATAGCAGGGCCCGATGATCCACCAAGAACCGCACCAGCACCGTGGAGTGAATCTGCGAACGACATTTGTGCAGCGCCCCAATCAAAGTGTAGGTCTTTTTTCACGGGTAGACCATGTGCGTTGCACTAAGTTATCCTTGCCCTGGAGCTTCCAGCTGAAGAATGCCACTCGGTGAAATTTGCCCTGGTCATCCTTCTGTTCCACCGATGGCCTTACAGCAGCATGGTGATTGGCATTTGTATGAATTAGAAAACATAGTCATATTAGGAATTTGCAACATAACAGAAATTCACATCAGTTGGTTGATTGGTTCAAATGCCTCAATCATCTCATGAGTCCATTTAATTGTAGGCAAATGGCACATGCGATGTAGAAGTCAAGTCACCGATGTGCCTAGTTCATTTCGGTATAACCTTCATGAAGGAAGATACCTCCGCTCACGTTAGTGGTAAAGGAGTAAGAAAAAGTCACTACCATGTCCTATGTTGGGGAGTTGATCCAGGCCAAGCCCCCCCTACTCTTTAGGAAGTAATGAAGACTAACACTTGATCATTTTTATCACTTTTCTGAAACATAAAGTTCATTTTTCAAAGTAACCGGGGTTATAACCCTAGCCTCCCCCATGAAGTTCACGCCTACCACTCACTAGAGCGGAGGTATCTTCCTTCAGGGAGGTAATACCGAAATAAACTAGGCACTTCATGCCCTTTTCTTTACAAATTAAGCCTAGTGGTCTCCCACCTCAGGACCTAGATACTCAATCGTTCCTCCCACTTATTGTGGTTCCTTTTTTAACTCTAACTCTAACTTTAACTTTAACTTTAACTCTGGATTCAAGTTGCTTGGCCAAGCTGGCCAAGCCATATCCTGTGTCTGGCCCAACCTACTTGCCCATAGTTGCTAACCTGCTCCATTGTATCTCAAACTGTGCACATGAAGTACAAGAGTGATCCAAAAGTGATCCACGGATCACGTACCCCATAACCCCCCCCCCCCTCCCCACTGCCTAGTGTTTGGATCAAAAATGATCCGGATCACCCCGCCCATAACCTCCCCCCCCCCTCCCCTGCGTGCCGCACACTAGTCAACAATTTTCCTTCAAGAACTTTCATCGTTTGTTGTCGCACAAATGCATTGTGCCCAAGCACATGCTAACACCGGTGTTCACACATTGCTCGTTGCCCTTGGCATTTCTTTGCACCCACGTGCACACCTGGGTGCATGTGCATGCCTGAAGGCCGGGTAGAGAGGTAGAGTGAGGCGTTTGATGAATTAGAAAAGGAACCTATGACTGTTACAACTGCACACGAGACACACCAAGTGTTTCTGCCTCTAGCCTGCTCTTTGCCCGAAGGAGGCCCCACGTTTCTTTTGGAACCCTGTCGGCTCCTTCTCAACAGTCATCAATTATCGCTGTGGGTGCTTACTGTAGCGATCGGGAGAGCACTTGACGGGGCGCAATTCTTCAGTCAATCGGGGGCAACCCGGCAGGAGTGGAAAAGGCAGAGTCCAAACTGTGACATCGCGGGAACTACTCCGGCTGTTTCCACGATGACCATCTCAAAAGGTGCACGCAGCGCAAGTACTTCCGTTGTCGTTTTTGCACTCGGTCTTGTTTTTGGGTGTCACCCCCCAAGAGCTTGTTTTTGTAGTAGCACCAAAGCTGCTGACCAAGATCCCTCTTTAAACACTTAGATGGGCAGCTTTTCTACTCCACACCGAGTAGTGAAGTCCCATCCCAAACGTGCACATATTCTGCTCGCAATTGTTACGTCATGAGGAGCGAGTGTGTTAGAAGGCACCCAAACTAATCTTTGTTGCTTGGGGTTTTGAACAAACAAGAACATACTACCACTTGCACTTCCACACGAAAGTGTGGTTTGCAAAAAGTAAGCACACAGTGGAAGGGTGGCATTTTGTTTTCACAACCATGCCCTCCCTTGATACCATGGATGTGTTGTGGATGCATCGTGTAGTTCTATGGGCATGGGCCACAAAAACCCTATGCACCCATCACCGAGGTTCCTTATGGCATCCTCACTTTCACAACTGTAGCATCTGGTGGTCTGCACATGTTTTGGAGGAATGCAAAAAGATTTTCACCGGAGTTTGACTGACCCGAGCCACCATGCTAAACTAAGACTGCACATTTCGAATGGCCCCCTCCTGTGGAAAGCACACTGATGTTATTGGGTCCGTTATTGGTACGTGTCAATATCATCAACATCCATGGCTCAATATGCGAAAAACTGAAATGTTCTGCATGACACAGGGGATAGTGGAGTGCCTCGGACGCAAAAAACCTGAAGTACACAACAATGCACCAATAACACCACCTTGTCCAGCGAGCAAACACACAGGAGAACCCCAGTATCCGACCTGAGTAAATTTGCAAAATGGAAAGTGAGGGTTCCCTTGCCCCCTGTGTGACATTCCATCGGGTTGTTGTTCCTTTACGGAGCCCTGGACAGTCATCCGTTCTTCCCTTCGCACAACCTGACCATAAGGTTCGGAGTTGGTTTCATGCAAAAATAACCGATTGTTTTCAATTATTTGTATAAAAATAACCAATTATTCCGATTATATGACATAAAAATAATCGGTCATTTTCGATTGTTGTCTCTACGAAATGCAATTATTGCCGAAAAGCGGTGAACTTTTACCTAAGGGATAGTAAACAGGAAACGAGAGGTGAAAGAAATGCTAAACCTTTGACTTTAATCCCAAATTGCCTGTGATTTTGCAAAATCTTTTGGCTTTTGATAAGAAACATTTCATGGTGTATCAACGAAATATTTCTTTTTCATACATAACTTGTCCGATGAATTGGTTCATACCGGTTTTCAAAATAATCAGTTTTGCCGATTATTTGTCACATTGGACCCAATTAATCCAATTAATTGGTAAAACCGATTCCGAACCTTGCCTGACCATATTGAGGCTCGGGGGTGGGGATAGGTCACTAGTGGGTCTATTTTGACCCATGTCCCTATATATTCTTGGCGCCAAAGGCGCCTGAAAATTTTGTCTTTGTATTTTCTCTTATGTCGTCTTGGTAGCTTCGTTGTGGGGTGCCTCCTGAGGTTGACCCCCCCCCCCCATAGGTGCCTCTGGTCAAAAAGTGGGTGGGTGCCCCTCTCATTTGACCCCCTCCCTTCCCGTTGGTAAGCAAAAGCCTGCACTAGACACCTGTAGCTGTTGACAGTCGCTAACACCGCCGAGCGACCTCTGTGGGTTGGGTTTGGGTCAGAGGGAAGGGGGGAAAGCACGATGGAGCATAGCACACGGCACGGGAAGGGTTGGGTGTGGAACGACGCAGCGTTAAAAACAACTAGAGTGTCACTTATACCTGCTTCCTGCAGTGTGGCCATCTAGTTTTCTTTTCTTGCCCAAAATTGGGCCCAAGTGGGCAAAGATGTCCGTTGTGGACCATTGAGACGCCCATCGAATGGCATTAGAGTAGACCACCGCAATTTGGGCTAAAACCACAGCATCTCGTGCAGAATATGACTTTGGGCCTGTTTTCGCTTTTTTGAAATCATCTTAACACACCAACTTGTTCATGGGCTGGCGTCCCCCACGGGGCTGTTTTCGCTTGCTTGATTGGTGTTGCTGCTGCTTATTGCTGGGTGCTGCTTGGTGCTGCTTGGTGTTGCTTGCTGCCAGCAACTGCTTGCTGCTCCTGGTCGCCACAAACCTCTCTTCCAAGAGCCCGAAAGAAAGTTCACTTGGGGGCTGGTCAATGTACCCCTTGAGACTGTACCCCAACCCCCACCCGCTTTGCATTACCCCTAGGCCCTGGGTGGGGGATGTGGGTATTGACTTGAAGGGCGGACTACCTGCGTAATGTAGTTTCGTTCACTTCTCATACCCGTCTGGACCCAGATAAGTGCAACCACCCCACAGTCCACTATGGTGAGGGGGGTCGTTTGACTGTTTTTGCTGTCCACGCGCCTCTGTCCACAGGCCGTCCACAGCCTGCCTCGCTGTGTTTCTGTGTGCGTGAGACCTCCTGCCCCCCGTTGACTATGCAAGGGCGATTACTATGCAGGGGTGGGGGGTACAGAGAAAAGCAGGCAATAAACCCGTGTGCATCTCAAAACCTGCCCTTTAAACAAGCAGGAATCTGGCTTTCCAAAAAGGCTTTCTGCTGCATGAGCATGCTTCCCCGTAGTCCACAATGCGGCTCAGGCACACATGGTGCAGCTCACACGAAAATGCCACATATTCCGCACAACCTGGTAGAAACACACCAATTCCAAGCAACACGCATCTGCCACTCATTTGCAGTTCTTTGTAGAAGCTTTGTGGTCAGCAAATGTGAAAAGGAGCGTGAACAACAAGCAGGGGGGGGGGGGGGGGTCCTGCTTGCCTTTTTCTGACTCAAGCATGAGGCTGCCTGAACCCCAAACCGATCCAGCATGGGCAGCGGGTCTGAGTGGGGGCGCTCAGCCTGTGATGGTCCCGGGCGTAAAACCACCCCCAAATGGGGGATAAAACCACCCTTAAAACCACCCCGGGTGGTTGTATGCCCACTTTTATGGGGGATAAAACCACCCCTTTTGGCGGATAAAACCACCCCTTTGGGAGGATATAACCACCCCTTATGGGGGATAAAACCACCCCCCCTTGTTAAAACCACCCCCTTCGGGGGGATAAAACCACCCCAGGGTGGTTTTATGCCACCAAAGCATAAAATGACACAACACGGCAAAACAAAGCAAAACAATCTAAACCAAAGAAATCTGAAGAGTGCACTGTGCGAAACGATACTTATATGGCTTGATAGCATGATATCCACACACTTACAAACCCCTCCATAACAAAAACCTCCTGGAGCCGGGTCATCCCTGTCATACCAGGTTCTGACTGAGCAGCAACAATTCCACAACTTTGCCTCAGGGCACTGAAAGCCTGCAGGCCCTAAGGCGATGCTTATTCCATCAATGAATTGGTATCGGACGAAGATTCAGGCCTCCTGTGCAGTAGCCCACTCCAGGGCAAGCCCTCTGCATTAGCTCCCCCCCCCCCCCGCCTCCCCCCCAACTCCATACAAGTCTTTCATGTGTCTTCCACTGTGCTCGTTGTGTGTGGTCACCAGGACTTCTTCCTTTGTGCTTGAGTAGGACGTGTGAACAACTTGCGGAATAATAATACAGATGCTTTGCCAACCAGCGACACAAACAAAAATCCCTCCCTGGCACCTGGATGATCCCTGATTCCCTCATCTTTGATCCCTGACTCATGACACATTCTCTGGAAGTAAAGCAGGGTGCAGAACGGGGTGCGTTGACAAATGAACACCAAAGGAGTGAATCTCAGTTGACTAGGCTGTAGTGTGCCTTCCAACGTGCATGGGATGATCTACTGTTCAACTGGCTGAGACGTGAAACTCTTCTTCCTGTGATAAACCATCCTGAATTCCTGTCTCTGCTGCCCCTTGGGGCCAGGCTTCGTTCAGATGACCTTCAGTAACACAAGTAACACAGACACGGCACAGAAAAATTTCATGTCTGCAACATCCCTGACCTGTTGAAGTCCAAAAATGTGTGGAACCCGAGGGCAGGGGGCAAGAAGGCGGGGGTGGCCCAGGCGGGAGGGCAGGAGAGGAACTTACAGGTTTATATTATTTATATCCCACCCTGCTCTCTCGGACCCCTTGAGTGCCTGGGCGTCCTCTCCTCTCCCCCCAGTAGGGCAAGAAGGTGAAACCTGCCTGCCCGGGCACCCAGCCATCAAACAGCACCTGTTTAACTAAGAAAGGATGGTTCGCCAAAAATGAAAAAATAAAATTGCAAAGCGGTGCTGTCAGTGGCCCCCTGTGTTTAAGTGACTTTTGTTTGTTTCTGGTTTGGGCTGGTTGCTTCGGGGAAGGGGTCGAGAGCAGGGGGGAGGGATTTAAGGGGTATGTGCGCCTGTCAGTGACTGATAGGGGGGACCCGTAGCAACACACATGAAATGATGTCCTGCACACCTGAATAGCCGTCCTACATCCACCACAACCATGGAAAACCCAATATCCACTGGTAAAAAAAGTTGTGTGAGCATTCGACTGCGGAACCAGGGGGCGGTTCTTGCACAAGGCGGTTCCTAGGCACGGGGGGGGGGGGTAAGGCACAACACAGCAAAGCAAAGCAAAACAATCGAAACCAAAGCAGGCTGAAGAGTGCACTGTGCGTCTGTCTGTCTTCCGGGACTGAGTTTCCTGGTTCACATTGAGATCGGCCAACCCCCCCCCCCCCTGGCCAATAAGGGGATAAAATCACCAGAAATGGGGGATAAAACCACCCCAAAGGAGTGATAAAACCCCCCCAATGACCAAATCGGGGGATAAAACCACCCCTTTGGGGGGATAAACCCACCCCTGCAAAAGGGGGGATAAAACCACCCCCAGGTGGCATAAAACCACCCCAGGGGTCAAAAATGGCCAAAAAGGGGGTTGGGGGTGGTTTTATCCCCCATTTGGGGGTGGTTTTATACCCACGACCACAGCCTGTGAAGCATCCCAACAGGTAGCATGACTGTATGGGGCATGAAATTGATCTGGCAGTTCAGTTTCAGGCACAAATTTGCATTCCAAAGACAAATGGACTGCAGAAAGTTGGAAACCAACCTTGAACATGGGGTGGAAATGCAGGGGCAAATTGGAGAAACCAGAGGTTTCCTGAAATGACTACAATAACAAAGGGGTGGAAAATGGGACTCAGAAGAGCAAAGCATGTGCTCAGAACGTCCAACATAGTACAGCAGGGCCTGTCAGCGTTGGAAAATGGGGTGAGGAAGAGCAAAGCCCTCCACCCTGACATCACTGTCGGATTACCCCTCTCCAAGTTTTTCAAACCCGCTGTCTGTTGCCTTTGAGGGGGGCTCAGACCCCCGCAGACTCAGCATGTTGTCATGCCGGCTTGGGGCAAGGGCAGCCGTGGTAGGTTGTGTCTTGCATTGAGCCCTCCGATTTCCATTCACGTTGCAAGCACATAAGGTCCCCTCAGGTTAGTTTCACTGCTCGAAGTTCTTGCACGTCTTGCACAGGCTTGGGTCGGCTCAAGGCAGCTTTGTCCTGTGGGCCACAAAAGGCAAATACCCATCAAACATTATCACAAACAAAAACCCACAACAACGGATGGACACCCATCGACTTCAGGATTGCCTCCCGCAAATCTGTAACCCGATGGGGGTACCCTGATGGCCATGGGCAAGGATGTATTGGAAAAGAGGAGGTGGGGTGCAACCCAAAAGCTTGTGTACCAAAAATGGCCCAAATCAATATTTCCTTTTGTAATTTCTATTGCCTTTGGCAAGTCCACCTCGCCGAGAATCTGCTGCAAGCAATGAACCCCCCAGTGGCTGGTTTTGCAATCATTCATCCAATCCATCCGCATCATCGCACCCCATGGGTTGATAACGCACTTCCATTGTTACCAAAAAAATTGATCGCCCAACCACAGCCAAAGGGTACCTGAGGTTTCAGAGAGAACCCAGGAATCGCCGTTTTCCATTCTGGCCTGAAAATGGGGGGAGCCTGTCAGCAGTCCAATACATCCTTGGCCATCAGCCCCTTTTGGCAGTGTGTTGCATCCACAGGAGCAGACCAAAGGGCGAAAACTGTAAGGGCTTCGTGTTGCAGTGTCCGCATTAGGCTCTGGCCGCGCCTGCCCCGCGACTGTCATCGCCTTCTGTCCATCTTGCCAACTCGTGGCGCATCCGTTGAGTGTCTGGCAAACTGGTGTTCATCCCTCGACCCTACCTCCGCTGGCCAGGTTAGCTGTCCGGGCTCTACTGGGTTAGGCGTACATGCTGGTCAGGGGTCACTTCCTCCCCGTGCTGCTAATGTAGCTGGCCCCATCTGGCCACACGTGGTCGGGCGTTGTGGGGGCCTTAGGTTGAAAAACCCTACCCCCCGGGGGGGGGGGGGGCTCCCGCCTAAAGGAGGCACCCAAATTTTTCAAAAAGGCATCCCGCCCCCCGGGGGCAGGGTAGGCATGCCACTAAGCAAAGGCCTGGTCCAGTGTCGGTTGCCGGTTGGGTGTGAGAAACCTAGAGCTGTCGCAGACGACGCCAGAAGTAAGCAGACATCAATGAAAGAAGACATATGGCTTAGCTCCAATGTACCCTTCCACGCTGCAGGTTGTCATGTTGCAAAAATCTAGCAGTAGCTCTTTAAGGAACGTCGGCACAAGTTTGCTGTGGTGGATCCCATCATCGTATGCAGGCAAATTGGCCATTGCATGGTCGTGAACCCCTGAAAGCAGCTTAACCCGAGTTCCGGCCCAGAACTTGTCCATTTTGGCGTTGGCCACACGTATGGACTCATTAATGATTGAAGTGTAATTCACCCTAGGCGCCTCGGTGGTGTTCTGCTCGGGCTCGGTCGTGTTTTGTATCTTGGGGTTGCCCTTGAATTTAAATTCGCGAGTTACGGGTGTGTACTCAAGCCAATACACCCGTGTCTTGGGGCTAAGGTCCTGGACCAAGCTCTTCAAGTGTGGTCCACCACGCTCCAAGTCTTGCAGCCACTCCCAATGGTCCGGTTGCTCCAGCAAAGTGTAGTACCCAGAATTTAGGATGAACACGTCGGGCGCCGTCTGTGGGTCCCGAGCCCAAGTAGAGTTGAGTTGGCGGATTAAATTGGTGTCCCAAAAGGCAGTTTGCCAACCGAAATTCACCTCTGTAGAGGCCGCTTTACCGCGGCAGTTGCACAGCCCGAAACAAAGGCGGTGTTTGTATCGCTGCCTCATGGACTGTTTGGGCGACACACCACAGGCCTCCTTCTGCATCTGCCGAAAAGGGATGCAATCCGGTGACAACTTCAGCATTGCAATAAGAGTGAATAGCCACTGCCGGGCCACCGAAGTGCCCAAGATCCAAACCGATCGGTCGCGAAGGCAAGACCGAGCGAGGACGTCGCACCCCCCACGCATTGCGCCACGTGTTGAGCAGTTGTACTCCGGGAGCATGCGGCCGTAGTTCGAGGAGCTACGGGCCCACGGAATCGGCTCATGACTGTTGGTTTGGCTGCTGCGGTGGGTGGCTTTGCAAGCAAGAGGCAGGAGGAGGAGGCCCACAAGCGCATCCAACCTCAGCGAGCATGACCGATGACGCATGCACCCCAGCACAAGAAAAAAAAGGCGGACAATCACTGCGACCTGGGGTTGCCAAGGATGGACATGGAGACGTGCAGTGTAGAAATGGACGGTAACAGGCAAGAAAACAAGAAAAGAGGGAAATGACAGAAATCTGGTGGAAACGAATGTGCAAATGCCCCCTTGGCGTTTGCCTGTTTGCAGTTGTTCGTTTCCCCACCTTTCCTTGAGTTCCCAGCATTCCCACACGTGGGTACATCGTGGAGCACATTGTGTTTAGACTTGTTGTGGGGCGGCGTGCACTCATCGCGAGGTAAAATCACTGCCACAAGGGCTCTTTTTGGGGACTATCGACAAGCTCCCCAACTCCAGGGCCATTCTCAGTCTATAATTCAAGATGTAGTGCATCTGCTTCTTGGCAATCAGTTGACCAACTCCAGTTTTATTGCTAATCGGGGACGCCTACAATTCATCATCGGCCGTGTGGTACTGCTCGTCGTCGTCATTCCTGGAGGATGACGTTGTTGTTTGCAACCAGTGAATGAAATTGTCACAGGAAATGTGGGGCCATGCTGCCTGTACTACCCGCGGATCCTCGGAAGACAGGGCCTGCAGCATTTGCACATTGTCTAAACCTGCACCTGATGCACACCACACTCGTCAGGGTAAAATGTCGCCACCTTCATTAAAGATGAAAAATTCCCATGAAATTATCCCTGCCCGAAATTTTCACTCTCCCTGTATGGCCCAAAAATGGTGCTCTTTGGGGCGGGGCCAGAGGCACCGGTGACCTGTACACCGTGTGGCGTTTGCTAAGGAAATCATTGAAGCCCAGCATATACCTGCTACCTCTATGTCCTCCAAAATACCGGTACTTGGCATCACCCTCTGCAGCTCAAAGTTGCAAACCAGAAGGGGCCACAACCACTTCACTGCATTGCTTGAATTCAACCATGCCAAACCCAACATTTCGGCGAACTCGGCCGAATTCGGCCGCCGAAAGGGGGGGGGGCGTTTGGCATAGGGTGTCACCACTTGTCTCCGTATCCAATCTCTGAGAGCTCCACCGCACCAGCCACTGCACCGGGTAGGAGACTGCAGGTAGGGCGCCCCCAGACAAAGCATGCCGGTGCAGAGAGAAGTAGAAATCAAAAATGAAGATCCAAACCGGGACCGTGTCAGCAATTTCTATGGTTATGCAAACCACTCACATGTCACATTAAACCTTCGGGGGGAGACCATGTGGCACCAGTTAAGGCAAGGCATCAAATACCCCCCCCCCTCCCCCTTGTCCTAACACGGGCTGGGTTCCGTAAAACGGCGGGAACACGGGGTCGCGGTGTTTGTACGTGACATATAAGAAGGGACCCCTGGAACCGCAAAAACCATGGTCCCAAAAAGTGCGGAAACACAGGGTCGCGGCGTTAGGACAAGGGCATGTTGGGACAACAGGGGGCGCGGGGGGGTACTGAGGCACCTATGGGCACCAAAAGCCGGGTCAGCAGGGCGAGCACCCAACGGATATGAGGCTCACAGAGGCAAATGGTCCAGCCAGCAATGTAGTCAGCACCCACATGAACATGCAGCCTTGAAGGCACATCTCTGTGTTGTTCTGTGGGCAATCGGGTAGTGTGCAAGATCAAGGTATCAAACAATCAGTGCTGGTAAACACTGCAAAGGAGACGTATACAACGCAAGGGAAAGGGCACTAGCAAGCGAGGGAGAGGGAGAGGGAGGGAGGGAGGGAGGGAGGGAGGGAGGGAGGGAGGGAGGGAGGGAGGGAGGGAGGGAGGGAGGGAGGGAGGGAGGGAGGGAGGGAGGGAGGGAGGGACTGATATGTCCAATGACCTTTGGTGAGCCAGCCCCTGGCTACCTATCGACCATTGCAGCAGACTGCACATGCGCCTTGTCAACAACCCAGAGGGACGAGCCACGCTGACATTGATGGTGACGCCGCGCTGCAGCTGTGGAAACCTTGTGCCCGTGTGATGGTGTTCCACACCTGCCAGGGGCAGCTACATACAGGCCGCCGGGGGCGGGGGGGGGGCGTGAAAATAGATACGGGATTCCACATGCGTACGCAATCCCAATGCACGCAGGGGACGGCTTGGACAGAGGGTAGGAGGGGGCGAGACACAGTGGTCGGGTCCCTTCGGGACGTCCTAACACGCCTGCCCATTGATCACCTGGCGCCTGTAATCCGGTTCACACAGTGCCAAGGGCACGCAGTCTCGGAGGACTGCGCCATGGAGCACAGTGTGGGACATGAGAGCCTGTGTGAAGTGAGATGGACCCCATACACGACACTACACTACACTTGAATCCCCTGGAGGTGCCGCAAATGGCCATGACCCTCGGTGTTGCAGGGCTTCATGTGGACACAAACATGACATTTCGGCCTTTGTACAAGGCTCTGGGGGGCTACCCCTGAGTGTCCAAGTCATGGCGTTTGTGGTACTTCCCTCTGTACCCCTCCCCCCTTGCAAGAGCAACACCAAAGTTCCAAAATTTGACGGAAACAGCACCTCTCGTTGCTCTGACAAGGGCGTTGTTTGTGCGCGCCGTGAGAAAACACAAGAGGTGACTATTGCGTCATGAATGTACTAGTCGTCAGTTGATTCCCCAATCTCCACCTCCAAAGGACAAGAAGGGGGTGAAGGTGGGTGGCAGGGCAGCAACCAATATCCCTAAAATACCATTCCCAGCCTCAAATCACTGCAAAAACATGGTCATCATGGACCACCAGAAAATGGAACCGCCAAACGGTTCCACGGTTCCAAAAGTTGCGGAAACAACATCTGCTGTTGCTCTGACAAGGGTGTGGCTCTCGCAAAGGGGGGGAAGGGGGTTTGCAATCGTGCATTGATGTAAAATCGCACATGCAGCCCCCCTAACCAGAATTTCGGGGAGCCTGGGGAGTGGTGGTGAACAGAAGAAATCACCGTCATCAATGCGTCGGACCTCCCATGCTATGGCCGAGCAACGTAAGCAGAGGCGGTCAAGGGGCTGAGGAAGAGGAGGAGAGTCTGCCAAGTCCAGTGCACCGGCCAGGGCACACAGGCAGCTGCAGCGCTCGAGCGTCCTTGCTGGGCATCCCTCCCACACACATTGCCAAAGATATGCGGGCTTGCGGAAGTGTGCCGTCGAAATAACAAGAGGGCTTTGGTAGAAGCCCCGTCCCATAGACACGCCAAAGGCATGCAGTCTCGGAGAGCTGTGTCACGTGCGGACTGTGGTCAGAAAGCATTTAGGCTGGAACAAGTCACATTGGCTCCCGGGCCCCAAAGGAGCAATACCACACTGCACAGAAGCTGTCGGAGAAACATCTCTGAATTGGGACCCATGCAATTGGACAGGCTCCATTTGCACAAGCGGGAAGGGCTGGAACTCTTCCTAGCGTCACAAAAAAAGTCTAACCCGAAGCCTTGGAAACCTAACTCCCAAAGCCCTCATCCTTGCAGCCCTACCACCCCCGCAACCCTCACCCCTGCAACCCGAACCCTTGCAACTCTAACCCTCGCAACCCCCCACCCCGCAAGCCTAAACCTGGCAACTCTAACTCCTGCAACCGCAACCCCTGCCACCCTAACCCTTGCAACCCTAACCCTTGCAACCCTTGCAACCCTCACCTCAGCAGCGCCACCCCTAGCGTCATTAACCATACCAACACCAACCCCATTAACCCTAACGCTCGCAATCCTAATGCCAGCAACCCTAGACCTGGCAACCCTAACCCCAGCACCCTGATGGCGGTAATCCTAACCTCAGCAAGCCTAACCTGAGCAGCGCTCGCACCAGCGAATCTCACTCCATCAACCCCTAACCTGTGCCCCAGCAATCCTAACACCAGCGACCCTCACCCTTGCCTCGGCCCAGTAACCCCAAACCGAGCAACGCTAACCCTAATCAACCCTGAAACATGCAATTCTAGCAACCCTCACCTTAGCAACCCAACCCCCACAACTCTAACTCTAGCAACTCTAAGCCCAGCAACCCTAACTCCCATTACCTTAACCTCAGCAACCCTGACCCTAGCGCCCCTGACCCAAGGAAGACTTACCCCAGCAAACCAACCCCAACCGCAGCACCCCACAACAAAGGAAACCAGAGCAGAGCAGGTGGAGGACAATCAAAGTGTGTCCAGGATTGAAGCCACACAGCGTGAAAAACCAAGTGTAAAAAAAATGCAACAGGGTGATTAATCTGTGCACATGAAACTGCCAAATGAAGCTGTCAAAGTGTCTTAAAGGAGGGAAATTGGTAATGCCCAAATGCAGCAACTGAAACAGGAAAACCTATGCACCGCGTAGCACTCATGACGCCACATGAAGCTGCCACAGGCCGCCAATGATGCAAAGATCACACAGCAAGAGGGTTATCAATCCGTGCACCAGCCGTCATGAGGTCCGCAAGTGCTGGGGGCCCACCCAGCCCACGCGGAATGGGTCCCACCAGGGTCTGACATGAATCAACACCAATTTTTTTTCAACTTTGTTCCTGGACTACACAGGGTACTAAGAAAAGTGCACTGTGGTAAGTTTCGCCCCTGTGGTGACCCCTTTTGGCCCTCCAAAAATTGTAACACTTGAAAATTGGCTATTCTGGAGGCAATGGGAGCAAAAATGGGTCCCAGAACGCGCTTTTCCAAAGGGTTATCCCGCAAGATTCCCATCTTCCGCATCGGGTCTTTGCCGGTGGTTGGCGATTTCTGTCCTGTAACTTGGACTTGGGTCAATCTATTCTGGACATATAAAAATGGCGAATTTTGCGGGCTTCGACTTCAAGTCTGTGGTTTCAATTCTGGTTGTTACTGCGTCGTGATTTGTGGAAGCAATTGGCTACCCTTGGTTCGGCTGATGATTCTGAGATATATGTGTTGAGGCACTACAATTGGGGCGAAGGGGGGGGGGGGGGGCAAAATTGTCCTCCCGGCGCCGTCGGCTTCCATGGCCATGCCATCCCAAGGCCGCTCACCTGGTGCGACTCTGTATTGCGGAAGGTCAGGGGATGGGGTGGCATCTGGAAACCAAAGGGGCACCCCCCAGCCCCGTCCCCGTGACCTCCAACGACGTGCGCCACTCCAAAATAACAAAGGAACGATCTTGGACACCCGTGCTCCGTCGGACCAAGCGCTACGGCTGAAGAGGGAGGGTATATATATATACGGAACCCACACGAACTGCACAAATTCGAGGGGAGGGGGGTGTACTGGCCCCGCGCCCTCCTCTTTGAGGGGATGACCCCTCCCCCCGGGGCAGAGCCGGACACCCGCTCCTCCTACACACGTGCGCACATCTCCCCTTGTTCTTGGGGCTACGGGGGTCTGTGGGGGAAGGGTGGGCCCAGGACCTGATGTCACAAGGTGATCATCTTTGCCCCCTTCCCCCCAAAACGGACGGGGGCGAGTGGCCCTCGTTGCGTGCCCCGCCGCACCAGAGCCCGTGCCGGATGGACAGACCAACGGGGGGAACGACCAAATGCCCCCCTCTTTGAGGGGATGACCCCACGACGCAGGGGCGGATTCGGGTTTGGATTTGGTGGCCAATCTGAAGGCGCACGGGACGCCTCGGGGGTGCGCGACGGTGGGCCCGGCGACGCTTGGCCGGCCGTGCCATATGAGATGCACTCCCCGGGCCCTCGACAGACCCTTCCCCGTGTGCGCCTTGCGGTGGCCCCAGGTCTGCTGGCAGTGCAGGGCCATGTCTGTCTCGGCCTCCAAGATGCTCCAGGTACTGGGCCCTTCTCCCATCGCCGGCGCTCGAGGAGGGGCGGACTGCCCCCCCCCCCCCCCCCACACACACACATGCCGCGGGCATCGAAGGCATACGATACAAAGCTCGTCATTATGCCTCAGCCCGGCGTCACACGCGCCCTTGCAGAGTCCCGTCCCGGCACAGCCCTGCTCTAGCGCCCACCCCCGTACACCCGCAGGAACGGCCTCTCGATCGCGTGGTGGGTCACCACCGCGAGGGGGAGTGCGGCGGCGTACGAGAACGCCGCAAACAGGGTCATGTTCCGAAGCGAGACCGCCTCGAGGGACACGGCAGGGAAGACGTACATGCCCATGAGGAACGCGGGCCACTGCAGCAGGTACACGCAGTAGCTGAGGCGGGACAAGTGGTACGTCAGCCCCCCGCAGCGCAGCAGCCGGTGCACGCCATCCCCGGCCCAGAACGTCTGGTACAGCAGCACCGCCAGGAGCACACTCATGACCGGGGGCATGGCCACCATGACGCCCGGCTCCGCCCGCAGGACCTCCTCCGAGGGCTCGTTGACGCGGGTGAACAGCGGGACGAGGTACAGCAGAGGGACCGCCAGCCGGGCGGGCCACGACAGAAGTCGGGGGAGGGAGGGCGCCTGGCGGCCCGTCTGCTCCTGCCCCACCAGCCAGCCCAGCCACCAGCCCATGACGAAGGGCGTGAGGGAGGCTGCGGTGCAGATCCAGTTGGCGTGGATCCACGTGGCGGTCTTCTGGTACACTTCGGGGTCGTGCTCGTAAGGCCCTTTGGTGTTGAGGGGGAGGAAGCAGGGCGGCCCCCCGATGATACCCAAAACATCGTGAGTCACCCGACCGAAGTATTAGAAGGGGGGGAGGGAGGGGGGGAGGGGGTCTAGGGGGGGGGGGGGGGGCTTCGGCCGGACACCCCCTCCTCCTATGGTCCCCCTATGGTCCCCGCCAAAGGCGGGCCGAAAAATTTCAAGTTCAAATCCTCTTGGCGCCGAAGGCGCGGAAGCAAAATTTCGGCTGTAAGCCTCAAACATTAGAAGAGGAGGAGGGGGGGGGGTCCAAGGGGAGGGGGTAGGGGGTCCGGGGGTAGAGGGGGATCAGGGGAGGTACCCCCCCTCCTCCTACAGTGTACGGCCGTTCTAATACTTCCCTGCCCGACCCTCCCTCACTGTGCGAAACAACGCCAAAACCAATGCGGGTACTGGACCCAAAGCGATGGGAGGGGGGGTATGAATCATTTCAAACTCTGCTCAAAGAATCACAACAGAATGCAGCAAACCGAACGCTCTGTTGTCCAACTGCCGACTGCCAACTTCGGGGGCAAGGGGGAGGGACCCCTTGCTATGGGAACCACATGCGCGTGCACGGCCCTCTACCAGTGGCCCACGGAGGTGTTCGGGCCACAGGCACTGCGGAGGCATTGTTCAGTTGGACTCGCCGCCTATTCTCAAGATCTTTGACAGTCCCGAGCACGCGTCTCGACAAGCCACTAGGCCTTTAGGCCCCAAGGTCCAACAACGACAAACAGAGGGAGGGCATGGCCAAATGGGGCCAGCAGATGCAAGTGCCCGCCCACTGGTGACCCCTGACCTGCATGTACGCCCCTGATCCATTGGAAAAACGGCCAGGCGTATGGGCGTAAGCCTGGCTGTATGTTTGCCAACCTACAGCCCAACAGGCGACAGCTGACCTGGTACAGTGCCGCAGGAAGGAAGGGACCTTGGCCCTCAACCCCAGCCATTGAACACTCGGACAGCAAGCACAGAGAGCAATGATCTGGAACACTGAACTGAGAGCAATGAAGACCGTTGGGCAGGCGCGGTTGGAGCTAATTGCGGTGAAGCAAACCTGACCCATTGTGCCCCCCCCCCTCCGTTGGCCGATAATGCCAGTAATGCATGGTGTCTTTATCCGACACTGATTGCTGATGTCTGACTGACAGCTGCTGACTGTGATTGTCTGACTAACTGTAGTCAGACATGATGTTCTGTTTTCTGTTTCAGACACCGTGTGTGTCTGGAGGGTTAACCGGGTTTGGCATAGCGCATGAAGATGCACTTATGCCTTTCTGTGGAGGGCATTACCTCTGGTTTGCATTGGTCTTTCTTTTAATTAGGTCTCACCCCCCTCCGTTGGCCGATGAGGTGCCAGCGTAGCGCAAGCGTACAGCGCAAGCCGGAAGGTCACAACACCTGGTGTACAGTAATATGCAGGCTAGAGGTTTTGGCCGCCAAAACACGGCTCAGTGAAGGTGCAGCTGAGGGCCCAGTTGACAGATTGTACATGCAACGAACTCTATTTGGCTGGATATGGGTGTGTGAGAAATGAACTGCCAAACATTGCTGCGTGTGCATACCAGGGCGTGCATGTGTGGGGTGCCTTGTTGACCTGCGCCCCCCCCCCCCCCGTGCCCAAGAATCACCCTGCGAAAGAACAAGCCCCTGGTTGCACGGCACTTTTCCTGACACTACTTTTTTTTTGGCCGAGAATTGGGTTTTCATGGCTGCGGTGGATGTAGGTGTGGTTGGACGTAGGGCATGTGGGACCAACTGTGATGTGCGTTACATGACGGCACATGCATGTGGAACGCAAATGCACTTGTCCGTGCGTTTGACTGTGAGAGAGGAAGGGGCACAGGTCATCCGCCACAACACGCCGAGTGTTGTTATTGGGCCACTACGGGGGTGACTCATGGTCGTGTCCAAGAACCACTTGCTGGGTGCACAGCAGAACATTGGTGATTCCTGGGCACGGGTTTGGGGGGGGGTTTGGCACAAGGCCTCGGTATCTGATTGTTTGCCTTTGGCGGCGCCTATTGACCTCTCGCCACTGCTCATTCTGGTCGGCCCGAATGTGTTTTGGTTGTGTCAACGGAGCCCCCGGACGACTTGTCCTGTTTGACTACTCCGGGGGTCGGCTGTCCCGGAGATGGGGCTGTTGCCCGTGCCGTTGACCAGGGGCATCCAGATGCACACCCCGGTTTGGGGGGGGGGGGGACCTTGGGCGTGGTGATCGGTGTGTCAGCCATCGGTACGCCCTGTTACTGCGGTGCAAGGCGCCTATGATCTATCACTGAAGATCTTTTCTCTTTGCATTTGCTGTGTGAGCCCCCAGACACCAGCGCTGTCAAGTGCAAACAAAGATACAAGGCTCGTGCTGCCCTAGTAGTGGGTTCAGGACAACAGGACAGGAGAACGGAGGGGGGGGGGGTACGAGCTATTTCTGGCTGGTCCAACGCCCCCACGAAGGGGCCGGGGCCTGCGATCAAGCAGTACCATGCATCGGCCGCCCCCACCCACCCCCCCACGCCCCCTTAGCCCCCGTCTGTACCTTGGAAGCCGGGGAGGCCCTCGAAGAACGGCCGCCACTCGACGGAGAACATGCTCCAGAAGTGGAAGGCGCCGGGACCGAGCGCCAGGAAGGAGAAGGACGTGTTGAACACCGCCCGCCGCAGGGCCAGCGCGGCCGCGCCCAGCCCCGCGAAGTGCAGGTGGCGGCGCGGGGCGCGCCCAGCGGCGCATAGCAGGAGCCCAAGGAGGTGGAGCTGGAAGTCCACACAGACGGTCCAGGCGACGGTGTTGGGCATGTCGTGCCACGTCCGGGGATTGGTCCGGAGATTGGGGGACAGCGTGAGGGCGTGCAGTAGGGCCCGGGGCCGCCAGGCCCCCAGCACGAGGCAGCGGTTGACCACCAGCATCAGGACGGTGCTGGCGGCGAAGGCGGGGTACAGCCGCAGCAGCCGGTCGCGGATCCGCCGCAGGAGTGGCCGCGGGGTCCGCGCCTTCAGGGCGAAGAAGAAGCCCGACAGCACGAACAGGCCCCAGACGCCCGTGGGGGCCGCGGAGATGGTGGCGCTCCCCCAGGGCCCGGCGAGGGCGGCGGCGAAGGCGGACGGGGGCGCGGTGGCGCTGTGGGCCTGGGCAGCGTGCGTCAGGATGACCCCGGCGCAGAAGAGCACGCGGAAGGCGTCGCACACGGCGAACACCGGGCGAAGGGCCTTGGGGCGAGGCGGCGGGGGAGGCATTCGCTGGAACGGTGGCGAGGGGGGTGGGTGGGGCGAGGGGCAGGACGGGGGTGGGGGGAGAGGCAGGGGGACCGGCACACATCCATCCCGCCGCCCTACCAAATTCTATCATCCACCCTCTGCGGTGCAGGCCCTCGATGACACCACGTGGGACTTAGTGGAAACCGCCTTCTGGATGGTGCGCACTGGTGGGACATGACTGTGGGGCATAGTGGTTTGATTGTTCTGTCGTTGCTTTACCAACCCCTGCCCCCTCATCATGCCACACAGGGCGTGTGAAGTGATGTCGGGGGGGCGGCGGGGTGGGCATCATGGACTGACTCTTAGTGACATTGATCTGGCAGGCAATGAGGCTGAGGGTATGCTGAACAAGCGACGCATGGGACTGACTGCGCGACCGTGGCGCAGGGGGGGAAATGTTGTCGACATAAGTGGGCAAAGTCACCCCACGACTGGACAAGAACCGCAGCAGTATGTGAAAAAGGACCACAACAAGAACACAGGACAGTGCCTGCTACGGACGAACCACCTTGGAGCTCAAAGGTACTGTGTCTCTTTGCCCATTCCGCTTGCCTGATGCATCTTGGACACCCGCTAGCCCCGCGGCTGCATATCCCTGAGGCGCTGAGAGTCATTTCATCTGAACTGAAGTCCCAGCTCTATGAGCTGCATTATCAGCCCATACAAGGGCGAGATTGTGTCTTGTTAATCAGCACCATGGTCCTGCCTAGACTGAATAGAACTGAATGCCTCCCGTTGACTGAAGAGCAAACACGCTCTCGAGGGAACATGATTGACCATTTCATCTTTGGTGTATGTACGTATGTATGTATGGATGGATGGCCTAAGGGCCTTGAGCGGGTCCCAGGGTAGCAAGGCCCTGAGCTCACCCAGCCATTTAGTGACCGGTGCGTTGAAATCTGGGGGGGCTGAGGGCAGCGCGGCACACCCGATTGCCCAGTGTGCCTTGCGTGCCGCCCACAGCACTAACCCTGGTATGGTAGAGAAGGAGTGCGATACTGGGAAATGCATCCATCACCCTGTTTTACCTTGAATCCTCCATTCACCGAAACAAGTAACCATAAAATGGTTGATACGAGCATAGTAGGCACAGTTGTGAAGGGCGTGGGACACAGTCTCCCTCGCCCCACAAAGGCAATCTGGAGTTTTGAGCTAGGTCGGCACTTTCAGTTTGTACCACAAGCATTGAAAAGCAAAATCTTGCAGGGGCGGGGGTAGCTTAGCTGCCCAAAAGGCCTTCAATCATCCACTGGGGACTTGTGCTGTACCTTGAGTGATGGCGCGATGAGGGCTAGGGAAGAAGACTTAGCCCAGCACCCGGGCCACACTGTTGGTGGTGACCACTTATCGGTTGGCATGAGTGCATAGCTGGACAGTGCTGACTGGTAAACAGGCAGCCACGTGGGCGGAATGTGTTTGGCCAAGTGCGGGCGTATGTGCATGTTGTTGTCAAACAGGTTTGCCACATTGTGGACTCCTTGCCTGATTAGGAGGGGGGAGTAGTAAGTGTTGTTGTGGCGGGTGGGAAAAATGGTGGAGTGCCACAAAGGCAGTTCTCCGATGGGTACACTGAGTTTTACTTTGACCCCTTTCCTGGCCATTGAGTATGCTTTGTAGCATTGGGTATTTTGAATTTTATTTTATGAAAATTTTGCGCTAGCACCCCAAAATAGGGGAAGACTCTGGACTCTGGGAGTGCCGTCCGTTGCACGGACAAGCACCAACAAAAGTGCTTCAGATGATCCAGGGGAGCCACAAAACAAAAGTCCAATATTCAATAATCTAATAATCCAAGGTCGTTCTGGCCAGGCACAACTAGCCCCTTTATCTGCTTTGGGGCACTACAAACACAACCCTCATCCCTGATTCGCTGATAACTGATCCTTGATACATGAAACAATGTTTGGAAGTGAAGCAAGGTGCAGAATGACACCTTGTGCCGGGAATGACTTATTTCCGCAAATAATTAGGATTCCAACGGTATGTCAAGGGGGCGGGGGTGGAACCTCCTCCTTGGAAATGGCAGTTGCAGTGCCGGGCAGAGCAGCCAAGATGCCACCTGCTTTGTCTGGGCACGTACTAATTAAAATCACCTGTAGGTCCCATTGGGGGCGGAGGGGGGATGAAGTTTTGCATGCCCCAAAAGAAGGGGAGCAAATCTACTCAACAGTTTGCAGTGCTCACATCATTGTTCAGGGGACCAGGGGACTGAGGTAAAACATGCAAACCAAAAGCACAAGAAGACGGAGGTCTACAGTGAAGACAAAGAGAACATGGAAGTATGCGTCAAGACCGTGATTCTACCATCATTTATTATGCATACATGACCTCTTTTGTTATTGGGTTCAGGCATGGGTAAATTGGGAGAGCCCTCTTACCAAACGGCGCTGGGGAGAGTTCTCGGAATCAGGAACTGTCAAGGGCACATCCCATTGCATCTTTGCTAAAACGCGGTGCACCGCCGCCGTGATGGACGCGCACACTGACGAAGCCGGATATCCGGATAAAGCAGCTAATTGCATCCACGCGGCACAGGACAACAAGAAGGAGCCCCAGGCTCGTGTGCCGTGGATCTATGATACACTTCTCCATGATAGTATCAATGGTGTTCCTGAAGTGTGCGTAAGTGTCTGGGCGGGTGGGTGGGCCCAAAAATCTTTAAAAGATTCTATAGTGATAGTGCATATGAGTGGTATTATGGGGTGAATCCTGTGATTCGCCTATAGGCGAATCCCTTGATTCCCCCCTAGCCTCCTGACAGGTACAGCTCACACATACACAGTACACAAAGCCAACACTGATGCTTGCTCCTTCACTGGCGCGCCAGGCCCGAAGGGCACCGTGGGTCATCTCTGACTCTCACTCATGCTGGCTCTCGTGGTTCCACATATAAAGGCGTGCTCGCTCACTGACTCACACTGTGCCGTCTCATCCATCGCACTTGCGAGGGGAGCTCTCTTTTATATACCCCGGGTATGGTCCTGCTCTGCCTGCACCACGTGTCGTCCCTCTCCCCCACCTCTCCTCTCCAGCCCACTTTTTTCTCACTCTGGTACATTAGCGCCATGGACAGTCCGTGCAGGAGTGTCAGTCATCCTCATGTCAGCCTCGCCTCAGTCTGAGTCCGTCTGTTCCAGATCATCCTTCACAAGTTTGAATACATCTTTGATGAGGTCCGCTTTTCCATTGAGGGTGACTCTTTGCACTGCAGTGGCATGGTTGGTGAAGGACATCGTCAGCCTGACTCCTGGTGCCAGTCGCAGCTCGTGGCGGTCGAGGTAAAGGTGGCGTTGGGTCTGGTCCTTACTCTTCTCAGCAGGCTCGACCCGTGCCATGGCATACTGCGCCCTGGTGCGTCGCGTGATCCATCCACAGAAGGTCTGCCAGGCGTTATGGAGGTCCCGTTCTGGTACTGGCCGGCACAGCACTAACTCGAAGGATTGCTCGGTCATCCCTCCCAGGCGGTATCTGGGCTGTTCTGCATGGAGGTGCCCTTCCGCTCTCTTAGCTCTCCGCCTCAGCGTGCGCGCCTTCTGCGCAAGCTTGCCCTCCGGGCCCCGAGATCCTCGTGGGCGTTTCGACCCCACTTTCCCCTCGTCATGGGACTCCTCCTCATGTCGGTCGCCCCACTCAGACATGTTGCAGGGGCCTGCTACAGCAAAAAAGAGGGGGCTCCAGCCATCGCTCATGCGAGGAAACCCCCCCCCCCGCTACAGTCGGACCGATCCAAAACTCTGCACAAGGTGCAGCTCTCCGCACAATGTACCCCACTTATGTGCCGCCTCAATTTTTGCCTTGGTGATGCTTGCTGACGCCAGGTCTGGCAAACGGGACACAACATCAGCAGGCATGCGCGCAGTATCAACCCAGACAACATTCAAGGCAAAGCCCGTGTGCCACAACAAATTCCAAAGAGCACGGAGTATCTTCACTTGCGTACATGCCCTCGTCGCCGCCCTCATATTGGTTGCACTGTAGCAGGCCGCTGTATTGTCCACAAACAATGAGACCCTGTGCCACTTCTGGGTCACCGCAAACCTACAGGCATGTAGGACACCACTGAGCTCCGCCTGTTGCTGGTTCTGCGCCGGGATCTTTCGCGTTCGCATGACTCCATTGCGTCCAGAGATACCCAGGCGGTAGCCACCAGCAGTCTCTGCTGCATCCACTGCCAGGAACGGCGCAAAGCCAAAATGCCCAGGCCTTGGGTCAACCGTGGCTGGCACGTACGATATCGCCAGCGCATCGAACAGTGCCGATATCAGGGCCGGGCTCGGGCGGTGCTGAAACCGATGATGTCCCCAACGGAACCTGTGCCACCCCTGCAGAAACAGGGTGACCCCTTTTCGTGGTCCAAATGCCCATTGCATTTTTCCCGTGACCCGTTCCGCCACCTTTGGAGACACAGGCGAGCAGGCCGTTTTTATGGCAATTCCCAAGCACTTTGTGAGCATTTTGTCTGTGTTCCGCACCTCCCCTTTGGCCAGGTCGAACATCTTCCCCAGCCACAGGACATTCTGATCTGGCTCGAGGCAGGATTTTATGGAGATGCGCAGGCCCTTTGCCGTCAAGAAACACGCCAGCCGATGGCCCAGGCTTTTCATGCACTCCCTGTCACGTGACAAGATCAGCACATCATCCAAATAATGGAAACGGTAGACATCGATCCCCTCCACGTGGTTGTCAAAGAACTCCTTCAACAGCGCTGCCAATGTGTCCTGTGCCAGTACCGGGGAAAACTTCCACCCAAACGGGAGGCAGTGGAAGTGCGCCCCCTGTATGCGAAACAGTCCCCTATGTTCAGCTGGGATTTGCAGGCTCCAGTAGAAGTTGGATATGTCCAAGGTAATGCCCCACAATGGTGCTCCACGGTGTATCTCCCGTTGGATGGTCTGAAAGACCGTGTGAATAGATGGAAGCCTGACCTTGCGCAGCGGCACCTTCGAGCAGTCGTTCAGATTTCGCATGTCAATGATGAAGGAGCACTTCACATCATTTTTGGGCTTAACGAAAGCCGACACATTGTCCGTGAGGTCCTCCCACTCAAGGGCACCCAAACACGTGGGGTCCCTGCACAGGAACCCATCGTCCACCAGCACTCCAATCATGCGTCTGGTGTGCAACGACGGCTGCCATACATCGAATCCTCCACAATCGTGCCCCGACTTCCAACTCCGTATATCCCAAATGAGGCGCTTTGGGATGTTCGCGTTCCACACATCTAAAGGGATGTCCAGGCTGCCCTTCTCTCCAAGGCCCGCATCAATCATTCTTTCTGAGATACCTCCCGACGGGCCATCCCCGTCATATCCGTCGTAGTCCTGACCCAGCAGGTCCCAGTTGAGCTCATGCAGATCCCCCATGTGGCGCAGGATCGTGTCCAGGTGTGCCTGCCCACCGTCCACATCTCTGAGGCGCTCCCGCGCTCGGAGGATTACCGCAAGCGCGGCCCGAAAAAGCTCATTTCGCGGGATATTCGAGACCCGCTCGATCCGTCTCGAAGCCGACCACGCACACGCCCGCACCCGCCTATATGTGACCCACGCTCCTGCAGTACTTCCTCCTCCAACTCCCATGAGGCACTTTAACCTACGTGGCTTGTGCTGCCTGCCCACCTCGTTGTCGGGTGACGCCCGTCTCGATTTACCTCCCCCCCCCCTACCCCACAGGCCGTCCGGCCATTCGCCTCCTCACGCACTGCGTCTCCTCTTTCCCCTCCTGCCATCGGCCTTCCGAGGTGAGGGGCTATCCGAGGATGATCCAGAGCACGTGGAATCTCCAGAGTCGCTCTCTGGGGTGCTCCCCTTAGGGATATCGTAGGCCTCAGGGGCCCAGAACTCCGTACACCGTCTGGTTGCCGTTCCCGCAATCCATGGCCTCCCCTTGAGGTAACTGGGGGGGGTAGGCGTTGTGAATGGGTGCCGGATGCGCCCTGGGTGCGGGCAGTTGATGTAGGCCATTGCCGTTCTTGTGCTCCTCCACCTGAACCACGCCTTGATGCTAGGGATCTTGCCCCCAGCCTTGTACATGGTCGCTGGGCCCAGGTGCCTCCATGCATGCCACCTGAGGTCCTTCCACTTTGATCCACGCAAAAGGGTCGCCATGACACGCTGCAGTTTGTCCTCAGAGACCAGTCGCTGGAACTTGTCGAGGTTCCAGCATCTTTGTGCAATCCAGGCGCAGAACTGCAACCATTTGAGGGCCACTCCTGAAACCGTACGGGTAATCCAAGCCCTGTGGACTTTGCGGTCATAGAACTCCGGCGTCCCTGCCAGAACCCCCAGCCTGTGGAAGCTGATGCTGGCTGCCTCGCCGACTCTGAGGCCCAGCAGCGTTGAAAGTATCGCGAGTCCCACCACACACCACTCCAGCTCTGAATCTGCTTGGTGTGCCATGATCTGCAGTGCCTCAAAACTGCCCCACTCCTGTGTTGACTTCTCTTCCAGCCGCTGCGCTGCCTTGAATGCCTTCCACAGTCGTTTTGGGACCGGCTCGCTAACCACCCCCATGGTGTATGCCATGGCCGCCGCATTGAGGATTGTTTTGACCGAACTGCTGCCTTTTCCCTCTCGAATGGCATCACACACGACTTGCTCCACGACCTTGTATGGTCCCCACTCCGGCCGGGCCATATGTGTCTATCGGAGTCGTCGCATTCCTGTCTTGTACGTGCCCAGCGATGTCGTGCTACAGGAGTTTGCGAGGACTTGCTAGTTGCTTTCCAGGACCCCATCCTTGCTGTCCGCCTGGGCTCGACACAATGCGGCATATGCCCGTCGGTATGCCGGCCATTCCCTGGGGATGTCGTCGTCTTCGCTCTCCCCCTCCACTTCTCCTTCATGCCAAAGGAACCTGTTTGGGCTGTCCTCCGCCATGCCCCCCCCTCCCCCCCCTTCCGGGGGAAGTCAACTCTCGCAGTCCCATATCCAGTGGCTGTCTCCACATTCTCCACAAGGCCCCGGGGGGCCCTTCGCCACTTCATATGCGTTGTCGCCCCTCGCAGTGCAGTAGTAGGTGATGTTCTCCAACTCCGCGAACCTGAATCTCCCTTTTCGGGTCGCTTCAATCCATGTGCGTGCTCCCAGTCTTTCCAACTCTGTGGTAGACCTCGGCGCAACCCGGGATTGTGGTTGCTTCCCGGTGCCCTTATGTGAGCCACCAGTCACACTGTGGCCCCCGCTGGGGTACTTCTCTTTATAGTTGTTCTTGGAGACCAGCATCACCTCCCACAGCTCCTTTGCCAGCGTCTCCCCTTTTTCCTCCTCGTTGGACTCCAGGAATTTCTTCAGTGAAGCTGTCGTCTCACGCATCCATTTGGCATTTCCCGGGGCATCAACAAACTCGTCCAGCGCTACAGGGGTCAGGGGTCTCACGATTTTTGCTCTCCGCTTGTGCTCCAGTCTCACTTTGAGTGCCTCCATCTGTTTTGAGATCTCCTGCTCCTCCGGGTCTACAGATGCGTTTGGTTTTCCCACATCCGATGCATCTGCCGTTACCAGATTCAGCTTGTGGCCTTCCCGGATGATGATCCACTTGAAGTTGTCGAAGAGGGCCAGCGCTCCCATTGCCTTTAGCACGAATTCGGGGTCTTCTGGCTTTCGGGTCTCCGGGATGTCCTCAGCAAACTCTCGGATGGTTAGGCGGTGCTTGGCTGCCAGCTGTGCCACCTCCATTCCCGCCTTCGAGATTTCGGCACTGGAGCAGAGCTTCACAAAAGTGCTCCACTGCAACTCCAAAAACGACTTGATGCGAGCCCTGATCTCGTCGCTGACCGCCAGCTCCGTCTCCGTTTTCGCCTTGAACTCCCCTGTCTGGACCTCAATTGTGCATCGACAGCAGCTCTCATAGCGAGCAATGGCGTGGAGGAGTTTGAGTGGATCTTCGTCCCAACCAGAGGCCACCTTGAGGTCCTGCAGCCATTTGTCATGGTCCACCCCCGCATCTCTGATGCGCTGCATGATTTCCACTGCCGCTCTCGCCAAGTGGTCTGCGGGGAGGGTGCTCTTGTAGACCTCGAACTGGCCCTTGGAGACGAAATCTTTGAAGGTGAGGGACTCCATGCTGATGGCTGACATTTGGTCTGGATCTCTTTACTTGGCCTGACGGGCCTGAGAACCCAAAAATGTTTAAAAGATTCTATAGTGATAGTGCATATGAGTGGTATTATGGGGTGAATCCTGTGATTCGCCTATAGGCGAATCCCTTGATATCCGGATAAAGCAGCTAATTGCATCCACGCGGCACAAGACAACAAGAAGGAGCCCCAGGAGTGGATAAAGGGAAGGGAAGGGAAGGGAGCCCCCCCCCCCCCCCAACCACACCCACACACACCCAAATAGGGTGAAAAACACATAAAGAGGGGCTAAAACATGCTTTACATAGCATATTTGATCATTTTGGATGGTCAAAGTATCAAAAAAATCAGGTTCGGAAATCTCCATTTTTAAGCTGCCGAGGCTGGAAAACTGCATAAGTAGGTTGTGCCCTAGACCCCTTGGGAGCCCCCCCCCCCCCAAACACCCAAATAGGGTGAAAAACACATAAAAGGGGTATTGCGCTTTTACTGTCCGCGTGGCTATGCACAGAGGTCGAGGGGTTGGGGGGGAAGGGCCGATCCTTGAGTTCAACGCCCCCCCCCCCCTGTAAAATCATCATTTTAGGACCAAAAATGATCCCCAATGATTTTTTAGATTTTGAACCCCGTACCCCCCCCCCCCCGCACCTGGGTACCCCTTTTTTTGGGGGGGGGGCAGGGGGTCAAAGCTTCTTTGCGTATTGTGGCCGCTATGTGTGTATTTGGACCTGGGTCTTGAAGATCTTTTTTCTTGTATATGGACCCCCTACCCCATGGCGGGAGTCCCGGGTCCCAACTCCAGATACCCCCAGTCGCCCCCCCCCCCCCCCATATGGCCCCTTGCCAGTGAGGACTTAGCCGTTTTCATGTTGGATAGGCTGTTTAGTGGCACGTGAAAGTTTTTTGAAATTCGATTTTTCATGAAACCCTTCCGTTCCCCCTAGGATGGGTTTGGGTGATCATTTGGTGACAATACGGGTACTTGAGCACTCATGGGGACCCACGTAGTGGCCGCTAGGCCTATGTAGCCCGTGCCATGGGCCCTCCGAAAGCCCCAAAATTGCTATTGCGTAGGTTGTTTAGTGACAATTGAAAAATTTTCACATTTCCCCGTATTCTGAAACCCTTCTGTTGTCCCTAGGATGGGCTTGCCAAGGGGGTAGGAACACACTGCACCAAATCAAGACATTTCATGTAACTCAGATTGGGTGGGCGGGTGGGCAGACAAACACAGCTAGGCATCAGCGCAACCCTTGCTCAGGTCGTGGCCTGGGGTGGGTGGAGGTGGGCTCGACGTGCACGATCTCCGGAACCCCCGGGACCCGCCCAACACAGCTCGATGGGGCAACACTACGTGCCACAGGCACCCATCATGCAGCCGACTCCAGCCCCCCTCCCGGTACCCGGCCAGTCCCCAACAGCCCCCCCCGTGGGTGGGTGGGTGGGTGGGTGGGCGGACAGAAAACCGCCTGAAAGTGAAAGGCAAACAATTGTTTGAGCACAAACAAGGGTTTGCCAAGGGTGTAGGAACACACTGCACCAAATCAGGACATTTCATGTAACTCAGACTGGGTGTACTACTCTGTAGACCGGTAAGGCAAAGAAAAACTGCCACGGCGCAGAGGTGTAGCACCAAGCCCCAGACACTCACCGCACACTTGATCTCCAGAAAAAGGCGCCCAAGCGAAGCGTAGAACAATCAGGAGGGGGATAGTACCCCCCCCCCCCCCAAGGCAGCGCAACGACTGCTCAAACAAAGGCCCACATGCGGCGCACAAAGCACCTACAGGCACCTGCATCAAAACAAAAAGGGGCCGCCTCCTCCGTCGCCTCCACGCCGGGCATCGAACCTACGCCCTCCACAACGAGACCCCCGTGCACTTCCAGTATGCTACTCTACCGATGTGGTAGAAAACCCGCACCGATAACCACTAGCCTCAAGTTCCACGCCTACCGCCGATACCTAGTCGCTACACTCCACCCCAACACCAAGAACAACAATTGTTTATGAGGCGGCCTGCGCCGTCGCCTCCACGGTTCGCGACGGCCCGCAAGGACGGAGCGCACTGCGGGGCTGGGCCCCCGTGCACTTTCAGGTATGCTCTCCCCCCGTCTCAAAGGACTCCGACTCGCCCAGGGGGGTCAACCAAAATAATACCTCCTAGATGGAACTCAAGTATACATCCACGACAAGACGAGAACCACCCACAGCGGGCCGCCACTAGCCACACCGCTCCGGGCATCGAACCCCCGCCCCCGCCGCCGGGGCCGCGGATGATACCATTGTACTATACCGACGATATACGGTACCCGCCCTCCATCACATCTGGCTCGATCTTTCCAACACAGGCACTCCGTGGTCCGTCTCGCCGGGTCCATCCCTCCCCCCCCGGTGACCCTCCAAGTCCCTGAGCAGTTACCACTACACTACCCCGGACTCGGTGCCCTTGCCCCAGCACAGGACCCCACGGAACTCGACCTTATCAAGACAACACAACAACTGCTCATACACAAGCCACGTCTCGCGCTCAGCCTGGACGCGATCGCCCCCAAACTCCCCTTGGAGCCGGGACATCGGGTCTGCGGGCTGGAAACCACATGGGACGCACAGAACCCTCACCACGAGACCGGAACAAACAAGGCGCCGCGCCAGCCCACGCAAGACCGACTGCTGGGCACCCAGGACACTCTTGGCCCTGACCTGCAAAAACTGGGCAATGGCCACTTCGGAATCACTCACCAAGGTAACCGTGGTATATCCCAGAGCCACCGCAAGCCTGACCCCCCACGCCAGGGAGTGCAGCTCGACAAGTTGCTGGCTTTGCGCCCGCAACCGCCGCGCTACGTATGACCTGATCCCCAGGAACTCCCAAAATCCCCGCATCCTCCAGGAGGGTCCATCATGGGCGCCATCAACAAAAAGCACGAGCCCCGGCCCCTCCCTCCACCGTCCCAGAAGGACAGGGGTAGCCCTCTGAAGCCCCAACTCCATACACATGGTCTGGACCCGGGCCACCGGAGCACGCCAGAGTTCAGCTGCTACCGTCTGCAAGACCACCAGTGAATCAAGGACAGCCACCAGCGTGTGTCCCAACCCCTCCTCCCTGAGCCAACAATAGGCTCCCGCCGCGAACGGGCACGCCACGCCCCTAGGCCGAACCTGCCAATGGAGGAATCCCAAAAAGGATTGCAGGAGCCTACTTTCCGACCGCCAAACCGCCAGCCGGAGCCAGGCCACAAACATCTGCAGGTGGGCCACCTCATGCGACCACACCATCCGAACCAGGGGGTCCAGCCACTTCCCCAAAAAAACCAACTGGGTGGCCGGTTCCAGGACACTCTTGGGGCTGACAATGAACCCTTCACGCCCCAGGGCAATGACCGTATTACCCGTATTATCATTATTATCATGATGAACCAAAAGGAAATCATCTAGGTAATGCAGCAGGAGAATATCGGGCGGCAGCACCCGCTCCACGATCCGTGCCAGTGTCTGCTGGCATATGAAGGGGCTATATTTCCAGCCAAACGGCAGCCTACCCAACCCCACCACCCGCCCACTAGGACCGGACTGCAGGCGAAAAACCGTGCGTGCCGACTCAAGGAGCACAAAACTCCAAAAGGCATTCTTTAAATCAATATGGGTGCCGTACAAGGGCACCCCCGGGTAGAAAGTGACCAGCAGCTTACTTAACTGCTCCCATGACCGCAGCGAGAATCTCGGGGGGGTGCAATGTCTCCTCTCCAAAAAGACATAACCCCCCCCCCCCGTACAAGAACATGCGCGTGTTCTTATTTTTTTGCGTGTTCTTATTTGTGAGACCCCCATGTGCAGTGTTCCCGGCGCTCTTTGTTTGCAGAAATATGGCAGATTGGAATGTTGATGACCCCTCCTTTTGGTTTAATGATGTTTTGGCTGCCAGAGATGAGGATGAGGCCATTGTGGATGAGTGCTATGAGGCGGCCACGGATGCCTCAGACTATGCTGGTAGTATTAGTGAGGGTGGCAGTGACAGTGACCACGTTGATGCATCAGGGTAAAAATGAAAAATTCCTGGTATGCCAGCAGGGGCCGATAGGTGATGAAATTGGGACCCTAGGAGTCCGGGCCGGGCTGCGTGTTCTTATTTTTGACTAAATAATAAGAACATGCGTGCGTGTTCTTATTTTGACTGCGTGTTCTTGTACGGGGGGGGGGGGGTTTACAATAATGTACCGCTCAATAGGTTCCTGTCTAGTGCAGATGAAAAGGCGTTGATTCTCTGCATTTTGAAGAAATCAGAATTGGCCAACAACGAAGTCATTTTGGAGACACAAGCTAATCACCCCAAATGTCTCCACAAAGATATACAAACATGTACCCTGGAATAGTTTCGTGTCTGGTGGCGATAAAAAACTTGTTTCTCAAAAATGACACTGGCACCCTCAGCGGAACTTTGTCCAAGGATAACAAGTGGCAGAGTCTCCGTATTTTGAACAAATCACATGTGGGGCACAACGAAGTCATTTTGGAGACACAAGCTCATAACCCACAATGTCACCACAAGGGAACATAACCATGAACCCCGAATAGGTGCATATAGGGTGCACATGAAAGGGCTCTTTCTCAAAATTGACACCAACACCCTACGCGGATGTTTGTCCAAGGAGAACAAGGGGTTGATTCTCTGCATTTTCAAGAAATCAGAAGTGGTGCACAACGAAGTCATTTCGGAGACACAAGCTCATCACCCCAAATGTCTCCACAAAGACATTCAAGCATGAACCCTTGAATAGGTGCATGGCTGGAGGGGATAAAAAACTTGTTTCTCGAAAATGACACCGGCACCCTAAGCGGAAAATTGTCCAAGGATGACAAGGGGCTGAGTCTCTGTTTTTGGTACAAATCAGATGTGGGGCATAACAAAGTCATTTTGGAGACACAAGCTCAATACCCCCAATGTTACCACAAGGGCATACAACCATGAACCCCAAGTGGGTGACAATATGGTGCATATGAAAAGGTTGTTTCTCGAAATTCACACCGACACCCTACGCGGATGTTAAGGGGTTGATTCTCTACATTTTGAAGAAATCAGAAGTGGGGCACAATGAAGTGATTTCGGAGGCACAAGCTCATCATCCCTCATGTCTCCACAAAGATATACAACTGGGAACCCTGGAATAGGTTCGTGTGTGGTGAGGATAAAAAGGTTGTTCCTCGAAATTGACACTGGCACCCTCAGCGGAACTTTGTCCCAGGATAACAAGGGGCTCAGTCTCTGTATTTTGAACAAATCTGATGTGGGGCACAACGAAGTCATTTTGGAGACACAAGCCCATCACCCCCAATGTCACCACAAGGACAGACAACCATGAACCCCGAATGGGTGCCTATATGGTGCATATGAAAGGGTTGTTTCTCAAAAATGACACCAGCACCCTCAGCGGAAATTTGTCCAATGATAACAAGTGGCTGAGTCTCCCTATTTTAAACAAATCACATGTGGGGCACAACGAAGTCATTTCGGAGACACAAGCTCATCACCCCCAATGTCACCACAAGGGAACATAACCATGAACCACGAATAGGTGCCTATATGGTGGATATGAAAGGGCTCTTTCTCAAAATTGACACCAACACCCAACGGGGATGTTTGTCCAAGGAGAACAAGGGGTTGATTCACTACATTTTGAAGAAATCAGAAAAGGGGCACCACAAAGTCATTTCGGAGACACAAGCTCATCATCCCACATGCCTGCACAAAGATATACAATCATGAACTGTGGAATAAGTTCGTGTCTGGAGCGGATAAAAAGGTTGTTTCTCAAAATTGACACCGGCACCGTCAGCAGAAATTTGTCTCAGTATAACAAGGGGCCCAGTCTCTGTATTTTGAACAAATCGGATGTGGGGCACAACGAAGTCATTTTGGAGACACAAGCCCATCACCCCCAATGTCACCACAAGGGCAGACAACCATGACCCCCGAATAGGTGCCTATATGGTGCAGATGAAAAAGTTGTTTCTCAAAATTCATACCAACACCCTACGCGGATGTTTGACCAAGTAGAACAAGGGGTTGATTCTCTGCATTTTGAAGAAATAAGAAGTGGGGCACAACGAGGTCATTTCGGAGACACAAGCTCATCAGCCCAAATGTCTCAAATATACAAATATGAACCCTTGCATAGGTTCGTGTCTGGTGCGGATAAAAAGGTTGTTTCTCAAAATTGACGCCGGCACCCTCAGCGGAAATTTGTCCAAAGATAACAAGGGGCGGAGTCTCCGTATTTTGAACAAATTAGATGTGGGGCACAACGAAGTCATTGGGGAGACACAAGCTCATAACCCCCAATGTCACCAACAAAGGCAAACAACGTTGAACCCCACCAGCTGCCTATATGGTGCAGATGAAAAGGATGTTTCTCAAAATTGACACCAACACCCTACGCAGATGCTTGTCCAAGGGGCTCAGCCATAGATTCCCTGGGGGCTGCAGCCCAGTGTCCTGTCACAAACACAGCAACCCAAAAGCAGAATCATCCATAACACAACTGACTGTGTGGGTGAAAAACCTGTTTGCAACAAGAGGAGAGCACTTGCGAGATGAATTATATACACCATAGTCATCCATGACCCCATGCAAGCAAGAACAGGCAGCAGGACCTCTCCTTACACCTGCCTTCATCCAATACTACTGTCCCAGGAGATCCGGGGTGAAGACCAGGAGATCCGGGGTGAAGTCCAGGCCCGCTTGGGCCCAAAAAGGAAGCAGGCTGTGAGGAAGATTTCAAAGGAATAAAAGGAAACAAGATGGCAGCACAAAAGGAAACAAGATGACCAGCACAAAAGTCATTTGTTTCATGGCATTAGAGGCACACTCAGAATCTGACAAGAAACTGGATCCGCACAAATGCCAACCAACAAGATCAACCCCTAAAAGTTTTCCTCAAACACATGGGGTACCAGTTGTGCCTGGTCGAGAAATGCCCAATTACACCATCAAGCCTGAGTTGAGTGCCCAAGGACCTGAGTTTTGAGCTGGCAACACGCTCAGGAGAGTTAAGGGGTTAGGGGGTAGTTAGTGGCTTTCATGCGCACAACAACAATGCTTTGCAATCATTGTTCTGAGCGGAAGTTCAATGCACGCCTCCTAGAGCACTGGCAAAACTCAAATCAGGCACACGTGCGAGGATTGGAGTGAACTTCTGGGAATCCCCAGTAACCAGCCCGCAGCTTCAAGACAGCAAGAACGTGACCAGTTGCTGGCGTGCAACCAACTTTGTGCTCAGTGCCCGTTCCAATAACAGCAACATACGAATGACGAACGGCAAACGGTTGACTTTTCCCGGTTACCAGAGCCAGGGAGAACCAGTAATAAGTAATAAGTAAGGGCAGCACCGGACCCGCACCAGGCCACACAGGGCCTCAGATTCCTATTGGGAGGGGCCAAATTGGATTTTTTTCCGGTTTCGATGGGGGGCACAGGGATCAACGGTACAGTCTGAAGACTGCTACATCCTTTCCGGTGCACGGAACAAACACAGACCCCAGGGCCTTCAATTGAGTGCATTGCAATGAATTTACTGGTTATATTTTGGACACTCCACAAATCAACAACTCGGCGGCTTGCAGCTGCCTTGCGCACCGTTATCTTGCAATGCAACACCACAGTGGAATATTTCTTGATGTGGTGAAGAGATAGTGCACGGGCCTCGTGCTGGATCGCAGTCGGCCGTGCCAAGGCCAGTAGGCAGCTGAAAGTTCACAGGAAAATATTGTTTGGAGTTTGAATTTGAGAGCCGTCCCACAACTAAAGTCAACGAAATGAAGCGACAGCACAGTACTGTCTGGATGCTACAGTACAGCGTTTGTACTAAAGTGGCGCCAACCACGAAAGGTGAGAAGTGATGCACCCTGAAATAAGGGGACAGAAGTGGAGACAGAGGAAAGAACACACCCTACAAAGGTGCGGAAAAACGTATTTCAAAGGCAAGTCTGATTGCAAAAGGTGACTGCCGTAAACTGTCATGCCTTGTCACCGTCACTGCGGAGCCGTCACCTTGAGCAACTCACCCCACAAAGGCAGGGCTAGCAACGGACATCACATGTTAACTGTTAACTGATAATCTGGGACGCAAATTTTGGTAGTAATGGACGGGTTTACAGGCACCAGTCCAATATTGAGCTTGCAAAGCCCCTGTGCCCGGCACGGCAATTTAGCATTATTGCTTTTTGGGCGCTGCTTCCAAAACCCTCTTCTCAAAAGCTGCGTAATGTTGACGATATTCTGTTTCTTGCTGTGCCAACAGCTCAATGTAAACCCCGAGCTTGTGCCGTTCATCTTCGAGTTTTTTTTCAAGATTATCGTCCTCCGTAGGTGCGTCGCCAGCTGCAGCTCTAGCTGCAGCGACAGCCGCCTCCAAGCTCTTGCCACATTCCTCTATCGCTTTGCACACCGCCGCATACCTCATAATACCCAAGTTCGACATTGCGCCTTTCAAGGAGTGTGCTGCTTTCCAAAGACGGAAGTAGTCACTCTCACTGTAAGAACGGTTGATCTCTGCGCAGTCCTTCTTGATTGCGTCAAATAGCATGTTATTCAGGTCTTGAAGTAATTCGACGTTGTCGTTGACCTGATCCATAGCCATCGACTCGTTGATCACAGGTTTCTCCCCGAGACCCAGCTGTTGGAAAGCGTTGTCAACTGTCATTTGGCCAGCCGGCACATTCATTTTTTCTTGTGCTGTCCGATTTTGTGGAATGGCACCACCTTGAGGCGCTGGTTTACTTTCTGGTTCAGCAGCAGTAGAGTTTCCGCACCCCATTGTTCAGGCAACGAAAAAAATAGACACTCAGAAAGTGCGGATGCTTGTCCAAGTAGAACAAGGGGTTGATTCTCTGCATTTTCAAGAAATAAGAAGTGGGGCACAACGTAGTCATTTCGGAGACACAAGCCCATTACCCCAGATGTCTCCACAAAGATATACAACCATGAACCCTTGAATAGGTTCGTGTCTGGTGCGGATAAAAAGGTTGCGTCTCAAAATTGACGCCGGCACCCTCAGCGGAAATTTGTCCAAAGATGACAAGGGGCGGAGTCTGTGTATTTTAAACAAATCACATGTGGGGCACAACGTAGTCATTTCGGAGACACAAGCCCATTACCCCAAATGTGTCTCCACAAAGATATGCAAGCATGGACCCTTGAATAGGTTCGTGTCTGGTGCGGATAAAAAGGTTGCGTCTCAAAATTGACGCCGGCACCCTCAGCGGAAATTTGTCCAAAGATGACAAGGGGCGGAGTCTGTGTATTTTAAACAAATCACATGTGGGGCACAACGTAGTCATTTCGGAGACACAAGCCCATTACCCCAAATGTGTCTCCACAAAGATATGCAAGCATGGACCCTTGAATAGGTTCGTGTCTGGTGCGGATAAAAAGGTTGCGTCTCAAAATTGACGCCGGCACCCTCAGCGGAAATTTGTCCAAAGATGACAAGGGGCGGAGTCTGTGTATTTTAAACAAATCTGATGTGGGGCAGTCATTTTGGAGACACAAGCTCATAACCCCCAATGTCACCACAAGGGCAGACAACCATGAACCCCGAATAGGTGCCTAGATGGTGCATATGAAAGGGTTGTTTCTCAAAATTGACACCAACACCCTACAGGGATGTTTGATCAAGTAGAACAAGGGGTTGATTCTCTGCATTTTGAAGAAATCAGAAGTGGGGCACAACGAAGTCATTTCGGAGACACAAGCTCATCAGCCCAAATGTCTCCGCAAAGATATTCAAAAGTGAAACGATGAATAGGTTCCTGTCTGGTGAGGATAAAAAGGTTGTTTCTCAAAATTGACGCCGGCAACCTCAGCGGAAATTTGTCCCAGGATAACAAGAGGCTGAGTCTCTGTATTTTGAAGAAATCAGAAGTGGGGCACAACGAAGTCATTTTGGAGACACACGATCATCACCCCAAATGTCTCAACAAAGATATACAAGCATGAACCCTTGACTAGGTTCGTGTCGGGTGCGGATCAAAAGATCATGGTCGAAGCTGCACTAAATTTTAGGGTCAAGACATCTACACAGCTGCCATGCAGCATTGCAAGGAGATGGAAAAGAAACATCACCCACTGCCAACTTGGAAAAAAGAGTTTGCAGCCTTCGAAATTAAACGTGGTAGACCGTTACCCATCCGAAGATAGCTAGCGGGGCTTCATCAAGTGCAGACCACAAGCAGCTTGGTGTCAACCACCAGTGAATGCATGCAGCTTCTTTTGGAGCATATTGCGGAGGACCCAAGTGCCCCACTCTTGACCCACGTTCAAAATATGTTGGCGGAAGTGGGAATGACAACCGAAGAAGGCTCTATGGTGTGTGGCACATGTTTCAAGTCTTAATTATCGATACCAATCTCATTGAGCTTTGTTCCATCATCTGCTTGTCTCTCAACGCCACAGTAGCTAAACGCTGGACCGGGTTGGGAAAACTAGTGAAATTTGTTGGGCAACCCGCTTTTGACGCTGTGTATGGCATGGAAAAGAGAAATCTGGAGCCTGCTTTGGGTGTTTTCAAGGAGTGTGAGGGTCTGATGCCTGATAGGCTGTCCGGTATTGTGCTGTAAATGTCTGGCAACAAGAGTACTTTCCCGGGAATCAAAGGTGTTATCAAAATTGCCGGAACCGAAAAATTGTGGAGCTGGCATGTGTTGCACCGGGATGCAGTTACTAAGGGTTTTGTTCATCCAAGCAGGGTTATGCTATTGTTTTGTTCCTTCGAGTTCCTGTTACTATTACATGTGCATTCCAATTTGTCGTCAAAGCTACACTAAATTTCGTCTAGCCTCGCCCGTTCCAAGTTATACACATACTACTTTTTCACTGTGCATTTTGTGATCTGCTCAAGCCAATTTGGGTATGATAACCATGTGCAAGGAACAATGTCGCATTATGGCCGATATCCGTGTGTTGTATGGCAGCTGGACTTGGACAACGAGTCACCATGGCCTCCTTGGGCCTCTGCTATCACGGCCACTTTTTGGTGTTCCCAGATGTATGAAGGGTTGAGAGCCAGGCTCCGGAAGCCCCAAGTCACGCCAAACTTTGAGAAAGCCCATGGTGGGCACATCAGCGTTAAGCTAGGTGACACTATTATTGAGACAGCCAGTGGGAAAGGTTTTGAAGGAAGAGGGAAGACTGGAACTACTCCTTCTATCGTATGGTTGCCCAGTGCCCACATGTATTAGTGCACTGCCCTTTGTCTGCTGTTTGATTGAGGTCCCACGTATGTGGACCCTTCCACTACACAATATGGTGGCTCAATTGTTGCTGAATGGTGTTCTATTTGCTGTAATTGGGGAAGCTGTAGATGTGCGGGCGTGTATTGGGAATCTCAAGGTTGCATGTTCTGAGGAACTTTTCCATGTTGATGTTTGTGTCTACAACTTGTCTAAGGCCTCTGTGGTCTACAGCATGAGATAGTCTGCACTGGCACTCTGCAGTTTGCACCAGTTCAATTCCCGTTTGCCCCAGGATATGTCGTTTACACAGGGTACATTGTCATGTCCGCTTCCTCTTGAAATTGTGTGTTTTTTGCTATGTCACGTGAATTTAGTGAAGCAGAACAGCACGTGGATCATGGTTGCCACACAGCAACCAGATTATGCCCCACCATTGTGTGTGCAGAGTCTGTTCCCAGGTAACATTTCTGTAGCGTATTTGTCCAAGGCGGTCTTGAACGCAAAAAAAAAAGTTGTTCCACAACCTAGTATTTTAAAAAGAGCCCGCGGACAGTATATGTCTTCACCCTGGTGTTCCCAACTGTTGAACCATGAGTCCCTAGCCCCAATTTTGTGCAAGGACACAACCATATGATCCTAGCCCCACATTTGTTGAATGATAGCATCCGAACCCTACCTCACACCCTGCACAATTCAACATGAACAAGAGCAATGTTGTTTTCAATCTAATGCAGTGACGCACCGTTCGACCACCCGAATGTTCCATCGCCGGTGGCACAGCTCATAACAAACCCTCTACAACTGGTACAACCTCTGGAAGTGCACCCTGGTACGCTCCATAAGCTCACCCTGACACGCTCCATAAGCTCACCCTTCCCCCCGCTGACACTCAAACCATGCTTCCTACAAATGGCCTTAAACTCAACTTTAGTCCAGTCATGCAATTTCCCCCTCTCCATTGCCTTCAACACTGCCTCATCCACATCATACGCGAACACCATCTGCGAGGCAGGGTCAGAAGAGGTAGAGGGGACAGCTAATGGGTTACGAAGGTCAGAAGAGGAGCTACTGGCAACTTCACCTAGCAGCTCCAAATCCTCGTCCTCACTGTCTTCGTCCTCACCCTCCAACCCAACCCCATACACATCGCCAATATCGGCGTGACATGTTGCCCTCTTCGGGACAACCCACAAATCTTGAATGTTCAAATGAACCTCTGCCTGAGCATCCTCTTCGAAAGAAATTGGCAAATCCTTGAAAGCAGCAAACCCAAGCAAACCACCATCTTCCACCTCAACCGCATGCCCTTGCTTCTTTTTGCGCAAGTGGAAAGGGGTCTTCCGGAGATCATCAAACACCTCAAAGGGCCCCCAATCCTCTGGTGCCTCCCCATTGCACCTTATTCACAACGTCTCACACATGTGCTCCCTGCTTTGGCCAAAGTCAGTAGCCGTCACGTAGTTGAACACTCTCTCACACGAACACGAGCTTGCCTCCACCCAATCCTCCACTGTAGCACTACCATCCCACTGAGTTCCATTGAAGCGTGTTTGGACATCTTCAATTAGACTGCGAAGAAGCTTCATCCGGCTACCCTTGATGAGGCTACTCCCTACGTCAACACCCAACAATTCCTCCCACCCCCTTGGAATGACATGACGCATGGTGTGCAACAGCTGTGTGCACATCACGTTCATCAAACCCTGGACGGCGACCCGTGCCCTCTTGGTCGCTTGAACTTTCTTGCTTGTGGCACAAACCACATCAAAAACATCGCAAAAAAAGGCCGCGATGAACTTGAAAAGGGGGTGCAAAAGTGCATCGAACAAGCCCTGGGCCTTCTCCCTACGCCCCAGGTCAACCACATGGTTAATGTACCATAGGGTAGGTGTAGGAGAACAGCAGGAAGATTCTCTAGAACGATATCCGGCTCGTGGAACATGGCTTCCACCTAGCGCACACCAGTGCGACGGGAGAAACAAAACTTCCCCCCTTTGCGCCACAAGCCGCGCATTCGCTTGGAGCTGGTCCTATAGAAGCAGGCCAAAAACGACAGTAGATCATCTAGAGCTTCGTACCACACTTGGACCTTTCCCTTCGCAGTGCTGATTGCTCGCATCAGGCAATGCCCCGCATCTTTCACCCAACCAATTAGTTCCTTACGCCCTTTCTCCCTAATATCGTTCAGCAAACCCACGTAGGCACCATAGTGCCGGCACCATCCGAGACCACTGCAATGATGCGCTCCTCGATCACCTTCCGCTCAATGCCCAGCTGCTCAAACACCTTCCAGACGGTGTCATCGTACACGTGAGCATTCGCGGCATCTAGGTCATCATCGGTGGTTTCACTCCCTCTCCCCCTCCCTCCTCGGGGTCGCACCATGTCAAGAAGGCCAACAAAATTTTGTTCCTCCGGAGTACGCACAAAAACCGCAAGCGGCTCACTCTTTGGCCCCCTTCGAGCGCCAGCATCCAGCACAATCGCAAACTTCCTTGCCCCCAAGACACGGCAAAATCAGAAGTGGCCCACAAGTGGGCAAGGTGGCTACATCACCCCTGCCGCCTCGGGGGTCCCCACCGCTTCAGAGCGGGGAGATAAATCAGAAGTGGCCCAGAAGTTGCCAAGGTGGCTACATCACCCTGGCCGCCTGGGGGGTCCCCACCGCTTTAGGGCACGGAGATAAATCGGGAGTGGCCCACAAGTGGGCAAGGTGGCTACATCACCCCCGCCGCCTGCGGAGTCCCCACCGCTGCAGAGCGGGGAGATAAATCAGAAGTGGCCCAGAAGTTGCCAAGGTGGCTACATCACCCTGGCCGCCTGGGGGGTCCCCACCGCTTTAGGGCAGGGAGATAAATCGGGAGTGGCCCACAAGTGGGCAAGGTGGCTACATCACCCCCGCCGCCTGGGGAGTCCCCACCGCCGCAGAGCGGGGAGATAAATCAGAAGTGGCCCACAAGTGGGCAAGGTGGCTACATCACCCCTGCCGCATGGGGGGTCCCCACAGCTTCAGAGCGGGGGGCAAAATCAGAAGTGGCCCACAAGTGGGCAAGGTGGCTACATCACCCCTGCCGCCTGGGGGGTCCCCACCGCTTCAGAGCGGGGGGCAAAATTAGAAGTGGCCCACAAGTGGGCAAGGTGGCTACATCACCCCTGCCGCCTGGGGGGTCCCCAGCGCTTCAGAGCGGGGGGATAAATCGGAAGTGGCCCAGAAGTTGGCAAAGTGGCATATCACCCCTGCCGGCTGGGGGGTCCCCACTGCTTTAGAGCGGGGAGATAAATCACAAGTGGCCCACAAGTGGGCAAGGTGGCTACATCACCCCTGCCGCCTCGGGGGTCCCCACCGCTTCAGAGCGGGGGGATAAATCAGAAGTGGCCCACAAATGGGCAAGGTGGCTGCAGCACTCCTGCCGCCTGGGGTCCCCACCGCTTCAGAGCGGGCGAATAAATCAGAAGTGGCCCACAAGTGGGCAAGGTGGCTACATCACCCCTGCCGCCTGGGGGGTCCCCAACGCTTCATAGGGGGGGAATAAATCAGAAGTGGCCCACAAGTGGGAAAGGTGGCTACATCACCCCTGCCGCCTGGGGGGTCCCCAACGCTTCAGAGCGGGGGAATAAATCGGGAGTGGCCCACAAGTGGGCAAGGTGGCTACATCACCCCTGCCGCCTGGGGGGTCCCCACCGCTTCAGAGCGGGGAGATAAATCACAAGTGGCCCACAAGTGGGCAAGGTGGCTACATCACCCCTGCCGCCTGGGGGGTCCCCACCGCTTCAGAGCGGGGAGATAAATCAGAAGTGGCCCAGAATTTGCCAAGGTGGCATATCACCCCTGCCGCCTGGGGGGTCCCCACTGCTTTAGAGCGGGGAGATAAATCAGAAGTGGCCCACAAATGGGCAAGGTGGCTAAATCACCCCTGCCGCCTCGGGGGTCCCCACCGCTTCAGAGCGGGGGAATAAATCAGAAGTGGCCCACAAGTGGGCAAGGTGGCTACATCACCCCTGCCGCCTGGGGGGTCCCCACCGCTTTAGAGCGGGCGAATAAATTGGGAGTGGCCCACAAGTGGGCAAGGTGGCTACATCACCCCTGCCGCCTGAGGGGTCCCCACTGCTTCAGAGCGGGGAGATAAATCACAAGTGGCCCACAAGTTGGCAAGGTGGCTACATCACCCCTGCCGCCTGGCGGGTCCCCACCGCTTCGGAGCGGGGGGCAAAATTAGAAGTGGCCCACAAGTAGGCAAGGTGGCTACATCACCCCTGCCGCCTGGGGGGTCCCCACCGCTTCAGAGCGGGGGGATAAATCACAAGAGGCCCAGAAGTTGCCAAAGTGGCATATCACCCCTGCCGCCTGGGGGGTCCGCACTGCTTTAGAGCGGGGAGATAAATCACAAGTGGCCCACAAGTGGGCAAGGTGGCTACATCACCCCTGCCCCTCGAGAGCGGGGGGCAAAATCAGAAGTGGCCCACAAGTGGGCAAGGTGGCTACATCACCCATGCTGCCTTGGGGGTCCCCACCGCTTGAGAGCGGGGGAATAAATCAGAAGTGGCCCACAAATGGGCAAGGTCGCTACATCACCCTTGCCGGCTGTGGGGTCCCCACCGCTTTAGAGCGGGGGGATAAATCAGAACTAGCCCACAAATGGGCAAGGTGACTACAACACTCTTGCCGCCCGGGGGGTCCAGCGCTTCAGAGCGGGGGGATAAATCAGAAGTGGCCCACAAGTGGGTTAGGTGGCTACATCACCCCTGCCGCCTGGGGGGTCCCCATGGATTCAGAGCGGGGGGATAAATCACAAGTGGCCCACAAGTGGGTTAGGTGGCTACATCACCCCTGCCGCCTGGGGGGTCTCCACTGCTTCAAAGCAGGGGGATAAATCAGAAGTGGCCCACAAGTCGGCAAGGTGGCTACATCACCCTTGCCGCCTCGGGGGTCCCCACCGCTTCAGAGTGGGGGGATAAAATCGGGAGGGGCCCACAAGTTTGCGAGGTGGCTACATCAGCCCTGCCCCTCGAGAGCGGGGGGCAAAATCAGAAGTGGCCCACAAGTGGGCAAGGTGGCTACATCACCCATGCTGCCTGGGGGGTCCCCACCGCTTCAGAGCGGGGAGATAAATCACAAGTGGCCCACAAGTGGGTTAGGTGGCTACATCACCCCTGCCGCCTGGGGGGTCCCCACCGCTTCAGAGCAGGGGGATAAATCAGAAGTGGCCCACAAGTGGGCAAGGTGGCTACATCACCCCTGCCGCCTGGGGGATCCCCAACCCTTCACGGCGGGGAGATAAATCAGAAGTGGCCCACAAGTGGGTAGGGTGGCCACATCACGCACGCCGCCTGGGGTGTCTCCACCGCTTCAGAGCAGGGGGATAAATCAAAAGTGGCCCAGAAGTGGGCAAGGTGGCTACGTCACCCTTGCCGGCTGGGGGGTCCCCACCGCTTGAGAGCGGGGAGATAAATCACAAGTGGCCCACAAGTGGGCAAGGTGGCTACATCACCCTTGTTGCCTCGGGGGGTCCTCACCGCTTCGAGGGGGGGAGATAAATTGGAAGTGGCCCGGGAGTGGGCAAGGTGGCTACATCACCCCCGCCGCCTTGGAGGTCCCAACTGCTTAAGAGCGGGGAGATACATGACAAGTGGCCCACAGGTGGGTAGGGTGGCTACATCACCCCTGCCGCCTTGGGGGTCTCCACCGCTTCAGAGCGGGGGGATACATCAGAAGTGGCCCACAAGTGGGCAAGGTGGCTACATCACCCCTGCCGCCTGGGGGGTCCCCACCGCTTGAGAGCGGGGAGATAATTCACAAGTGGCCCACAAGTGGGCAAGGTGGCTACATCACCCCTGCCGCCTGGGGGGTCCCCACCGCTTTAGAGCGGGGAAATAAATCAGAAGTAGCCCACAAGTGGGTACGGTGGCTACATCACCCTTGCCGGCTGTGGGGTGCCCACCGCTTTAGAGCGGGGGGATAAATCAGAACAAGCCCACAAGGCTACATCACCCCTGCCGCCTTGGGGGTCTCCACCGCTTTAGAGCGGGGGGATAAATCAGAAGTGGCCAGGGAGTGGGCAAGGTGGCTACAACACTCCTGCCGCCTGTGGGGTCCCCACCGCTTCACAGCGGGGGGATAAATCAGAAGTGGCCCACAAGTGGGCAAGGTGGCTACATCACCCCTGCGGGTTGGGGGGTCCCCACCGCTTCAGAGCAGGAAGATAAATCACAAGTGGCCCACAAGTGGGTAGGGTGGCTACATCATCCCTGCTGCCTGGGGGGTGTCCACCGCTTGAGAGCGCGGGGATAAATCCGAAGGGGCCCACAAGTGGGCAAGGTGGCTACATCACCCCTGCCGCCTTGGGGGTCCCCACCGCTTTAGATCGGGGAGATAAATTGGAAGTGGCCCGGGAGTGGGCAAGGTGGCTACATCACCCCTGCCGCCTTGGCGGTTCCCACCGCTTGAGAGCGGGGAGATAAATCACAAGTGGCCCACAGGTGGGTAGGGTGGCTACATCACCCCTGCCGCATGGGGGGTCTTCACCGCTTCGGAGCGGGGGGATGAATCATAAGTGGCCCGGGAGTGGGCAAGGTGGCTACATCACCCTTGCCGCCTGGGGGGTCCCCACCGCTTTAGATCGGGGAGATAAATTGGAAGTGGCCCGGGAGTGGGCAAGGTGGCTACATCACCCCTGCCGCCTTGGCGGTTCCCACTGCTTGAGAGCGGGGAGATAAATCACAAGTGGCCCACAGGTGGGTAGGGTGGCTACATCACCCCTGCCGCATGGGGGGTCTTCACCGCTTCGGAGCGGGGGGATGAATCATAAGTGGCCCACAAGTGGGCAAGGTGGCTACATCACCCCTGCCGCCTTGGGGGTCCCCACCGGTTCACAGCGGGGGGGCAAAATCAGAAGTGGCCCACAAGTGGGCAAGGTGGCTACATCACCCCTGCCGCCTGGGGGGTCCCCACTGCTTCAGAGCGGGGAAATAAATCAGAAGTGGCCCACAAGTGGGTAGGGTGGCTACATCACCTCTGCCGCCAGAGAGGTCCCCAATGCTTCATAGCGGGGGGCAAAATCAGAAGTGGCCCACAAGTGGGCAAGGTGGCTACATCACCCTTGCCGCATGGGGGGTCTCCACCGCTTGAGAGAGGGGAAAAAAACTCAGAAGTGGCCCACAAGTGGGCAAGGTGGCTGCATCACCCCTGCCGCCTGTGGGGTCTCCACCGCTTGAGAGCGGGGGGATAAATCAGAAGTGGCCCACAAATGGGAAAGGTGGCTACATCACCCTTGCTGCCTGTGGGGTCCCCACCGCTTTAGAGCGGGGAGATAAATCACAAGTGGCCCACAAGTGGGTTAGGTGGCTACATCACCCCTGCTGCCTCGGGGGGTCCCCACCGCTTCACGGCGGGGGGATAAATCAGAAGTGGCCCACAAGTCGGCAAGGTGGCTACATCAACCTTGCCGCCTAGGGGGTCCCCACCGCTTCACAGCGGGGGGCAAAATCAGAAGTGGCCCACAAATGGGCAAGGTGGCTACATCACCCCTGCCGCCTGGGGGGTCTCCACCGCTTGAGAGCAGGAAGATAAATCAGAAGTGGCCCACAAGTGGGCAAGGTGGCTACATCACCCCTGCCGCCCTGGGGGTTTCCACCGCTTGAGAGCGGGGGAATAAATCAGAAGTGGCCCAGAAGTGGGCCAGGTGGCTACATCACCCCTGCCGCCTGGGGGGTCCCCAACGCTTCACAGCGGGGGGCAAAATGAGAACAGGCCCAAAAGTGGGCAAGGTGGCTACATCACCCTTGCCGCCCTGGGGGTTTCCACCGCTTGAGAGCGGGGGGATAAATCAGAACAGGCCCAGAAGTTGCCAAGGTGGCTACATCACCCCTGCCGCCTGGGGGGTCTCCACCGCTTCGGAGCGGGGGGATAAATCAGAAGTGGCCCACAAGTGGGCAAGGTGGCTACATCATCTTGGCCGCCTTGGGGGTCCCCACCGCTTGAGAGCGCGGGGATAAATCACAAGTGGCCCACAAGTGGGCAAGGTGGCTACATCACCCCTGCCGCATGGGGGGTCCCCAACGCTTCACAGCGGGGGACCAAATCACAACAGGCCCAGAAGTGGGCAAGGTGGCTACATCACCCTTGCCGGCTGGGGGGTCCCCACCGCTTGAGAGCGGGGAGATAAATCACAAGTGGACCACAAGTGGGCAAGGTGGCTACATCACCCTGGCCACCCTAGGGGTCCCCACCGCTTGAGAGCGGGGAGATAAATCACAAGTGGCCCACAAGTGGGCAAGGTGGCTACATCACCCCTGCCGCCCTGGGGGTCTCCACCGCTTGAGAGCGGGCGAATAAATCAGAAGTGGCCCAGAAGTTGCCAAGGTGGCTACATCACCCTTGCCGCCTGTGGGGTCCCCACCGCTTTAGAGCGGGGAGATAAATCAGAAGTGGCCCACAAGTGGGCAAGGTGGCTACATCACCCTGGCCGCCTTGGGGGTCCCCACCGCTTGAGAGCGGGGAGATAAATTGGAAGTGGCCCGGGAGTGGGCAAGGTGGCTACATCACCCCTGCCGCCCTGGGGGTCTCCACCGCTTGAGAGCGGGCGAATAAATCAGAAGTGGCCCAGAAGTGGGCAAGGTGGCTACATCACCCTTGCCGGCTGTGGGGTGCCCACCGCTTCGGAGCGGGGGGATGAATCATAAGTGGCCCACAAGTGGGCAAGGTGGCTACATCACCCCTGCCGCCTTGGGGGTCCCCACCGCTTGAGAGCGCGGGGATAAATCAGAAGTGGCCCACAAGTGGGCAAGGTGGCTACATCACCCTGGCCGCCTGGGGGGTCCCCACCGCTTCACAGCGGGGGGCATCCTCCACCTTCATCCGACCGCACAACAATTTCACTGTAGAACGATGTCCTTTTTTGCATTTCTCATTTCCTCCTTCACATCTTTAGACTACACATATGTTTGCCACTACTCATGTGTGTATCGATTCATACAGTCATTGCCACTTAAAGTGCATTGTCCCAACGGATTTATGGTTACTCGTATTTGTCACCAAATGATCACCCAGGCTTGGCCCAAGAGTTTCCACACCTTTCAAAGCTTCGAAACATATGAAGTTCATTGTCCAATAGGTGGATGGGTACGAAATCACCTCAATATACACACAACACATGCAATGCATGGGCACTGCACATGCACTGTGCATAGTACCTCCCCCCCCATGTCCATCCCCCCCCAGGGACGACGGTTCCCCCCCACCCCAGGGGGAACCGTTGCCAAGTGACAGCCCCCCCCCCCCCCGGGGGGGGATAGACACCATCGCCAACGAACAAATTACCGCCGCATACTACGCAGAATTTATGACCGATCTGTTGCTTGCTGTACGTCACCCAAGGCTCTTAAATACACACTGACATACAGAGATCGAATGGTGCCATGCAAATGATGCAAGCAAGCAAAATTCTCAATACCATGCATCAGTCAATCAGTTTGCTGCATGCCCCTACTGCTGAGCAGGGGCAGTGTAAAACTTCTTTTTCCGGTCCCACATAGTCTTGAACAGCTGCACATGCTGCCCATCAACCACAGGGATGGATGAACTGGCTGCAACAGGCTATCAAACGTTTCAGGGAAGCGCGGTCATGCACAACTTCTGTGGCACCGCATTTGTACGTTATGGTTCTGTACTGATCACCACGAGGAGAAGGGCCTTGCACAACAGCCAGCACAGGCTCCTTTGTGGCACGAACATAGCGCACAATAGTGCCTTCAGGGAACATTTTGAGAGGTCTGAGGAGTGCAAGGGGGGAGCACAAAGGAGGTACGCATAAGCTCTAACAACGAGCTCTCACAATTATGCAATCCTGTGCAATATGACACTGTTGCATTTTTTTTCTGGAACCAGCCGGTGACGGTTCCCCCCCCAGGGGGGGGGGGGGGGGGGGATGGACACGGGGGGGGGGGGGGAGGTACTATCTTTAGAAGAAAGCACATGTGGCACATTGTTGGACCATTTACAAAAAGCACCACCGAATTCCATGGTTCGAAACTGACGGAACCAACGCCTATTGTTGGTTGAAGGCATTCTTTGCGCAAAGGGCGTAATAGCATGTTAAACAGCATTGCAAATGACATGAAACCTCAACATGGAGACATGTCTAATGCATCTGAATTGTGAAAAGAAACGACATTCTACCCGACGAGCTTCTCAGGAGCTGCGGGGATGAGCGCCCGAGGGGCAAGAGCTAGGGATGCTCCTAGGCGGCGGCAGCACAGAGCACCACCTCGGGATCCTATGCGGAAACAAAGCGGTGCAAACACACGCCTCGCAAGCAAATCGGTTCAAGGAGACTTGGGCCTCCCAAGAGGGTGCTGTTGCATGGTGCGCGCACAGTGCGGCACCTTTATGATGTTTTTGGTGATGTTACCTGGTGAAGAGCCCCACTGCAAACCACTATGGGAGGTGTTCCCAAATGCTGATGGATGGTACACACATGCCTTTGGATGATGCGTGGTGCTTCTTTCTGCCTTCCTTGTGGGTTTTCGCGGTTGCATAGGTAATTTGATCCACAAAAAGACTCTTGGCTGCAGTGAAGAACCGAACACATTGCTGGTACTCGATTAGTTGTACTCGCGCGATGGTAGCAGACATGTGTACCAGCGGTGACCCAGGTCAAAGACAGGATAAATCCAAGCAAAAGAACAACAAACATGACCATTAAGAACACTACAACGTTCAAGAATAGGCAGAAAAAGGTAAGATTTAGTTACAAGCACCCCAACGGAGTCCACCGTACCACAACTTGGTGCCTTTGAGCTTGGAAGCGGAGAAAAAACAGCGTCCATGAACATGCATATATCGAAACTTTGCAGGGTGCGGGCAGCTCTCTCTAAATCAACATTCACGGAACATCACATCCATACGAAGAGAAGTGGGTTGCAATCGCATTAGTCTCCGGTAGGTCGTTCTGAGTAGCACTCGTCACAAGCAAGACCTGAATCCTGTGTCCTGGGACAACTGGCTTGCAAACACGCACTGACAACCGTCTGGGTGTCTCTGAGCAGTCTGTTAGTCGGTTTTCCCTGCCGCAGACTAACACCAGACTGTGCCCTCCCCCACCCCGTCCAAGCAATGGTCAATGCCTACAAATTGAACTAGTGCCCAATGTTGCTTGCACAAAGGTGTTGCTTCCGCGGTGCACTATGCATGGTACATGCAGAAAGACATGATGTGCTATTTTGAAAACCAAAGGGTGAAATATGCGACCAAAGCAATCATCAACCCCCCTGCCCCCCGAAATCGGGGGAAATTTTCGAACAAATTGGGGCAACAAATCGGGGGACAACTCTCAGGTGTTCAGCACGGTTGTTGACAACACAGCTTTCCACTGACTAGGCCCTCGGTTCAAAATCCCCAAACACACCTTTCTTTTGGTTATTGCACAGTTACAGTCACATGGAAACCCACATTCTCTATTTCTTTTAAAAACAATTTTCACCCTGCGGTTTGTACATGGTCCTTGATCAATGTTGGGTAACAAAGCTCTGTGACCTACTGGTCAGAGCACTCGTCTCGGAGATGAAATATGCTAGTTCAAATCCCTCGGGGGCATTTGTATCACGCGCCTGAAGGTGGTCAGCATGCTGAAAAAAGTGTTTTTCCTGCACAAACAGAGCCTGCGACAACAATGGACAAGATGAATACACACAGCAATTTCCTCTGCGAAATGGTTTTGCCCTTTCAGGAATGCAGTTGTTGACATCACCATTGACACTAGTCATAGCAGTTGCGGTGGTCGTTGCAATTGTACTGGTTGTAGCACCAGTGGCAGAAGCTGATACAGTGCAGGAACTTGTAGCAGCCGTGGAATTAACTGGTGGCAGACGTCACCATGCTGGTGTTTGTCAGAGTTGTAGCAGCGGGTTTGGCAGCAAAAAACGGACAGGGTTGACAGTAACGCACACAGAGTGAACACAAGTCAGCATCTGTTGGCAGTCAAGAATGGTGTTGTGCTACATGGGCTTGAACAGAAGGTGCAAGATCTGTCACTGCCTGCAAGGAGGAGCGCTTGCAACCACAAACATGACAGGCCATGGAGGTATACGCAGCCTGTCATAAGAAACAAGACACATGGACACTAAGTACTGTCAGTTATTACAAGGGCCAAGAATCCAACAAATTGGGGCACAAAATCGGGGAAATTGGCCCCGTTTTCGGGGGGGGGTAGCATCATGCCCCAATCAGCTTTCTTGACACAACACAGGAACATCCTGTATCTCAAAGACCAGGTATCAGACAGCACACGTAGCACACACCCACTCAGGACCATTTGAAAAAATGCAACACCAAAACGCACGGTGCAAAAATTGACGGAACCATCGCCCAGTGCTGCTTGGACATAGGCGTTGCTGGGCCACAGAACGACAATGGGCGTTCCCCTCCGGAATCGCTCCGGGAACTCTCTCAGTACATTGTCATGAATACGGCGCCAGAGGCGCCGCCAGAGACTGTCCAGGCACCGTCTGCAGATACGGCGCCAGAGGCACCGCCAGAGTTCAACAGCAGCTTTGTCCGCTGTGTTCCACACAGGCCGTTAGGCTCCGTGGATGACCTCTTAGGCATCCCTGTCCTCCCTACCTAATAACGTTGCTTGGCCATAGAACGACGGCGGGCGTCACCGTCCGAGATCACCCCGGGAACTCTCACAGTGCAATGTCATGAAATTTGGCGCCAGAGGCGCCGCCACAGATTGTCCCGGTGTAGTTCACAGATACGGCGCTGGAGGCGCCGCCACATTGATCACGTTGATTGGACAGGGGGGGGGTACAACATTATTTTTGGGCCAGACAAAGATGAGCTGGCATAGCCTGCTCACTGTATGGTACTCAAGACAACTCTCGGGATCAAGCTGTCAGTTCTATGATGATCCCACAAAGGCCTGTGGTAGCAGATCTGACACAGTCTAGTCTCTTTCCGTAAGAAATGCAGGTGTGCCCCTCCATCTTTTTTTGGATGACTTAAATTGTTCAACTTGAGTACTCGAGAGCCCGTTTCCAAGAACTGCACCTAAATCCTGCACCTAAAATTATGATACACTGGATCCGTGGGATCACGGCCGGAGGCAAACCCAGGCACTTACTTGCTCCCTCTACTTTGAGGTCTGGTAGATGGGAATGTTCTCGCTCCATTTTCGCGTTTGAGATGTCCCGCTACTCGGGTAAAGCAGCGGGTTCTATGGTACCCCCCCAACCCCCTCCCTTGCCCAAGCAACAGTAGAGCACCAAAACCTGAGGCAGCGCCCGGTATTGCTTGGACAAGGGCGTTGCTTACGCATTACACTGTGCATGGCACATGCGGAGAGACATAAGGAGCGGAGCTTGTCCTCAGTGACACGTGCCTAACAGACTGGCCAGTGACGTCCGTCAGGTCAGACGCAATCACAGTGGACCGATCCTACTGAGTGAAGCACGGCCCCCAGCCGGTTGCAACCAGGGCGGTCCTTAACATGAAAAAAAAAAACAGGTGTCCTGTTACGCCGGAACTGGAGAGAGGTCCCCTAACCCGAACCTAAACCCTAACCCTAACCCCAGCCCTAACCCTAACCCTAATCAAGATTGAATATTGGGACCGAGCTGGTGGGGGAGGGAACATTAGCTATGACTGGTGAGGGACATCAAGAATGATTCACACATTGATGGCTCTTGACAAAGTGAGATCAGCTTGCAAGTGAACCCCATCACCACGAGGCCCACTTTCAAGGCTTTTCGGACTTCTGAGGGGCCAAAATGCCCCAAAATGGGCTCCAAATGGGCCCATTTCACCCGTTTCTGCACCCCAAATGGTCTAGGATGAGGTTTGGAAAAATGCGTTTTTGACCCATTTTTGACCCATTTTTGGTCCCAAAACAGCCATTTTCGAGGCATTTTGGAATTTTCGGAGGACCAAAATGGGCCACCACAAGCTCAAAACAGTCCAAAAACACTTGTTTCAGCATCGCACATGGATCATTTTTGAGAAAAGTCATCTTCTTGCCCCTACTAGACCCTGTTGACCCATATGGGCACCCACCTGTTTGGGCTTGAGCTTGCAGCTTGCCGCAGCCTAGTGGGCCTAGGTATTGGGGTCTAGGTGTCCCTTTGGGCAATTTTGAGGGGTGGAAACCACAAAAAGTAGGGGGTTGCGGGTGGAGTAGGTGCCCTCGGAATTGCATTTTGAGCCATGTAGCCAAATATATGGCCTGTTCTTGGTTTGTGGCTGTCGGCATTTGGAGCTTCTGGGGGCCTTTTTGGGCCGTTTCCGGGACATATTGTGGAGTTAGAGGGCTGCAAAGAGCTCGTTGACACGGGGAAGTCAAGCCGCATGTGCCGTGTACCCACCCTTTCCCTTCGTTTGGCCGTTGTGAATGTGTTCCAGGGCTTTTTTGGCCCAAAAATGGCTGTTTTTGGCCCTAAACTGCAGTTTTTGAAACTGAGGTCCGCCAGTTGCGAATCCCGTTCCCGGCCGCCATCGTTGAGTTTCTTGCTCAACCTTTGTGTGATTGTACTTCACACCCATAGGTATCATCCACCAAAATTTCAGCCGAATCCGAAGCACCACGACGGAGTTCTGATTTTTACCCATTTCGCGCGTGCTGCTGCTTGCTGCTTGCTGCTGCTGCTTGCTGCTGCTGCTTGCTGCTGCTGCTTGCTGCTGCTGCTGCTAAACCTGGTAGGTCCATCCTAGACCCTAAAGAGGGTTATAAAACCAAGATTGGTTCCACCAGCTCGGTAACCCGAACCCTAATCCAAACCCCAACCCCAGCCCTAACCCTAACCCTAATCCAAACCCTAATCCAAACCCTAATCCAAACCCTAATCAAGACTGAATATTGGGACCGAGCTGGTGGGGGAGGGAACATCAGCTATGACTGGTGAGGGACATCAAGAATGATTCACACATTGATGGCTCTTGACAAAGTGAAATCAGCTTGCAAGTGAACCCCATCACCACAAGGCCCACTTTCAAGGCTTTTTGGACTTGTGAGGGGCCAAAATGCCCCAAAATGGGCTCCAAATGGGCTCATTTCACCCGTTTGTGCACCCCAAATGGTCTAGGATGAGGTTTGGAAAAATGCGTTTTTGACCCATTTTTGGTCCCAAAACAGCCCATTTTCAAGGCATTTTGGGATTTTCGGAGGACCAAAATGGGCCACCACAAGCTCAAAACAGTCCAAAAACACTTGTTTTAGCGTCGCACATGGTCTAAGTTCATTTTTGAGAAAAGTCATCTTTTTGCCCCTACTGGACCCTGTTGACCCATATGGGCACCCACCTGTTTGGGCTTGAGCTTGCAGCTTGCCGCAGCCTAGTGGGCCTGGGTATTGGGGTCTAGGTGTCCCTTTGGGCAATTTTGAGGGGTGGAAACCACAAAAAGTAGGGGGTTGCGGGTGGAGTAGGTGCCCTCGGAATCGCATTTTGAGCCATGTAGCCAAATATATGGCCTGTTCTTGGTTTGTGGCTGTCGGCATTTGGAGCTTCTGGGGGCCTTTTTGGGCCGTTTCCGGGACATATCATGGCGTCAGAGGGCCGCAGAGAGCTCGTTGACATGGGAAAGTCAAGCCGCACGTGGAGTGTACCCACCCTTTCCCTTCGTTTGGCCGTTGTGAATGTGTTCCAGGGCTTTTTTGGCCCAAAAATGGCTGTTTTTGGCCCTAAACTGCAGTTTTTGAAACTGAGGTCCGCCACTTGTGAATCCCGTTCCTGGCCGCCACCGTTGAGTTTCTTGCTCAACTTTTGTGTGATTGTACTTCACACCCATAGGTATCATCCACCAAAATTTCAACCAAATCCAAAGCACCACGACGGAGTTGTGATCTTTACCCATTTTGCTGCTTGCTTGCTTGCTGCTGCTGCTGCTGCTAAACCTGGTAGGTCCACCCTAGACACTAAAAAGGGTTATAAAACCAAGACTGGTTCCACCAGCTCGGTGACCCTAACCCTAATCAAGATTGAATATTGGGACCGAGCTGGTGGGGGAAGGAACATTAGATATGAATGGTGAGGGACACCAATGAGTCACACATTGATGGCTCTTGACAAAGTGGAATCAGCTTGCAAGTGATCCCCTTCACCACAAGGCCCACTTTCAAGGCTTTTTGGACTTCTGAGGGGCCAAAATGCCCCAAAATGGGCTCCAAATGGGCCCATTTCACCCGTTTGTGCACCCCAAATGGTCTAGGATGAGGTTTGGAAAAATGCGTTTTTGACCCATTTTTGACCCATTTTTGGTCCCAAAATAGCGCATCTTCAAGGCATTTTGGGATTTTCGGAGGACCAAAATGGGCCACCACAAGCTCAAAACAATCCAAAAACACTTGTTTTAGCATCACACATGGTTTAGGATCATTTTTGAGAAAAGTCATCTTCTTGCCCCTATTGGACCATATCGACCCATTTGGGCACCCACCTGTTTGGGCTTGAGCTTGCAGCTTGCCGCAGCCTAGTGGGCCTAGGTACGGGGATCTAGGTGTCCGTTTGGGCAATTCTCAGGGGTGGAAACCACAAAACGTGGGGGGTTGCGGGTGGACTAGGTGCCCTCAGAATCGCGTTTTGAGCCATGTAGCCAAAGATATGGCCTGTTCTTGGTTTGTGGCTGTCGCCAGCCAATCTGCACAAAATTTGGGGCTTCTGGGGGCCTTTTTGGGCCGTTTCCGGGACATATGGTGGAGTTAGAGGGCCGCAGAGAGCTTGTTGACATGGGAAAGTCAAGCCGCACGTGGAGTGTACCCACCCTTTCCCTTCGTTTGGCCGTTTTGAATGGGTTCTAGGGCTGTTTTGGCCCAAAAATGGCTGTTTTTGGCCCTAAACTGCAGTTTTTGAAACTGAGGTCCGCCACTTGCGACACCCGTTCCCGGCCGCCACCGTTGGGTTTTTGGCTCATACTTTGTGTGGTTGTCCCTCACACCCATAGGTATCATCCACCAAAATTTCAGCCGAATCCGAAGCACCACGACGGAGTTCCGATTTTTCCCCATTTCGCGCGTGCTGCTTGCTGCTTGCTGCTGCTGCTTGCTGCTGCTGCTAAACCTGGTAGGTCCACCCTAGACCCTAAAAAGGGTTATAAAACCAAGACTGGTTCCACCAGCTTGGTGACCCTAACCCTAACCCTAATCCAAACCCTAACCCTAGCCCTAGCCTAGGCACCAACGGGCGGTCCTTGAGGGCGGTCCTTAACGAAAAACAAAAGAGAGAGTCCCAAAGGACCCCCCTGGTGGCACCTGAGTTGCGGCTGTGGAAGGGGCCAATATTACGGATCGTCACATGGCGCGGGGCTGATTCCTCGCGACATCCCGTTCCCCCTGCCGGACGCTAGTGAACGTTTGGGCACCGGGGGTGAGGGTAAGGGGGATCATCGGGCGGCGGTCACGGGTGGGGTCACTTTGTCTGTGGCACGGCCCCACCGGTTGACCTCTCACCCGTTCTGTCCCCAATCCCCATTGCCACCGCTGGTGGTGCATAGGCGGCCCCCCCTCCTTGGAACAAAGAAGGGGTGGTGTCGAGCGACGCCATGCAGCAGTGGAGCAGGGGGGTGATGGTATGGAGCGATGCTGCAGAGTCGGTGTGGTGTGGGGTCATGGCACGGTATAGAGTGGTGGGGATCCACCCTGATTCCCACCGGTGAGGGGACGTTGAAAACTCCAGTTTTTGAACGCTTGGTGTTACAATGGGCACATAATGGCTGGAGCACATTGTTCACGATTTGTGTAAGAAACACTTTGGCCTGGGTTTGTTCTCTTTGCTCTGCTTCGATGTACGGGATGCGTTATGGGAGCCAGGCATGGAGCGTGATGGCACGGGTTGAGTGGTGGTGTGGCACAGAGTAAGGGCATGGAAAGTGACTGTGTGGAGCAGCGGGTGATGGCATAGGGTGACGGGGTAATGTGACGGGATAGAGCGACGGCAAGCGCAATGCGCCAGAGTGACAGTCCAGAGTGGCGCTGCAGAGCTCTTTCATACGGCGATGGTACACAGCGATGGTACACAGCGCTGACCCCCGTCACAAGACGACGCAGGCCCGGCTCCGGCTCTGCGACGCCAGCGCGGCCAGCTTGGGGGCCGCGGGCGGGGCCGCCTCCTGGCCCGGCTCCCGCCGCCGGTAGAACAGCACGTAGGCGTCGCTGTTGGCCGCCCCGTGCGGGTTCTGGATCGTGGACACGGTGCTGTCGTCGAAGGAGAGCCACTCCCCCCCCACTTTGCAGAAGGCGGTGTAGTGCCCGAACGACGGCTGGCCGAAGTGGTTGATGACCCCGTACAGGTCGTACGCCGCCGGCGGGCACGCGCACTCCGGCCCGCAGGCGCCCCCCCCCTCCCCCGCGGCGCGCGGGCACCGCGCCCACGGGCGCAGGTCCCAGTTTGTGAGGGGCAGGTCCACGGCGGTGGCGAGCTTGCTGCTCATGGCGCCGTAGATGTCGTACTTGAAGCGCTTCAGGATGAGGATCAGGACCGGCGGGAGGCGGCAGAGCTGCAGGACCTTCGTGGCCTTCCGGGGGGCCCGGCAGCGCCCGCAGTGCCATCCGTCCGCCTGCGGGACAGAGGGCCTTGGGCAGGGGATTGCGTAGCGATGGTGGTGGTGGTGGTGGGGGGGGGCGTCGAGGGTGAGCGAGTGTGCCGGTTGGTGACTTCTGAGTGTAGTACCCCCCCCCCCCCCATGTCCATCCCCCCCCCGGGACACCCCCCCCCCCCCACACCCCTGGGGGGGGGGCGGACACCACACAACAGTCCCCTGAATGTTCCTATGCCCAACGAAACATTTTCTTCGGCGCCTGTGATTTCCTCTTGATTTCTTATTGTTCATGGGCCAAGTGACGGTCCCCGTGTGACATTCCGTCGGGTTGTTGCTCCTTTACGGGGCCCTGGACAGCCACCCGCTCTCCCCTTCGCATGTTGCGTCGGGTCGCTGCGTTCTGTCGGCCGCTGCGGCCGGTGCTCCGGCTGGTGTCGTTTCCGCGTTCGCGGAGCCCCGTCGTTGGTGTGTTGGGGCTGTGCGGGATGTGGCGGGATGTGCCGTTTGGGCGTCAGCGGCGCCCAGTAGTTGGTGTACTGGGGCCAAAATCCCAGGAAGGCAAGAGTATCCCCCTCCCCTCCACCACCGCCCTCCCCCTTCAACCCCAGCCCAACGGCTGGGCAACCCCCCCCCCCCCCCTCCAGAAGTGGAGTATTCCCCTGTGAAAAGGGCGACCACATACCCCCCCCCCTTTTGCCCCCCCCACGTTGTCCATCCCCCCAACCAGAAGGGGGGGGGGGGGGCACAGTCTGGCCCAGGGTCATCTTTCTTACTTCCGAGTGGGTCCAGTGATGCACTGCCGAGGATTACCCCCGGCCCCCGGAGGTGACCCAAACCCAAAAATCGGCAAAAAAAAATGAAAATGGGAGTTTTGGGATCAGCGCGTCGAGGGGGTTCAGAAAAGTCATCATTTGCCATGGATTTGGTGGAAAAAAAATTGACCATTTTTAATGCTCAAAAAAATCTTTGCTGCCGTTGGCGTTAGAGTTCATAATAACTGATTAATGGTCCTGTCAATTGAGCCCTCTTCCCAGACCCCTCCCCCCAGGTTTTGCGGAGGGCTCTATTGCCCCCCCCCCCCCCCCCCCAAAGTTGAAAGCCCTGCTGCCCCTTTCAGCGAAAATGCGACGTACCAAAGGCTCCTACAGCCACATCGCAGCGGCTCCACCTCGCACGCCAACGCGGCCCCGTAAACCAAACCGCGCGGGCACCAGGGGAATGCGCACGCCAAGAGCGCTACCAATGGCGCCTTGAACAATGGCCTCGGACGTCAAAATGCCGCGGCACAATTCGGTTCACTTTTGTCGGGCCAAAGTTCGCCGAATGTCGCCTGCTCCCCCTCCCCCCGGCAAGACACACGCCGCGCCCTCGGCAGCCCTCGCACGCGCATCGCCACCGCACGCGCACCTCCGGGATGGGCTCCTCCTGCGTGAGCAAGCGCATGCAGTCCTCCAGACGGGCCTTGGGGGCGTCGGAGACCGGCAGCGGCAGGAACACGAAGGCGTCGTACGCCGTGGACGTCGCCGCGCACACGCCGCACCGCACGGACGACTGCAGCTGCCCGTGGAAGATGTCCACGATGGCGCTGGAGTTGCGCCGCAGGTGCTTCAGCCAGGCCGTCGCCGGGGTCTCCACCGCGGCCTCCGGGGGGTCCTCGTCCTCGTCGCCGGATCGATTCCCGGGAGGCCCCGCGTCGCCCGCGGGGGCGCGCGCGTCGAGCTCCCCCCGGTCCGCCCCGACGTCCAGCATCACCAGCCCCGACGGGGTCTTGAGGGCGCCGGCGAGGGGCTCCGGGGGGGCGTCCGCGGGGGGGGGCGTCCGGGGGCCGGGGCGCGGGCGGCGCGGCGGCCGGCGGTTGCGTGCGGTTGAGGTCCTCGTGGATGCGGTCGAGCAGGAAGGACAGGAACTCCTGCGCGTCCTGCTGGTCCCACCCGGAGAACTGGTCGGCGTACTTGGAGGTGACCCGCTTGAAGCCCTGGGGCCGGAACGACGTGTGCATGCCCGACCACATCTCCTGCAGCAGCTCCGCGTACGCCTGCACCAGCTTCCCCCCCGTGCCGAGGGCGTTGCTCATGTTGATGTCCTTCTGGTACCTGCCGGAGGAGGTGCCCATCGCTGTGCCGTGGATGCAGTACAAGGGAAGGGACCTCAGAGGCGGCCCCAGCAGCGGTTAGGCAGGCGGTTGGAGGAGGCTGCCAAAGCGGTTGGGGGCGGTTACTGTCGGTTACAAATGCCGTTGAGGCTGGCACTTGCGGTCAGGGAGACGGTGGCTGGGCGCAGGCTGGGCGCCCTGGGGGTACCTCCCCCTTTCCAATGCATCCCTGGGGGGGGGTTTTGGCATGACGCCATGGTGTGATGATCTCGTCTGCAGCTGGCGGCGCCTACTGGCCGATCGCCATTCGCTGCCCTTCCCTTGGACCCTTTCCCTCCATAGGCGGTGGTGCCCATCAGCTTCTCACCCTGGGGGGGGGGGGGGGGGTGCCGCCAAGATCGTTGGGGGGGTCCCGGGGCACGCAGAGCGCTTCCCTGCCCGGACCCAACCCGGACCTCGCCACTACAACTCCATCGCACCCGGGGTCTTCGGGGCTGCGGCGGAATTCCGGGGCAGGGGAACCCCCCGTACGGGGGCATGTGGTGCCCCAACGTAGAAAGGGAAGGATAGGCCAAGGAGGAAGAGGAAGGTCACACGGTGCTGAGAGGCTGATGGGCACCACCGCCGATGGAGGGAGAGGGTCCAAGGGAAGGGCAGTGAATGGCGATCGGCCAACCGGCGCCGCCAGCTACAGACGAGAACAATACACCCGAGGCGTCATGCCAACCCCCCCCCCCCCCCCAAAGGGCTTTCCTTGCGCTGGTCACAGGGCGCAAGCACACGCCAGCACAAGAAAGGCCTCGGCAGTGGGCCCACAGGCGCCTTTCGGCTCCGCAGTGACGAACGAACCGGTCGATGCACCTCCAGAGAACACCGTGTCGAGCCGACGCCCTGCCTCTTTGACTTGAGGAGTTCCGTGCCGCAGGGACTAATGGCAAGCTGCCTCACCCCCGCAAAGTCACAGCGGCAGTAAATCAGCCGCCGAGCAGGCTTCGCCAATCAAACAACAATGCATCATCAAACACCAAAATCTGCGAAGTGGACT